>OX578148.1:25506783-26106783 GCA_951213105.1 Amaurobius ferox
TATATATATATATATATTTAATGAAAATAATTTATGATAATACAAAAAATAATAAACTGTATTATAGACATTGTAACAACACCTAGATGAATTCAAAAGCCAAAAACATTTAAGACAGTAGCAAACAACAACAGTATAAGAATGACATACTTACTAATAGGCATTAGTTTTTATTAAACTTATATATGTATATATATATATATATATATATATATATATGTATATGTAAAGAGAAATCTAAATTTTATTAAATATTGTAGACCTTTGACTTTGAGCTGTCACGAAAGTTCCCTGCTACTTGGATTTCATCGGTAGAGAAGATTTTAGCTCTGAATATGATAAGGTCATGCCTAACTTACAGGCCTGAAGGTAGGCCCGATGCACGGAGCCTACTGAAGCATCCGTTTTGGACCTCTGACTGGATATATAAGGAACCGTGTGAAATCGATCCAATGTGGAAAACACGAGAATTCTCGGAAAATAATGATCGAGGTAAGAATTAATTTTCTGTAACACTTCCTTATTAAGAATAGTTTCAGGACCGGATCAAAACTGGGTTCTACTATAGAGACCATATTGGGTACTGAACAACATACTGTTAGTGTATTATGTTAGCATGTTCACTAACTTTTTCATTTTTTTGAAGGGTGCTTCAAAATCATGTTTGGCCCTGGATGACAAATGTATTTGAGCCATGTATGTAGGAGAACGAGCCTGTCTTAGCAGATTCGCCGCCCACGCACAAATACGGAAGTTTTGAGTTTATCTTTTGAGTTGCAAAGCGAATATTTGGCCGTGCGGCTACTGCTATCTGCATCAAATCTATTGATGCCGGGTTTGAATATGAATGTGGCGAGCCCTGAGTATACATGCATGCAGCCGTTGTGTTCTTTTAAAGACCGCAGAGCACTAAAATAACACAATTCATTTCAATACGTCAGCTGCAAGTCATTATCCGAAACTTAAATTATTTATTAAAAAAAAGTGTTCAAACTGCTGTCTAAATAAATCTAAAAAATATTCCTTTATTAGCAGCATAAAAGTATCAACCGGCTTGGGAAAAGAAAAATAGCGCTCTTCTACAGGCTAAATGAACTTCGTGACTGCAACATTAAAGACAAGAACTCCTCTGTCAATAAACAATTACATTAAGTGACTTAGAAAGAAAATTGTTCCCAAGCGAAAAATCGAAAATTGCTAGGGAATAAACATAGCAGGAAAGGAAGAGAATAGCAGAAGAATGCAAAAACTGTTTCAAACCAGAGTTCTTTAAACAAATATTTCGATTTCTTTCATTGGTCCGTTTCGTTCCTTTTATGCAATTCTCTTTCATTTTCAAACTTTCGTTTGAGAACAATTTTCATTCATCTGTCACAACTATTTATTCAACGACAAATTTCTGCTTTTAATGATGCAATCGCTCCTTTTATTAACACTTTACAACAAAGTTGAAAAGTGTTTATGACTTTGTTCATTCTGTCTGTCTGTCTGTCTGTCCGTTAGCACGATAACTGCCGTAAAAATGGCTTAATCAAAATGAAATTTTAGTATGTTGTTCAGACGGTCTGTAGGACCTATGGGAATATAAATAAATAATATCACCCAATTAGTTTTGGATTGAACCAGGGTTGAAAAAATGAAATACATTGAGCCCTATGGGACCTAATTTTTCAAACATTTTTTAAGCGGATTTAAAATTCACAAATTGCTTCGAAAATTTTAGGTAATAGTCAAATTGTTCCATAAAATATATAAAAAAAAATTCAGCGAAATATATTCAGTAGTTTTTTAAATAAAAATTAAAATAATAATTACACATCTTATATGAAACGATCACGTGACCATGATATGAAACGATCACATGACCCACTTCAAAATGATATATGGCATCCATCTTGTTTCAAAATCGTGATTTTTTAAAGTTCGTTTTAATTCATATTGAGTGTTGTATCCGTCCTAAAACTACTTTATTTTTGCTTAAATTCTGTGCATCTACATACTAAAACAACACAATGACAATATATTTGAGTTTAAATTCTCATTCAAATTTGATTATTTCTACAACTAAGCCTATTTTTCACCTATGTAAAATGTAAACAGCAAAATATGTAGAATGAGTTCTGTTAGAATTACTGTATTTCTTTAACACAAAATAATTCAGTCCATGGAGTCTGCATGACTGATATGAATGAAATATTAATTGATTTTATAAACAGAAGGACGGTTTTTTCGATGAAGTTTTAAGCATAGAGTTTACGAATTGTAGCTCCATGGTCTTAATTTTTAAATAAAATAAATTATTATAGTATTGTGATGAATGAAATGAATGAAATCCTGCTTTTATAGAGAGATCCAGGCGTGTTATTTTTTCTATGACGTCATTTGAATTTATTTCAGTTGTTTTCAATGAAATTTTCAAATATAATAAATGATCGTAGTATTATGATAGTTTTAAAAATATTACCGTGGAATGTATTGCATTTTAGAGATATTTAAACCAGGCAATTTATATTTCAATGCCGTCATTTGAATGAAATTCATTTTTTTCAATGAAGGTTTAAGTTTTCAAATATAATAAATCAATGTAGTATTGTGATAAGTTTTAAAATATTACCGAGGAATGTATTGCATTTTCGACTTTTTTAAATAAAATTGCATTGAAGTTGGAAAGTGTTTCATAATCAATGCTTTAAGCATGATTGATCTTTCTTGTTTATCCTACCATAGGTTGTTTTGACGTTTGGAACCGGTTGATTCCTTTTTGAAACAATAAGTAATGAGATATTTTTCATTACGACCTAACCTATTTCGTTAACAAGAAAACTTTCATCTTACAAGTCGAAATATATTAAAAATAATACTAAATAAGCTTAAGTAAATCTTTGTAGATATCAAAATAAACCTGGACGCTGGAAAATAAAGGTATTTGTTACATATTCATGTTGTCTTAAATAAAATTCAATAAAAAAAACTCTGTATACTGGAAAATATATCTAAAGCACTCGTGATTTAAAACATTTGAAAATTATAATTGCATTCTAAATCATATTACTCCTGAAAAATATCCACTAAGATACTTAATTTAACTTTACAATAAAAACAACAATAATTCCTGTTCTGGCTGCATAAAATTATCGTCAAAGGCAAATCGACAAAAAGAAAACATCCTGATCTCGATTGGAAATCAATTTGCGAAATGTATGAAGTTTGGAAATAATAAAGTGAATAGTAGCTCATACACTTTAGTATTTCCAATTCAGCAATTTTGGGACTATGAACTTGGCTGCTGTAGCCTCGTGCATCCGGAGTTGAAATTAGAAGGAATTTGAAGCCGGTTTTGTGGTAGGACGAATGTATCATCTCCATAGAGATTCACAAAATCGCATTGCATAGAAAGTTTTCCTTCTACCATTACAAATATCTGATACTTTACGCTAATGAGTACATGAGAAGTACACAAACGGAATCATTGATGATGTTACTTGCAATGGAATAATACTTATTGTTATTCTTATAAATGTTACAATGTTATACACAGTAGATAGACCGTCCGTCCAAACAGGTGCTCTAGTCTTAAGACAAGTCGGACGGTCTGGGTTTTCGACACAGTAGATAGTGGACTCAAGGCAAGGTTTTTAGAATACTACGGGTTGGTCCATCCGGGGAGACGGGATCAGTCCACTGAAAGGGGAGGAAGGTTGTGACGTCAAAGTGGCTGAACTCTGTTTCCCTGCTTTCTTTCACGTGGATCTTTCATGAGCGATAATAAGTGTAAATCATTTTCAAGCTTCTTTTTCGTGTATTTTTGGCAAAAGTTTTGTATTTGTGAAGTGTGATGCCAAGTTGTGCAATTGCTAATTGCCATAATGGCAAGAAAACTTGCGATGTTTGGTTTCATAGGATTCCAAAATCAAAAGTCTTACGGGCTGTATGGATTGACTCGTGAAGACTATGAAAGAAGACTATCAAAGGAATTTGAAATATGAATTAATGGGATTTGTGTCAAATCGTTGTTTAAAATGCGACGCAGTTCCTCATTTAAATATTCCTTTACACTCAGTGCCATCAACTGAGGAAACGAAGCAAAATGAAGAGAGGGCTTGTAGATGTGAAAAAAGGAAAATTAAGCAGATTCTTTCTGATCTCGACCATTCTAATAAGATTAGAAAATTAAGTAATGAAGAACTAGGATTTAAACAACGAAGTAGTGAAAATGCTGTCGGGGCGAAAGATGGATTGCCTTCTGAAACATTTGATTAAAATAATAGTCTCAATGAAATTATAATTCGTTTACAAAAAGAGAATCATGATTTAAAAGAAAAATGTATATATTGACAAAACAAAGCCAATAAAAATTATAGAATGATGAGAAATTTCATGCCAGTCAATGCTAATGCAGCAAGATCTCATAAATTATTCAAAGATGAAGTAGAAAATAAAACAAAACAATTGCTTTCTACTGTGTTTTCCAAAAGTCAAATAAGAGCACTAATAAATATGATTCGTGTTCAATGGTCTGCAGAAGATATTATAAAAGGTTTAGCTTTAAGAGGATTGTCGAAGAGGGCATATTGCTACAGTGGCAAAAGTTCTTAAACATGCCAATGATAAAATATTTCAGCGAAAACATACTCAATTTTTAAAAAGCAGTATTTCAACAAAAATATATTTGCTCTAATTTTTGTTTAAAAAAAAAGTAATAAATAAATAAAATAATAAAAAAAAAATTCTTTGGCTCTTAATTCGTGATAACTAATTCCCACTTTATCTTTTTAATCAACTATGTTATGTAATTGTATTGAATACTTAACATTTTTAATCGATTAAAATTTTATTGAGAAAAAATTATTTCCATAAACATATTTTACATGCTCTCAAATAGCGAACTATATTTTTAAATTAAGTATTATTTAATAGATTTAAAAATTATTATTAATACTTTCCTTATATACATAATGTATAAGGAAAGTATTGTGACGGGGTCGAAAATTCGAATCCGAGTTTTCGACGAGAGAGCACGTTTCAAGCATCTCTGAACACGAATCGAACATTTTTGAGATGATGTCTGTGAGTGTGTGTGTGTGTGTGTGTGTGTGTGTCAGTGAGTCTGTGGAGACGATATCTCACGAACGAATGGAGCAATTCGAATGAAATTTTGGTACAAAAATCACATTTCGTGAATACAGGAAGCCTATTGTTTTTAAACGTAATCGAATGTTCAGAACCCCCTAAATTTTTGAGTGAAATTTTGAAAAATCATCAAAAAATCAAAACTTTTAATAAAGTTACACAAATAAACATTTCTTATGTAATTTTTTCTTAGGAAATGATTGACATAAACTTTAGAACGCTAGCATGAACCGTTCTCGAGATATTGCAAATTTTTTAAATAAATTTATCAAAAATCTTATAAATTAAAAAAAAATATATTAACTGTTGAGAAACATGTTCACTTTTCGTATGTAATATCATGCGATAAATTTGATGACATCATTTTCATGGATCTAGCTCGTTCCATTCATGAGAAAAGACACTTTGAGTAATATTTTTGTATTTGAACGCTAATAGTTATTTATCTGCTATAAGAATAACTTATTTCTCCGTCCTTAACGCTTGCCGAGATTTTGGCGTCGAATTTGGCGAAATTTCGTAAACTTGGCGACTTCTTCATTGTTGCCAAATTAACGAAAATCTCGCCAAATGGATAAAAATCATACTAAATCAATGAAAACGACGAAATATTGACGAACATTCAATAAATCTTGGAAAGAATATAAATATCGACTATAATAAAAACATATATTTTTATTGTAAAAGCAGTAAATTCATTGTATTATATAAGGAAAGTCATGTGTTGCTCACATCAGATTTTTCTATTTGTAAACGTTGATCTAAAATTTGAATAAATGAACTGGCTAAATTGCTTTTAGAAATATAAATTAATATACAGATTTGTTTAAATATAAATGTGCTAAACATTCGTATAAATATGAATTAAACTAAATATTTGTAAAAACGTAAATTGAGTTGAACATTTGTATAAATATAAATTGAGCTAAATATTTGTAAAAATGTAAATTGGGCTAAATATTTATATAAATGTAAACTGAGCTATATATTTGCATAATTATATACTAAGTTAAATATTTGAATAACCTCACATGTTTGTAAAAATTTCTTTATTTGTATTTATGTGTTTTAATGCATGTAAAATGGATATTTTAATGAAACCGCACTATTTAATTATAAAAGAATTAAATGGTATTTATGTTTATTGTTCTCTAATGTCTCTAATATTCAGAATAAAAAACTTACAGTAATAACAGTAGAACAAGGTGACAGAGATCGCTCAGTGTTTAACGTTCTGTGCAAAATATTAAAATGCTTATTTTTCATCATTTTTTGTGTTTTTATTACCACTACCTTATACATGCAGATAAAAAATTTTTGAAGATATTTTGTTTACCGAGAATGAACCATCCATCTATAATCATTACTTTGAGCAGATTTAGGATCAGAAAAGTAGAAGATAATTGTAACATTATTAGTTATACTTTTAAACAATGCAATTTTAAACTGTTTATTATTGAATTATTAGACACATCAATTGGAGTGAAACGACTTGAAAGCAACACAGAGATATTGCCAGACACTCCAATGGATTTGGACTCAGAAAGCACATGTAAGTGTGAGAAATTGGACAACGTTGTCAGTGAACTGATTAATGAAGGAAGTGGAAAGGAATTTAATTGTCCATTGGAGTCTGTAACAACACTGAGTCAAGGTAAATTTTTGCTTCATTTAATCATTCGTGCTATTTTAGCAAATCAAGAAATTTTAAAGATACTTAGTGAGAATGATTATTATCCATATACTATCATTACTTACATTAGATTGAGAATCACAAAAGGAACAGATATTCGTAAAATTAATAGTTATTCTTTTAAACAGTGCAATTTTAATAGTTTTTTATTGCATTATTAGAGACAGTGATTGGAGTGCATCAGATTGAAAGTAAAATGCAGATATTGCCTGCTGATACTCCAGTCGATGTGACCACAGAAAGCACAAGTAAGTGCGATAAATTGGACAACATTGTCAGTGAGCTGATTTCTGAAGGAAGAGAAAAGATATTTAAAAGTCCATTGGAGTCTGGAACAACATTGAGTCAAGGTAATTTTTTGCTTCATTTAATCATTCGCGCTATTTTAGACAAAGTTTCTTTAAAGATACTTTGCTTTATGAAGATTATAATCATCCGTTTACTATCATTATTTTAAGTAGATTTATGATCAGAAAAAATTAAAAGATAATCGTAACCTTATTAGTTATACTTTTAAACAGTGCAATTTTAAACTGTTTCTTATTGAATTATTAGAGACATCAGTTGGAGTGAAACGACTTGAAAGCAACACAGAGATATTGCCAGACACTCCAATGGATTTGGACTCAGGAAGCACATGTAAGTGTGAGAAATTGGACAAAGTTGTCAGTGAACTGATTAATGAAGGAAGTGAAAAGGAATTCAAATGTCCACTGGAGTCTGTAACAACATTGAGTCAAGGTAAATTTTTGCTTCATTTAATCATTCGCCCTACTTTAGCAAATCAAAAAATTTTAAAGATAATTAGTGAGAATGATTATTATCCATATACTATCATTACCTACAGTAGATTTAGAATCACGAAAGAAACAGATATTCGTAAAATTAATAGTTATACATGTAAACAGTGCAATTTTAATAGCTTTTTATTGCATTATTAGAGACAGTGATTGGAGTGCATCAGATTGAAAGTAAAATGCAGATATTGCCTGCTGATACTCCAGTCGATGTGACCACAGAAAGCACAAGTAAGTGCGATAAATTGGACAACGTTGTCAATGAGCTGATTTTTGAAGGAAGTGAAAAGAAATTTGAGAGTCCATTGGAGTCTGGAACATCATTGAGTCAAGGTAATTTTTTGCTTCATTTAATCATTCGCGCTATTTTAGGCAGATCAAAGATTTTTAAAGATATACTTTGCTTTATCAGGATGATTATCATTCATCTATTATAATTTTGAGTAGATTTAGTGTCATAAAAGTAAAAAACATTTTTAATATTAATAGTTATACTTTTAAAAATTGCAATTTGGACAGTATTTTATTGAATTGTTAGAGATACGGACTGGAATGCAACAGTTTGAAAGCAAACTATAGATATTGCCTGTTGACATTCCCGTCAATTTGACCACAGAAAGCACATATAAGTGCGAGAAAATGGACCATGTTGTCACTGAGGCGATTTCTGAAGAATGTGAAAATAAATTCGAAAGGCCTGGAATAACATCCAATCAAGGAGATTTATTGCTTCATTTAATCATTAGCAGTGTTTTAGATAGGTAAAAAATGTTGAAGATAGTTTGCTTTCTGAAGGTGATTATCATTCACCTATTATCGATACTTTGAGTAGTTTTAAGTTCATAAAAGTAAGCTGATTTTCAAACAATGCAATTTTAATAGTTTTAGGTTAATTTAATAGAGAACAATGTACTGAAAATACTATAATTTAACTGATCGTGAAAATTCTAAGAATCTTATTAAAATTACTAAAAGGAAGATAACAATTTCTTATAATATATACATTACAGATATAAATAATTAGCTTTACCCTAATTCCAGATACTGTCTGTATACTATTCTGTCTGTGATTATGTTGTTGTTGAGACCCAGAACGTCCGACCTACCAGAAAGGTGTAAGGTAACTGTTTGGACGGCCGGGAAGTGCCACCCAATTTAGACCGGAACCCAGTGGGGGAGGCATCCACAGGGACCGTACCCTCCTTCCCCTACCACCAACCTCTCGGAAGGACTTACGGACCCACATGTTTAACGTGATCGTACTCCGCATGAACACGGCGGAAGTTCTGGCAGCGTGCAAATCCAGCGCGCAAACCACCGGGCTACCGCGCCCGAAATGTGCCAACAGCACGCGGTGTTCCCAGGTGATCACCCACCCAAGTACTAACCGCGCCCGATGCTGCTTGACTTCGGTGATCTAACGAGAACCGGTGTTTTCAGCACGGTACAGCCATTGGCTTCGTCTGTGATTATGTATTACTTTCCTTATATACATAGTATAATGTATAAAGAAAGTATTGTAACGGGGTCGAAAATTCGAATTCGAGTTTTCAACGGGAGAGCACGTTTCAAGCATCTCTGATCACGAATCGAACATTTTTGAGGTGATCGCGGTGTCTGTGTGTGTGTATGTATCAGTGAGTCTGTGGAGACGATATCTCACGAACAAATGCAGCGATTCGAATGAAATTTGTGCAAAATTACAATCCGTGAATACTAGAAGCCTATTGTTTTTAGACACAATCAAATGTTCTGAACCGCCTAAATTTTCGAGTAAAGTTTTGAAAAAATCATCAAATAATCAAAACCTGCAGTAAAATTACATAAATAAACATTCCTTATGTAATTTTTCTTTAGAAAGCAATTGACATAAACTTTAGAACGCAAGCATAAACTGTTCTCGAGATATTGCACATTTTTCAAATAAATTTATCAAAAAATCCCATAAATTAAAAAAAATATTAACTGTTAAGAAACATGTTCACTTTTCATATGTAATATCATGCGATAAATTTGGTGACATCATTCTCGGGGATCTACCTCATTCCATTCAGGAGAAAAGTTACTTTGAGTAATACTTTTGTATTTGAATGCCAATAGTCATTTATCTGCTATAAGAATAACTTATTTCTCCGTCCATAACGCTTGGTGAGATTTTGACGACGAATTTGGCGGTATGTCGCTAACTTTGCGACTTTTTTAAATGTTGATGTATTAACGAAAATCTCGCCAAAATGATAAAAATGACGCTAAATCAATAAAAGTGAAGACTAATTGACGAAAATATAATATCTTGTAAAGAATATAAGTATCTACTATAAGAATAAGAATAACCTACTTTTTCTTTACTGTAAAAGTAGTAAATTCATTGCATTATATAAGGAAAGTCATGTGCTGCCCACATCAGATTTTCTTCTAATTGTGTTTATGATTATTTAATTATATTACCTCTGTTGATATTTTGAATGAAATTAAGGTATTGAAATGTACTATATCTAGTATGTTCAATGTGGTACCGCCTTTTATCATGAAGGGATTGTTGGAATATTTTTGTTTATTCGTACTTGGTAATATATAACTTGTCTGGTAAGAAAAGCAAAGTGTTTTCCGCAGTCTGGGAAATCTCAAAGACCTATCCAATATTCAAGAAGAAGCCCAAGAATGATGTCACTAATTATAGACCTGTTGCTATTTTGTCTGTGTTTTTGAAAGTGTTCGAAAGTATTAAATTTAAGAAAATTTATTCAATGACTTGCAATAGAATCTGGACCACCACTGTTTTATAAAAAAGTTTCACCACTGTGACTAATTTGTTGATAAACATTTAAATTACTGCTGTTTTGAATCAAATTGGTAAACTTCATGTAATCTACACAAAGGCTTTTCGTGCTACAGATGTTGATATTCTTTGTTGTACATTAACATTATATTGGTTTGCGCCAAATGAAAACTAAGAAAATAGTTAAACGATAAATTCCATGTAATTTTCAATAATAATTAATTTCGTGGATTATTTTGCAGACAGTATTTGCAGACTTTTTGAGTTGCAATGAAAAATTGTGTGGTGCCGGCGTTACATATTTTACTTTCTTAGTAGCAATCTTTGGCGAACAATCGCTATATAAAAAATCTGATGTGGGCAACACATGACTTTCCTTATATAATGTAATGAAGTTACTACTTTTACAGTAAAAAAATAGGATTTTCTTGTAGTAGATACTAATATTCTTTCCAAGATATTGAATTTTCGACAATTAGTCGTCATTTTCATTGATTTAGCGTCATTTTTATCCATTTGGCGAGATTTTCGCTAATTTGGCAACATTTCAAAAAAGTCGCCAAGTTGGCGACATTCCGCCAAATTCGTCGCCAAAATCTCGCCAAGCGTTATGCACTAAGAAATAAGTTTTTCTTAAAGCAGATAAATGACTATTGCCGTTCAAATACAAAAGTATTATTTAAAGTATCTTTTTTCAAGAATGGAACGAGCTAGATCCACGAGAAGGATGTCACTCAATTTATCGCATGGTATTACATATGAAAAGTAAACATGTTTCTCTATAGGAAATATTTTTCTTTTTATTTTATATGACTTTTTGATAATTTTTTTAAAAAATGTACAATATCTCGAGAACGGTTCACGTTAGCGTTCTAAAATTTATGTCAATCGTTTTCTAATGAAAAATTACATAAGAAATGTCTATTTGCGTAACTTTATTAGTGGTTTTAATTTTTTGACGATTTTTTCAAAATTTCATTCGAAAATTTAGAGGGGTTCTGAACATTCGATTGCGTATAAAAACAATAGGCTTCCAGTGTTTACGGATTGTGATTTTTGTACTAAATTTGGTTCGAATCGGTCCATTCGTTCGTCAGTTATCGTCTCCACAGACTCACTGACACACACACACATATACACACATACTTTCACACACACACACACACACACACACACAGACATCACTTCAAAAATGTTTGATTCGTGATCAGGGATGCTTGAAACGTGCTCTCCCGTCGAAAACTCGAATTCGAATTTTCGACCCCGTCACAATACTTTCCTTATACATTATGTATATAAGGAAAGTAAAAACTCTGAACCTTATTTTTGACCTTCTTACCCTTATTTTTGAAATCCATATTTAATTTAACGTGTTTAATTTAATTATGTAATTTAACGTATTTTATGTTTGGGAATCGTCCGGAAAGAAATCCTCCGTTTTTCTCCAGTAGACGGACGACAGCAAAATGGGTCTTGCGGTTTGTTTTTTGTGGTCTTTAAAACTCTGCACAAAAATCCATTGAATTTTTTTTTTATGCTATATTATAACTTTACATATATTT
Organism: Amaurobius ferox; assembly: GCA_951213105.1. NCBI lineage: Eukaryota > Metazoa > Arthropoda > Arachnida > Araneae > Amaurobiidae > Amaurobius > Amaurobius ferox. The sequence continues at coordinate 25,518,745 of OX578148.1, forward strand.
AGCTTTTATTAAAACAAGAAAAAATGAGATTCCAGGACAAGAACTAACGGGGGAGATGGGATTTTTGTTTTTCAAATTTTGACTTGCTATTCTCTGTTTCACAGTGAGTAATTCAGGAATTGTCGAGATATAAATGAAAAATGTTTCCATTGAAATAGCATTATATGACAACATTTTCCCCGAAAATTTATTTCAATAAATTTATATCACATTGCTTGGCAACGCAATTAAATCAAATGTGTTTATACGGCAGACTATTTTTATTCAATTTATTCAATTTTAATAATAAACAAGAAAGATCAATCATGCTTAAAGCATTGATTATGAAACACTTTCCAACTTCAATGCAATTTTATTTAAACAAGTCTAAAATGCAATACATTCCTCGGTAATATTTTGAAACTTATCACAATACTGCATTAATTTATTATATTTGAAAACTTAAACCTTCATCGAAAAAAATGAACTTCATTCAAATGATGGCATTGAAATATAAATTGCCTGGTTTAAACATCTCTAAAATGTTATACATTCCTCGGTAATAGTTTTAGAATTATCATAATACTACGATAATTTATTATATTTGAAAACTTCATCGAAAACAGCAGAAACTAATTCAAATGACGTCATAGAAAAAATAACACGCCTGGATCTCTCTATAAAAACAGGATTTCATTCATAACTTTCTCCCATTCATCACAATACTATAATAATTTATTTTATTTAAACATTTTGTTTAAGACCATGGAGCTACAAAAAATTAAACTCTATGCTTGAAACTTCATCGAAAAAAATCGTCCTTCTCTTTATGAAATCAATTAATATTTCATTCATATCAGCCATGCAGACTCCATGGACTAAATTATTTTGTGTTAAAAAAATACAGGAATTCTAATACAACTCATTCTATATATTTTGCTGTTTACATTTTGCATAGATGAAAAATAGGCTTAGTTGTAGAAATAATCAAATTTAGATGAGCATTTAAACTCAAATATATTGTCATTGCGTTGTTTCAGTATGTAGATGCACAGAATTTAAGCAAAAATAAAGTAGTTTTAGGAGGGATGCAACACTCAATATGAATTAAAAAGAACTTAAAAAAATCACGATTTTGAAACAAGATGGATGCCATATATCATTTTGAAGTGGGTCATGTGATCGTTTCATATCATGGTCACGTGATCGTTTCATATAAGGGGTGTAATTATTATTTTAATTTTTATTTAAAAAACTACTAAATATATTTCGCTGAATTTTTTTTTATATATTTTATGGAACAATTTGAATATTACCTAAAATTTTCGAAGCAATTTGTGAATTTCAAATCCGCTTAAAAATGTTTGAAAAATTAGGTCCCATAGGGCTCAATGTATTTCATTTTTTCGACCCGGGTTCAATCCAAAACTAATTGGGTGATATTATTCATTTATATTCCCATAGGTCCTACAGACCGTCTGAACAACATACTAAAATTTCATTTTGATTAAGTCATTTTTACGGCAGTTATCGTGCTAACGGACAGACAGGCAGACAGACAGAATGAACAAAGTCATAAACGCTTTTCAACTTTGTTGTAAAGTGTTAAAAAATGAATACAAAAATTAATTTTGTAAATGATCGGTATTGCATTTTTGACTGAATTGTATCAGTTGTGTCCTTGGAATATAAGTTTATAGGGAATTATTGATATTTAAAATTTTGAAAATTATTTGTTGTATTTTTTTAGCAAAGATTTTTCGAACCCACATATTTTATTTAGCCTATTGTGGGCAGAGGATAAAATGGCATGGGTACATCTGCTAAAATATTTTTAGCAATTTCGTCTTCTCATATGCTCGCATTCCATATTTTTTATGAATTTGTGAGTAAACGGGAACAGGATGTTTTATTTTTCAGATGTGACTGTGAAAATAATTTTATATAGCAAAAACAGAGATTCTTATACTACTTCTTAAGTAAATTAAATATTTTAGAATATTGGAAGAACAGTGTCATTTAGAATACCACAAGAACTTGCACATATACTAAAATCAACGTAGGGTACATACGCCAGTAAAAGTAGATGGCGAATCAGTTTAGTAGTAGAATCAAATGGCGAATATGACCATGTGTCTTAAACAATTGTCTTAAATGTCTTACAAATATTTTCATATTACATTGCTGCAAAATAAAAATATATTTGTTTATTTTGGACATTTTAAAAGTATTTTCAGACTTTTATCTTCCATTTTTTTTTTGCAAAAACATCATAAGTCAATAAACTTAAAAATTATATAGTAAAAATTTTATCAACAAAATTTCTTATAGCAAGAACAATATTTACTGCAAAATATATTGTAAACGCGTATGTTGAATTTTTTTTTTTCCTATTTTAATTTTATTCATATTTGTGTAGTTTTTATTGAATATTAAAAATTTATGAAAAACATGATTGTTGTTGTTTTGAAAGGGCCGATTCAAATGAAACGTGAGACAGATTGCGTTTGGAATACAGTATACTAATAGAAGTATGAAGGTTTGAATGTAGGCCTAAAACGTGTGACCAATAGCCGTCAATTGTTCATACGTCTTGACGTCACATCGTTACTCTACCCTCTGTCCTTAAAACCTACCCTCTGTTCTAATTTTGTCAAAAAAAATTACCGAAATTTATTATTCGTATAATTTAATAATGTGTTTTACGGCACATTAAATGTGAATAACAGATGGATTTCTATAAAAAATTCGCAAAATTTGAAAATTGCTTACTTAACTAGTATCAGACAGAAAGAGTCAGTCAAGTGGCACATTTTTGTTTCCACTGTTTCGTGATTCATCAAAAATGTATACCAAATGCTGGCCATTTATCATGCTTTATCTGGCTATTTAGCTCACTCAGTAGCTTCATAGAATAGAAGAATGTTTGCTTTTAAAATTAAATAAATTGAGATGCTTAAAATCTTCTCAAAATAGTTCTCAAGATAATGATGCTACAATTAGTAAAGATAATTTTTACTTTGTTCGTGAACATTTCTCACTGTTTAGGCAGAGATGAACTCCGTCACCCCAGGCACTAATATAGTGTACTAGATGTTTCTTACTTCGTAATGGATTGCATAGAGTTTTTTTTCTCCCATCCGCCCTTTAAAAGCATTTGCTCTCCTAATGACTATTTTAAGAACTTCAACTATTGTAAGATCATATCTTAACTATTATAAGACCTCTTAACCAAATGTAATTATTTACAACACCTTAGATTTCCCCAACAAAATGTACTTGTCGAATAAGTACTTCCCATTATTATATTAATACATTCATTCATTTAGTTATTTATATATTTACTTAAAGCTAAAAAACTAACCATAAATTATGATCAATTTGAAACAAAAAAAAATCAAATTAAGGTACTCATCCAGCTTGAAAACTAAAGTTATCCAGAATAGTATCATACTGATTAAGTACAATTAAAATTGTATCAACAGGAAATGAAACCCAAACAAATAAAACGCCCCGAACCCAACAAAGTGAGTTAAAATGTTTAGAAAGCTTCTTTAAAACAGCATATATAAGGATGTCAAGCAGTTTCAGAAGCACAAATCAGCCTCCTTATTAGTGAAGCCACGTGAAGCCCGTCTTGCTCTGATGAGTGTTAGTCATACTCTCTTGCTGCACTGAAAAACTGTTTTACCTCTGAAACCAGTCGACTTTCTTACTATTGTGTTATATATCGCATGAAAATTATAAAAATTTCTTTTTTTTTCTTTTTGAGTACCCGTATAAATATATTTTGAAATTCAACTAGTAAAAAAACTTTGGTTCGAATATTTATTCGATAAACATTTGATTTTTATTCATTCATTTTGAGGTTGAGCCAAAAGAAGGGGGGGGGGGGTTTCAGTAATAAGATAATATTTACAGTGACATACTAGGAATACATAGTACTTCTCAGTGTGTAGGTGCATAGAATTTAGGAGTTTATGGAACATTTCGTCCATCTTTAAATATATTCCGTATTATTTTCTCTTAATTGCTTTATTAATGATATACAACAATATTTTCCAATCTCAGAAAGCCATTTTTTCTGTATTTATTATTAAAACGTTCAAGCACACGTAACATCAGCTGTTCTTTATATGAAACATCTATGGTCGGGTGAAACATCTATAATCCGGCTGAAATCAGAGCGTTTTGAAAAATGTTAATAATTTGTACGCTTAAATCTCTGAAAGATAAATATTGAACCAATATTAAAAATTAAAACAATATATACTTGTTTTTGTTAGAAATAGGGTATTTACGAATACACAAAAATAATTTCAATATTTTAGTATTTAAGCAATTTTTTTGAAAAAAAAAATGTTTATATATTAATATTTATAAACATTTATTTCACTAAAAATATCTTATAAACTATGGAAGAGACATATAAAAAGTAAGTTACAAAAATGCCCAGTAGAAAATAAAATTTCCAAATCAATAATTTGTTTTAAAAATGTCTTTTAGTTTTTGAGCAATCGTCTTGTCAAATTGACGAAGTGAGAATTTTCTGTTCCTAATGTAGGTAATGCTTATATATCGAAAACTAAAAGTGCTATAGCTACAAGCAATGTGGTATAGCACTTTTAGTATATAGCTGCAAGTCAGGAATTTAAAACCCTGTAAAATCCCTACTAGGATACATAATTGGATTTTGGATCAGCTTTATTAAGCATAGGGATTATAATTTCGATATTTTAATATTTTGAGAAAGATGTTACAATGTCGATAGTTTCATATTTTGAAAAGTAGTTGCAATTTCGATATTTTAATATTTTGAGAAATGGGTTGCAATTTCGATATTTTAATATTTTGAACTGCTTTTATTGTACCAGACATTATTCAAGCAAACCATCGAACTTCTTAAGGGACGTCATCTGATGTATAAAACTGTGAACAATATAATGTACTATTCCTTTCACGACTCTCCTATACTACTATCACTCGAAGGGATAGCCAGATCATTTTGGAAGCGAAGACATGCCAAAGAGAAATGTCACGATGAGCGACAGTTTTGGACCGCTGACACACACTCTTAACCTTAACAAATTCGTTCTCCTTTATTGCGTACGGGATTATTCAATCTGATCTTTTTCCGTTTGTATAAGAGAAGGGCGATTTGCGTGGCACGCCGTCTTTACTATCTTCCGTAAAGAATAATCGAATTGCCTTTCTCATTAGCCGACTTAGCGTTTGGTAAAAAATAATTACTTGTTGTTGTTGTTATTTATGACCTCCTGTTCGGAACATAGCCGAATCAGGACCAATGACGCAGGAAGAATGACACACAAGACGAGAGCTTCCCGGCCGTCCAAATGGTTGCTCAAGTCCTTGTTGACGAGCCGGACGGTCTGGGTCTTCAACACAAGACGAGAGTTACTGCCGTAAACCTCTGGGTTGGCTGTGTGGTCTGGGCCTTCCACACAAGACGAGAGGGGCCAACGGCCGTACCGTGCTGTAAACACCGGTTCTTGTTAGATCACCGAAGTCAGGCAGCATCGGGCGCAGTTAGTACTTGGGTGGGTGACCACCTGGGAACACCGCGTGCTGTTGGCACATATCGGGCGCGGTAGCCCGGTGGTTTGCGCGCTGGATTTGCACGCTGCCACAACTGCCGCCGTGTTCATGCGGAGTATGATCACATTAAACATGTGGGTCGTAAGTAATTCCCAGAGGTTGGTGGTAGGGGAAGGAGGGTACGGTCCCTGTGGATGCCTCCCCCACTGGGTTCCAGTCTAAATTGGGTGGCACTTCCTGGCCGTCCAAACAGTTACCTTACACCTTTCTGGTAGGTCAGACGGTCTGGGTCTCAACAACACAAGACGAGAGAGAACAAAGTTTATTACAATACGAAAGCATCACTGATGAAGGTCGGAATGATGCAGCTTCACATTATGGCGAGAACCCAGTAGACGGAAGACTGACTTTTAAACCTCGAGAAACATCCATGGCTTACTCGGGATTCGAATCCGAGCCCCTATGACAGCAGTCGAAGACGCTATACACTTCCCCACTGGGCCGGCTAAATGTGTACGTGTAGCCAGCTAAACAGACGTCATTAAAAAAAAATAGTAAATGCAAATTCATAGAATTCCTTAAATCGCATTTTTGGACATAATAATTTGGTTTTAAAATTTGAATTTAAACTTCAACATTTTATCAAAAGCAGCAGGAGGGGTTTTTCCCATTCTGTGAAAATAACGACCGTAGATTAAACCCTGATTGAAAAAAAATGTCACCATTCCTGTAAAACTAAGATACACTAATCGTGGACTTTTGTTTTTCAGCCTCAGAAAAAGTTGAAAGGACAAGAAGTGGAGGCTTTAAGCGTTTCCGGAAGTGGGTCCAAAAGAAATGGACTCGCCTTCGCAATTTGGGTTCTGCCAGGAAATAGGTCAGTAATGTTCCCCCAGTCTTATGCACTAACTACGCCACACTATTTACCTTACGCATTAGGAGACCACACGTGCCGGTTTACGTCCTTTTCCACTTCACAATAATTATCGATCGAAGCTTGATACAGAATACGTCCCACCTGATTGCGAACCCTTATACCACTAGATGGCTACGTGGAACCTTGGATACGTGGAGCTGGAAGATAATTTTCCCGTGACATCTTCATATAAACGGTGTTTCAGAAATAGGGAACAAGTTCATAAATCCGGAACCATTCGCTTTAGACAGTTTTGAAAAATAAAAATTGTAAATCGATAAGTTTTTTAAAATGAGATTTAAATTCGGAGGAATTTTTAATTCGAAAAATCACGCAGAAATTATTATTTAAATAAAGTTAACTTGTCACTAAATAGAGTCCGCCCCCCTGCCGAAACGTAGATGTCATATATAATAGATGGTTGACACAGGTTTCCCAAAAGGTCCAAAGAACTTTCTTAGGTGGGTTGAACCTAAACAGTTGGTTTTTTATTCTTCGGATGATCTATATTTCCACGAAGTGATTAGAAAAGGATACCGGCACTTATGATCCGCAAGAATGGCCGATGTTGAAATCCCATTATTGTACGAAAAGAAGGCGTGGACTTAAGCGATTAATAACTGACGAGCAGAATCTCAAAAGAAATAGCCAATCAAGGAATATTTTTGACACATTCTCGTCAAAACCAGGAGGTCAAAGTTAGTGTTCAGAGTGAAATGTTATCCCCGGATTTCTAGTATTGGAAAAGGTGGATCTATTGTTTAGGATATCTACATTCCGAGAGCCTATCAGCCTTGCACTCCTAATCGGCTAGACACCATACATCTCTTCCCATATTGAAGAAAAGAAAAGGACATTTCAGAGGTGCACAAAAAATAGAATATCTCATAAAATAAATCGAGATTTAAAGAAGAGGTTCCATCTTGCAGAAATTCAAATATATGTAGGTATAAGCCTTCAAGGATTCGGGGTCCCAGTATTGCCAGCCTGTCCAGGACGCGAACTCGCAATTTAAATACTCATTTTGATTAAACACGAAATGTCTCTTTAACTAAAGTTTAAATTTTAAAAACTGTTTATTTCAGCGTGTTCTTCTATAAATGCATTTCATTTCATATTTTCGTGTGCTGCGGCTTTTGCAATAAGAGACAGAGAAACTCAGGGAAACTAGGACGCAAGATATAAACGATGGCATCAGCTACTGCTTTTTTTTTAATTTAGAGAGATTTTAGATTTTTGGAAAACTAAACTGTTTATTATTATCGTTTGTTATCGTTTGACATAATTTGAAACTTTCATTTTCTATTTCAGATATGCCAAGTCCTTTATTATTGAAGACATCATTTGTCATTTAAGATTATTATTAAGAAAATTGATATTTAAGACTTTGTTTTGAGAAACTGTTCTGAAATTTTATAATAGTTTTGCAATTAGAAAAATGTGTTAAAAACACGGAATCAGTATCTTCCGCAGTTAATATATATCGCATTCCATAATTTGTAAATGGAAATAATTTTTCAATATTTTTATAAGAATGAAATCAGAAAAGAAAAACATAGATTTTAACTTTATGGATTTTAACTTTATTATTATTGTAACTTTATATTTAATTCTTACATATAATAGTTTAAATATACTGAAAAGGAAATTGTGTCAGAATTTTAATACATATATAGCAGAAAATCTCTACATGAGTGATATTAAAAAATTTTAACAATTCTTATATATACATTTATTATTATATTCAATTTTTATTATTACTTATAACAATTCTTATTATATACATTTGAATTTATTAAAACGTATAATGACTCTAATTAAAGAAGTAATGTAATATATATTTATATAAAAGGATGCTATTTTCAGGTCGAGCTCTTTAATATATTGCATAGTATCTTTATAATAGTTTTTTAAAATTTTAATAGAAATCAATATCCATAGATAACAGATCATTTCATCTATATTAAGTCTTAATTGTTTTGTTTAGATGTTCATAACTTGATCCCGATTTGTAGCAAAGGACTGTGAAAAACAAAACTGTAAACCAATATAAATTGCGAATGTTATTATTAAGACCAACTTATCTCCATCGTTTAAATGACTTTTCTTCTGGTTAGTATTCTAAATATTAAATTACATTTCCTTTTTTTTTAAATAACTAGGGGGTTCCGCCCTATGCTCGCTACTCTCGCCAAACCTCGTAACTCGCTTCGCGAGCCGGAAGCTTCGCCTCCTATTTGCTGACGCTCACTGAGCTCGCTTCGCGAGTACTTTCGTGCCGCATGCTATGCAGGCGTTATACGCAAATGGGTACCGTCCTTGTTAACTGACATTCATCAGCTCTAGAATTCGCTTCGCTAGCTCTTCTAATCTGGTCGACGTACACGACTGCCTACGTGTCTCATGCTCGCTGACGCTTATAGAATCTCGAGGCTCCGCCCACCATTGGCTGCCGCTCATTAACTCCGCAACTCGATTCACGAGTCGGGAAATTTCACCTCCTAATCGCCGACGCTCACTGATGCTGGCAGAACCCCAGAGCTCCCCCCCCCTCCATTGGCAGCCCCTCATTCACACCCGCTAGCTGGATTCGTTTATCGGGAGTCCTCACGCCCTACTCGCTGACATCATCTAAGCTCGCTTCGCTATCAGTTTCTTCCCGTCTGCTACGAAGGCGTACTGCATCCGTTGGGGACCGTTCCTTGTTAATTAATATTCACTAGCCCTTGAGTTCGCTTCGCGATCTCTTTCAATTCGGACTGCGCACACGATCGCTTACGTGTCCCATGTTCACTGGAGTTCGCAAAACCCCGGAACTCTAACTTCCATTGACTGTCACTTATTATTAGCTGACGCTCATCACCTTCCTTAACTTCGCGAACATTGTCACCGAGCTCAGCCCCCAAATCGTTACACTCGCCAACTCCGATTATCGATAAGTTGGGAAGCTTCGTCTTCTACTTCCTGGTGCTTGCTGGGTCTGCATCACTGGGCCATTTAAATCTTTGACTGTAGAGAAGGAACATTTTCACTTCAGAAGTGCATAAAAAATTGAATAACTCATTAACTAAATCGAAATTTAGAGAAAGGGCTCCGTCTTACAAAAATTCAGCTATTTAGGTTTATGTCCACAAGAATTGGAGGTCTTCCTATTGTTAATCCAGGACTCGAACTCGCAGTTCAAAAACTCTTCCTTTGACTTTGATATTAAATATATCCTAAACTAACTTTTAAATCGAAAAACGGTTTTTGTTAGTGTGTTCCCCTAATATTTCTCCACAGATGTACCATATCTATAGCATATTTTTATATGCTATAGAATTTGTGGTATGTGACGGAGAAACTTGAGTAACGCGATATAGAGAGAAACAAATAACTTTGTCACATACGCTCCCAACTATCGCAAATTTCCTTTAAAATTCATAATTTCTTAAAACTTACATATAGTATCTATCTATCTTATTTTTGAAACTTAATTAAAATATCAAAAAATATATAGGCTGATACGAAAATAGGAAAACAAATCAATAGCAAAAATAGCTAAATTATTAAATCTCATTTCATGTAAGAATAGTAAAATCCTTTAATTTTAAGTTATTTATAGCAAGAGAAAAATATCTTGAAACGCCATAAAATTAATAATTAAACATTTAAGGGCAAGCAAATGCCTTTCGAAATTTAAACTTTGGAAGTTTTGGAACTGCCTGCAAAAACGCACTTTATCAGCAGCAACTCTTTTTGCGGATGTCGATATCTGAGTCATAATTTCAATGTAATAAATAATCCTTTAGAATTTTGTAAATGCTTAATAAGTAACCTTTATGTTGTACGGCTCACATATTTCACGCTTTGTGCTATTTTTGTTCCTATTTACATTAGAGATGATATAGAACCGCAGACTAACAGATTAAACCATTACGTTGTTGAGCTTTTTTCCCCAGGGCCAGTCCAATCTGATTCGACTCGAGATTTTGATAATTATAATGAATATTTGGCCTCGGGCTTTTGTTCCTATTTTGGACTGGATGGACCCAAATTCAAGCTTTGTTACTCAGGCTTGACTGGGCCCCGCTCGAGTTTTCTATAATTTTATAATGAATTTGATCACGGGCTCGTGTTCCTATTTTGGACTGCAGGGGCTCAGATTCAAACTTTGCTATTCGGGCTTGATTGGGTCGAACCCGAGTTTTGGATAATTTATTTTAATGACGAATTTTTGATTTCGTGCTCGTGCTCTTACTTTACATTGGAGGTGGTCCAAAATCATGTTTTATTATTTGGATTTGTTTGGACTCGGCCCGAGATTTATAATATTTTATTTTATTATTAATATCTCAGCTCGGGGCTATGCACTTATTTTGCACTGGAGGGTCCCAGAGTCAAGTTTGACTGGGCCGACCCGAGATATCAGATGTTGTATATTATGATTATTTGAATTCTGGTTTTAGCTCCTATTTTAAATTGGAGGGGCTCAACTTCAATCTTTGCAATTTGGGCTTGACTGGGCGTTTAGAGTTTAAGCAGTTTCGGGGGTTGATGCAGATCTGAGGATAACCTAGCATTTTAGCAGATTAGGATTTAAAACATTTTGTAGAAAAGCAAAGATCGCGAATTTTATTTAATATCAACTGATTAAGGTGGGACGTTCCTAGTACCGAATATAAAAGTTAAGTACCGAGCGGGGTCTCTTACGAGATTTAGCCTTGCGATTATCATAGTCATGTAGATTAAATAATAGTTCATTTGGGACAGATGGCAGATTTTTGTAGAATTTAAGCGCTAGCTTTTTAATTTCGGCTCTAACAGTTTTTATTTTGAAGTCTTTCCTAATTACCGAGTTTCTTAAGTATCTAGGGGCTTTCCTTAAAATCCTTAGGGTTTTGTTTTGTCTCTAATAAGTCTATGGTAATTTTACAGGCATATCCCCATACAGGTGCCGCATACAGCATTCCCGGGCAGATGACCGATTTATAAATTAGGAGTTTATTTTGATAACTTAGATTTCCGTTTCCTATCATTGGGTATAAGGCTCTTATGGTTATATACACTTTTTTGATTATGTTTGTTACGTGCAGTTTCCAAGTTAGGTGGGAATCTATCGTTACACCTAGGTATTTAGTAGATTTTTCCACTTTTAGGGCATGGTTGTTTATGTACAGAGGCGGCGGATGTTTGCGTTTTCTAGAGAAATAAATCCAATGACATTTATTGGGGTTTAATTTTATTCGTCATTTTTCCAGCCATGTTTGGTGTATGTCTAAGTGTTGTTGTAGCTGTCTGTGCATTACTGAGACATAAGGGTGTTTTGCAAGTATCGCGCTGTCGTCTGCATAGAGTGTAAGCTCCGTGTCTGGGTTCCTGGGGATGCCATTCAGATATATGTTAAAGAGTGTCGGGCCCAGGATGGATCCTTGCGGTACACTACTTTTAATGAGCTTGGGTGTAGATAAGTTATTTTTTATTCTGACTTGAAAGTGTCTGTTATATAGGTATGACATTAAAAGTTTGACAAGTGCGTCAGGGACTTTTAGAGTGATCAATTTGTAAGCTAATCTACAGTGCCACAATCAAAGGCGTTTTGGATGTCAAGAAAAATCGCAGCTGTTGGTGTCTTATTATTAATACCAGAAGAAATTTACTCTACGACTCTCAGCAATGGATGAGTGGTGGAGTGTTTTGGCCGAAATCCAAACTGCTCTGGAGTGATAATGTCATTCTTACTAAGGTGCGTGTTCAGTCTCTTAAGAATTATTTTCTCAGTAATTTTACTAAGTGTCGGTAACAAACTGATTGGTCTGTAGTTGGCTGGAATTGAAGCATCCTCACCAGGTTTATGGATAGCTATAATTATCGCTTCCTTCCATTCTTTGGGGAAATAATTTAGTTCTAGTATTTTATTTATTAAATGGTCAAGTAAAATATTATATTTAAGGGTAGGTTTTAACCGCGATATTCCTGATTTTGTCATGCCCTGGGCTTTTACGGTTTTTAAGGACGAAGTTAAGGATGGTGGTGATAGTCAAGGTGCTTTAAACATAAGGTAGGTCAGAGAAAGGATGTTGCTTTTCGACCGGGAGGGCAACTTGAAACGCGACGTCACTGACTTACAAGTCAAGAAGAGGGGACATAGAGATACGTGTATAAAGTTTAGGAAGTTCGCGTTTATCATTCGAAAAGGAGATAAGATCATTCGTAATAAAATTTGAGAAGAATGAAATTAAATTATTCTACTCATACATGCATAGGGCTATCATTAAAATATTATAATACATATATTAATTATAATAAAAGCTGAAATATATCGTGAAAAGTGTAGTAAATATAAAAATTACACTTCAAGTGTTTTAATACAGATATAAATAAATATCCAATCATCGGATTTTTAAAAATATAGTATCCATTATCTTAAACATTGATAATACTTTCTACATTTAATATAAATATGTATTTCAAAAATATCTATTTGCGTAAAAAATCCCACATACATATAACATATTTTGATGACTATGAAATATCATCAATCTAGTAGTTACATAAATATATATTATATTAAGAAGCGTAGATCGGATCTTGGGAAAAGGGGGGAATTGACGGTCGAATAGATGGTCAATGGCAGTAGATTTATTTTATTTACCCAACAAAAAGACGATGAATTTTGTGAGCTAGTAGAGTATTATGACTCTTGGTTAAGCCACTGGATCTGTCAGTTTCACAAAGATATTTTAAGCATGCAAAATTGATGTTATTAAACTTTATAGCGTTTTAAATATATAAACTATGTGCAGTTTTAAAATTTTAAAGCAATGTTCACGTAGATCATAAATAATAAATCAATACATACCATTTTTATGCCATGATACTGCTTTTACACCATTTAGAGGCTTTTCTTTGCTTTTTTCTCTCTACTAATTGTTGCATGAAAGTCTTATTTAAGTGTTTATTGCGAATGAATGTTCTGGTTCGTGAAACCAAAGTTATGGCTTTTAGTGGTATAGAAGGTGAAATGTTTGCTAACTTTGACTGCAAGTTCTTAATGACGCATTTCTCTTTTGATATATAAGCGCATGCATTTCTAAGAAAGTATCCTCCCACTTTTTTATTTCTTCTGAAAAATGTGCCACTGGCTTTTAGTTTTATTGTAAATAAATTTTTTATGCATTATATTTTTTGCATTATAGCTTTTTACATATCAAAACGAAATGTTCCATAACTTGAGATGATGTGAATATAATGTCAATATTATGATTAATAAAGAATTGCGTTTTATGATTATGTATATTAATAACAAAGTAAAATGCTTAAGGTATTTAAAATTAACTTTATATACATTTTGCAATAAACTAAACTGTGTAAATTAGCTTACAAAATGCTAATATCTACCCCCCCCCTCCCCTCCTCCAAAAAAAAGAAAGAAAACTCCATAATTGCTAGTATCAGAAATATAAATTATTTTTATTAATTTTAGATACTGCATAGGAAGTCGTTTTTATTCTATTAATTTTGGTTTTTGGATTACTTAGAGAACAACCTATTTTACATATCAATGAAACATGTTAATCATAAGTATTTTTTACACTGGTATATTAAAAACATTATTTTTAACGGCGGTATTAATGGTATGTGAGATTTTTGTGCCGTTGGCTTCTAGTTTTAATCATTTAACCGGCTTTAAATCTTGTTTTAATCATTTAACCGGCTTTAAATCTTGTTTTAATTATTTAACCGGCTTTAAATCTTGTTTTAATCATTTAACCGGCTTCAAATTCAAAATTTAGCCCCAAAATCTTCATCAGAAAAGTGACTCGAACAGACAGTTGCGTTAGCAATGTTTATTTTATCCTCTCTTTTGCACTTCACGATCCATAATTTTTGGAGTGTAGGATCTTTTGGAAATCTATGAAAACTGATAGATCCTATTGACTTCTTATAATAATTTGAAAACAAAGCAACCGAGCATCAACCAGGCATATTTGTGCTCACCAAAATTATACTTTATATACGTGAAAATACTAATATATGTACGTCTATAATACTCAAATTTACACTTTAACTTCACTTTACGATAGAATTACAAATTATATTAAAACAACGACTGACACAGTCTATGTTTTCCCATAGAACTGAATACTACTCGGAGAAATTGGTACTTCTCCTTCTAAACCAGTGACGTCACGAACGGCGATAACGTCCACTCTCTGGAATACTGTCAACAGCGGCATTCTGGTCTTTTGATCTCTGACCCTCCCTGGGACATGTAAGCGATCGTGTGCGCAGTCCAAATTGAAAGAGCCATCGAAGCGTACTAATGGTACCCAACGGATGCATTACGCCTGATTTGCAGGAGGCAAGAAACTGCCCGCGAAGCGAGATTAGCGAGTGTCAGCGAGTAGGAAGTGAAGCCTCCCGACTAGCGAATCCAGTTAGGGGGTGAATGAGCGGTAGCCAATGGAGGAGGGAGATTCGGGTTTCTGCGAGCGTCAGTGAGCTTTGGCGATTAGGAGGCGAAACTTCCGACTAGTGAATCGAGTTCCGGAGTTAATGAGCGGCCGCCAATGGAGGGCGGAGCCTCAGGATTCTGCGAGCGTCAGCGAGCATGAGACACGTCGACGGTCGTATGCGCCGTTCAGATTGGAAGAGTTCTACGGCTGATGAATGTCAGTTAACAAGGATGGTACCCACTTGCGTATTACGCCTGCGTGACAGGCAGCACGAAAGTGCTCGCGAAGTGAGCTCAGTGAGCGTCAGCGAGTACTATCATACCGCCACGAGAAAGTCTCTGAACAGGGTTGCTGCAAGTAGACGTGTCGAAGAAAAGAGGGAGAAAGGTTTAAAATGGACTGCAACATTTGACAAATCAAGCGCACCTCGTTAAACGAGGAATCCGTTTCGTATACCATGATGTACTAAAAAAAATAATAGATGTTTTTTATTCGACAGTGAAACAAAATTTTCGTATTAAATAACATTAAATTATAGATTAACTTAAATATTTCTCGTCATTTAAACTCAGAAAATTATTTTTTATTATTGGCGACAGCGGCTACGGGAAGCCGTCAATCTATTAGAACAAAGTAGTTTCAGATATTTTCTTTTAGATTCGTGCGATTTTGGGAGAGAAAAGCTTGTAATTTAAAACTAGAATTTATATCATTTTGTTTAAAACTAAATTTCGAATTAGATGAAAATTATTACAGTTTTCAATCAGCAAGTTACACAATTATTAGTCAGCAAAAAGGAAAAAAATAAATGTTAAATAAGCAAAATTATGACTTATTCATTCTTTTCATAATTTTCAATCAATTATAAAATATTCATTCACATTCATTGGAATAAATATTATCTACTATGTCCGAATCACTTGAAATGTCTTTACTTACAGAAGAATCTGAATCGCTATCCGACAGATTTTTCACTTATTTATCCACAATATCTTCTATCAGTCCATCATTCTTCCAATAAATATTCTCTATTTTTTCAATGTGCTTGCTCACAGTGTTTATTCCATTCTATTTGTGTTACTTTTAAAAAGCTTCTTTAAGCAATAATTGTAAATTGTTCAAACTTAAATCACCTGCTACAGTTCTTTTTCGGATACAACACATGAGACGGTTTTCAGAACTGATATTCGTACGAATACATTCAATAAAATCATTGTGCCAACATTTGCCATACGTTAAATTCCCGTCTACCCGAGTTTCGTCGATGTAAACCAAACAACGTTGCTTCTCTCTGAATGTTTTCAATGATCTCAAATACTTATGCCTCCAAAACACATGTCCGGCCTTTCGATTAAAATCTTTCGTGAGCTAATACATTTCTTCCATCGAAAGTTCAGAGAATGTAGAATTTCTCTGAGGGACTCTCTTTTCCATGCAAAATTATTTTCTTTTAACACAGGGATCAGTTTTCCAATAGAAGGAAAACATTTCTCTTTCATGTAAAAGTCCTGAATAGTTTGTCTTATGACACAATTGTCAAAATCATCAATATTGCAGTTTCGATAGGATTGTATTTTTCTATGTTTTCAGAGGGTAGATAAAATACTTATCTCAGTGTCATTAAGCGATTTCATCTCATGTTTTATCGTTTTAACTGATGTTGCTGAAACCCCTGTCGCTTCCGCCTCTTCATTGCATTTGCAATTGGTATTTTTAGAGAATTTGCGGTTTTTTCCTCTTCAAAAAAGGTCGTAACATTGTGGACTATTGCACGTGCTTGCGAGTGCAAAGTCTTTCCACTTTTAAATGTAGTCACACCTAAAATGCAGTGGAATAACCTGATTCCATAGCGATGCCACCGAAACGTCTGCTGTCTAGGGACTGTCTCGTGGCTGTAGGACAGTAGGAGGCGAAGCTTCCTGATTCGTGAAGTGAGTTACGGGGGTTGACGAGCGTAGCTAGCAGGGACGGAGCCCCCTAGTTATTAATAATAGTATTATATTTGCCAATACAGTAATACCCCGAAGTTACGCGATCGGTGAGTCCGCAGAAAATAGCTTAAGTCGGAGTGCAACTTTGCACATAAATACATATAAATTTTGTTTAATTGGGAACAAGGACTAACAAAATCACTAGTTTAGAAGAAAAATATTTAATAAAATTGCAGTTCTTTATACATATTAATACAAAATATAAAAAATATAAATGAGTTACCCAAGAAAATTATTTCGATATGTCTTCATAAAATCTAACAAATTCATGTAACGACACAATACCTTCTTTCTTTCAAGCATAATTTCTTCATAGCAAGCTAATATATTTTTTATATCTTGTTTTGTAACTATAACACGTTCTTCGTTATAGTCTATGCTTTCTAAAATTTTTAAGCCCTTTTCAATTGAGCTGAGAACTTCTGTCAAGCTTGCAATTGTCACGTGCTTTTCTGGTGGAACTGAGTCAGAAGTCTCGGATCCTTCTCTGACGTTTTGTTCAGGCATCTCTATGAACTCAGCAATTGTCAGCTCCTGACTATGTGAATCCAACAGCTCGTTGGCATCATCACCATTGACTTCCAAATATAATTGCCAGACAAGATTAATAACTTCTTCGATCACATGAGCGATATTATCAATTTCTGGCGTTGTTTCCGTCTCGTTTTTGAAAAAAAAATAATGGACAAAGTTTTTTTCCAAACATCATTCAATATTTTTTTGGAAATTTCATCCCCAGATTTTCCAATGGTTCTAACGGCATCCAAAACGTCGAATTGTTTCTAAAAGTCGTTAACAGATATCTCACTGTTTTGCCTCATAGCTTCACTCAGATGTGCAAAAGAACGCCTAGCGTAGTAAGCCTTGAATGTTTTGATGGTTCCCTAGTCCATTGGTTGAAGCAAGCTGGTTGTGTTTGGAAGCAAAAACACAACTTTCAGACGTGGGTCGAAATCAATTAGGGTGGCAAGAGAGTGACCGGGTGCATTGTCAATAAAAAACACCACTTTAAATGGAATCTGTTTAGCTAAACTTGAGTTCAAGGATTGGGCATTTTCACCGCATCGAGAATTCTTTCTTTGTCTTCTATGATTGTTCTCACTGTGGACTCTGTTAGCTCAAACTTCTTTGCCGATTCACACATTTTCATTCTGTTATCAAAATCCTCGCCAATGTTAAGTTTACGTTCCAAACATATCGTTTTCCTTTTCTTACTAGCTTCAGGAGAATTAGATTTACTTCGTTTGGACGACATGGTTTTTTCAAGGGTTTAGAAAAAAACGCGTAACTTCGAGGTCGCGTAATTCGGGGTATTACTGTACTTAAAATGGTACTAGCTCTGTTGCTTTCTATAATCGCAATTAATAGTTAGTATTTAAAATTGATCTGCTTCTTTCTATATCCTTTCATATCATATCATAAGCCTTTTATATTATATCATCTATATCCATAGCCCCCACATCCTAGGACGGGCTCCCTGGCCACAATTCTTTATGGGCCCCTATGGACTGCGGAGCCTTGGACATTAGTTCTACTTATGGCGGACCTTAAAAAAAAACAGAACATCCTAAAATTCATGGACAATTGAGCATTAATAATATATGGGTGGGGGCGTAAGGAGCTGCTACCGTGAGTTGCACACGGTCCTAAGATTTTGCTTAAGGGCCCGAAAATTTTGTCAGCGCTCCTGAGTGCAAGTAGCGTTTTTTCCTGGGAAAATGGAAACGATGCGTTGGTACGGCCATCGTGATTGATCTTTTTTGTCATGCCATATTTTTAAGGACATAGTTACGAATTGGGCCCTCCTTGATAAAAAAAAAATCATGTTAGAGCTGTTACAGTTTTTTAAATTTCTCAAAGTCAAAAAAACCAGGCGTCCTTTTTTTTTTAGCAGTTGTCAGTTAGTGAATTAGAAAAAACACTGAAATGCTCCCCTCTTTCAAATCCATTTGTTCCAGGCCCTCTGGGTGTAGCCGTGTTAGCCACCCCCTCGTGGGGGCCAAGTCTATATCATAGCAGTGGTCTCATTTTTTATTTAACAAAAAGTTAAATTTCTATCAAGCTTCAGAAAATAATTAAATACATTTGAATTTATATTGGTTTACTGTAAAATGTCCAGTTGGCTCAAGTTAATTGGTTGTGGACATGTCATTAATTCTTTCCTTCTTTCCTTTTGCAATCTCCAATATTAAATAAATATTTTGAATTTCATTAACTTTAATAATTACGTTTAAAAAATATGAAAACACTAAAATGATTCTCAAAATGTATATGAAAGGATCGGGTGTTTATTATTAAATATTGATTTCTTCTAATTTATGTTCACATGAATCTTATACCTTTTAAATACTTCTATTATAAAGATTAGTCAAATACCTAATCTATATTACTTGCTGTATAAAGTTGAATCTGTCATATTTTTAAGGATATCAGTTGAGAATTTATTCAAAAATATCTTTTCTAAAATGTACTTTCTTTAAGCCTGCATTTTTTGCATTTCAAAAAATACTTTCTATTTATTCTTATCTCTTTTAATTTCTTAATTTTCAGTTTCGTTTCTATCCTGTATACTACCTGAAATTAGCATTTGGTGGCTATAGTTAAATAATTAATTGCGGATTGATACTGATTTCCGTAAAAATGCAAAAATACCAAAATGAAATTCTGTAATAATGAAATTCTGTATAATTAAACAAATTATGATATGTTCTATAGTAATTTGTTATTTGTATCTGATTTTGTACAGCAGTATGATAAGTTGTTTTTTTCACAAAGGAAGAAAACATTCGATTGAAAAGTTCGATATTCAATTCAATTTAACTTTATTTAGCTCAGCTTACGGAAAAGAAGTAAACGGCATTTAAACATGAAATAAAATAATGTCTTTTGTTCCATGCTAAGCTGGGAATAAAAAATATATATATATCTTTTTTAATATACTTATTTTTTAACGCCCTAAAAAGTAAATTAAAGAATTAAATACGACGAGAAACGGTTACGTAGGATTGGAAGAACATTTAGGATTCTTTAGCCGGATGCCCCAGATCTGAAAGTACAGCTCCGGTCGGAGAACTTGGTGTAAACCATTTTAAGATTTCATATCATTTTTGGGAGATGGTTTATTTGTTTGTCCTTTGAGAGGAATTTTTTTTACCATGGAGTGTGGTGTTCTAGAGAGATCAATTGAAGTAATCATGCGAAATTTCATTTGATTCTCTTAATTTGTTCGGGTGATATTATATGGCAAGGATAGACCAGTAGTTATGGTGAAAGAATCGCACGAGGAGGTCCTGAGTTCTATCTTCAAAGCCACACAAACCATCCCAGTATTTACGCGGAATATAGGCACGATAAATCTATAGGTCCGAAAGTTCTTCCGAGAGGTGATAGGTCAGGGAGAGTGGGAAAGGTTTCTGTGGTTGCCATCCCTATCGGTTTCTGTTTTAAATTGGGTTGTTCTATCTCCTGGCTGTCCAAAGAGTTGTCTTGCAACTTCTGTTAGACTAAACTGTTTTGTTTAAATAATAAATAAATAACAAATCGTTAGATTTTAAACGTCATTTTATTAAAACATCCATCAGACGTACATAAAAATAAATCGTGAATACGTCATTGTCTGAAATACCGCTACTGTTGCATTGAAAACCCTTAAAATGTTTCTTTAGATCTTTTAAAAAACCTTAATTCTCATCTTTAAAATTTACGCTAATACTTTCATCGCTAGGTGCCGGTGATTTACATTGCACATACAGCCTCATTACGCATTTCACCCTCCCCCCTTTAGAAGTTATTTAATTAGAAATTTTAGTGATCTGCCTTTTAAAAATCCCTATTACCTCATTTCGCTGCTATCTGGTGGTGATGAATTCATCTCATATCGACTTATTAGGTGTTTTTGACTCTTTAAAGGTTTTGAAACATCTCATTTACCTAAAAAAATCAGACTTCTATTCTTAAAAACTTGCCTGATTCTACATTTCACGATTATGTGCCTGTGGTATATATCATGCAGGCCGTCTCAATGGGCGTATTCATCCGCTTTAAATGTTAGTATATCCCTCTTAGTTAGAAAAATGTTAAGGTGTTTTTTTAAAAAAAGCTAACTCATTTTCCTTATTTCATTACTATGTATCGGTTATGTGTATTGCACATACCATCCGAGTACGCATTTAAAACGCTTTAAAAGTTTTTAAACACACCATTTACTTAAAAATCTAAAGTTCCATCCTTAAAATATTACCCTAATTCCCCTTTCTCCCCGATAGGCACCAGTGATGATGTCATTCTATTCCGACTTATTATAGAGTTTCAAACCATTCAAAAGTTTCCAAACACTCCTATTTACCGGGAAAAAATGAAAATTCTATCCTTAAAATCCTACCTAGTTCTACTTTCGCTATCATAAGCGTATGATGTGTATCACGCCGTCTCAACCTGTGTACCCATCCATGTCAAAGTTTTTAAACATGTCATTTACCTAAAAATCTAAAGTATCATCCTTAAAATATTATCTTAATTCTCCATTTTACCGCTAGGTGTTAGTAATGGTTTCACTCTATCCCCTTAAAAGGTAGTCGAAATTCCTATTTTAGCTAAAAAATTCTCAAAGTCCTTCCTGAAAAAAAAAAATCTGATGTGGGCAACACATGACTTTCCTCATATAATGTAATGAATTTACTACTTTTACAGTAAAAAATTAGGTTTTTCTTATAGTAGATACTAATATTCTTTCCAAGATATTGAATTTTCGACAATTAGCCGTCATTTTTATTGATTTAGCGTCATTTTTATCTATTCGACGAGATTTTCGTTAATTTGGCAACATTTCAAAAAGTCGCCAAATTGGCGACATTCCGCCAAATTAGTCACCAAAATCTCGCCAAGCGTTATGGACTGAGAAATAAGTTATTCTTACAGCAGATAAATGTCGATTGGCGTTCAAATACAAAAGTATTACTCAAAGTATCTTTTCTCATGAATGGAACGAACTAGATCCACGAGAATGATGTCACCCAATTTATCGCATGGTATTACATATGAAAAGTGAACATGTTTCTCAATGGGGTTTTTTTTATATGACTTTCTGATAATTTTTTTGAAAAATGTGCAATATCTCGAGAACGGTTTATGTTAGCGTTCTGAAATTTATGTCAATCGTTTTCTAATGAAAAATTACATAAGAAATGTCTATTTACGTAACTTTATTAGCGGTTTTGATGTTTTGACGATTTTTTCAAAATTTCACTCGAAAATTTAGGGGGTTCTGAACATTCGATTGCGTATAAAAGCAATAGTCTTCCAGTGTTTACGGATTGTGATTTTTGTACCAAATTTCGTTCGAATCGGTCCATTCGTTCGTCAATTATCGTCTCCACAGTCTCACTGAGACACACACACAGACATCACTTAAAAAATGCTTGATTCGTGATCAGTGATGCATGAAACGTACTCTCCCGTCGAAAACTCGAATTCGAATTTTCGACCCCGTCACAATACTTTCCTTATACATTATGTATATAAGGAAAGTAAAAAAATCCGTAGTTCATCATTTTACTATCGGGCAGTGGCGGCTCGTGAGCGACATGTAGAGGGCGGCGCTCATCTATGTATTTATGCCTATATATATGTTAGTAATATATATATATACATATATATATATATTATATATTTATGTATATATAAAGCATATGTATATACATATACGTATTTTGGGCATAGCAACGGGAGTATTAAAAATATAAACGACGGATGTATTAAGTAAAGTAACATACCTCCCACCTGCTCGCTCGTTCATAAAAATCCTGGACACATGGAACGTATCTTTCCTAGTGAAAAACATTACATAGTCCTAATTTACATTAAAGTAAAATTGTAGGGGCTAGTTAAACTAAAAGTTATGCCCAGGGAGTTGACTAAAAAATATGCATATTCTGGCGATACGTACCGATGGTTCAGACACTATAGCCACCCGTAAAATCAAAATCGGTGGATTAGGAATTGAGATAGAAAATTGGGGGGGGGGGGGGGGGGTAACCAAAATAAGAGTTACGCTCGTGGATTTGCCATATTAAAGTTGCATATCCAGGTGACATGTACAAATGGTAGAGAGACTCATTATAGCGACAAGCCGAACCAAAATCGCTTAATTAGGAGCAGATATGTAAAATTCTGGGGACTAGTTAAACTAAAAGTTATACCCAGAGGTTGACACAAAAATATGTGTATCCAAGTGAAATGTACAAATGTTGCTCAGACTATATAGTCACCAGCAGAATCAAAATCGCTCAATTAGGAATTGAAATGTAAAATTATGGGGACTAGTTAAACTAAAAGTTAAGCCCAGGGGTTGACGCAAAAAACGTATGTATATTATATCCATCAAATATGCATATCAAGTTAATACGTACATGTGGGTCAGAGACTATAGCCACTATCTGAATCAAAATCGCTTTATTAGGAGTCGAGATGGATAAGTGTGTGTGTGTGTGCGTGGGGGGGGGGGGGTGTTATTTGAAGTAAAAGTTACGCTCAGAGATTTATCACTATAAAGATGCAGATCCAGGTGACATGTGCTAATGGTGCTGAGACTATAGCTACTAGCAGAACCAAAATCGCTCAATTAGGAACAGCGATGTAAAATTGTGGTGGATAAAAGTTACGCCCAGGGGTTGACATAAGAAACGTATGTATATTATATCCATCAAATGTGTATATCAAGGTGATACAGATGGTGCAGAGACTATAGCCATCAGTAAAATCAAAATCGCTCAATTAGGAAGTGAGATGGGAAATTGGAGGGGGGGGGGGGCGTAACTGAAGTAAAAGTTAATCTCAGGGATTTCTCACAACGATGCATATCCAGGTGACATGTACAAATGGTGCAGAGGCTATAGCTACTAGCAGAACCAAAATCTCTCAGTTAGGAAACGAGATGTAACATTGAGGGAGCTAAGCTAAAAGTTAGCCAGGGGGTTGGCACAAAAAAAGTAGTGCCAGGGGGTTGGCACAAAAAAAGTAGTGCCAGGGGCTTGGCACAAAATATATATTCAGGTGACACGTACAGATGGTGCAGAGACTATAACCATGATTAGAATCTAACTCGCTGAATTAGAAGCCGAGATAAGAAATTTGTGGGCTACCTCAATTTAAATATAAGCCTAGGGCCAATATTATAAATCTAGAGCCAATTTGGGGGCTACCAATATAGTCGCCAGCGGTCGGGCCAAAATTTCCAGAAAAACGACGTCAGATAAAAGGATCATGTTGAAAATTTAATTTTTAAGTTTTTTAACAAATACTTAGAATTTCTTAATTTTTAGGCATTTTTTAATGTTAAATAGCTGAAAAAGTAAGACAGCTGGGTAAGTCAACTCAAACTAAATATCCGAAACAACACATTTATGAAAGTGTCACTAAAAATAGCCTATATGTCACAGTGTGCCAAAAATTGGAAACTCGTGACGTTTAAAGAATTATTTTGAAGTCAAACATATTGAAATTCGTCACCAGCAAATCAACCAGAGCATGGAAATAAATCCCTTCCGGAAGAACAGAACAACAGACAAACTACATCAGAAATGACGAAATGCGAAACAACTTCAAAAATTAAGACAGCTGGGTGGGTCAAGCGATCCCTCAAACTGAGTGTCCTAAACAAGGCACTTTATTCAGCCAGAAACCCCTAAAACATCATACCCCCCCCCCCCTTCCCATCACCACACACGTACACTTAATTCTCTCATTTGTTCAAATGTTTATTTAAACTTCCAAATTTATAACAAGGACGAGAATAAGAACAAACACATTCTTAAATGTAGAAAATTGAAGCCAAATTAGCGAAACTGAGCCAATTTGAGAAGTCCCTCTTCGTGTTTTTCAACTCTTCTGTTTCTTTTTGGGTGGGGGCGCGCTCAGTCCCGCGACACAATCTACAAGTAAATCTGCAATGTCTGGTTTTTTTTCACGCCAAATTTCTAATATTGCTCCAATACCATTCTTTCACTCAGGAGATGCCGATCGCAGGGACGCGGCTTTAAATATATCCCTGTATTTTCCCCTATGTGTTGAAAATTCTGTACAATACAGCTGACATTCGTGAGTCGACTTTCTCCGAAGAAAGGTGTAGTGCTGCCATCTAGTGACTTTTTTCATAACTTATTTTTAATAATTCTCGATTTAATTGAACCAAAAATTCAGATTTTTTCAATAGTAATTGTAATAAATCTGTACAACTAAAAAAATAATTTGGGGTGTTTACTCAATGGTGTCGCGCGTACTCGCGGCACCCCCAATGGTCGCCACTGATATCGGGTATGTGTATCACACATAGACCATTAAAAGTTTCCAAACATCTACATTTACTTAAAAATTTAAAGTTCGGTCTTTACAAAATACTGAAGTTATCCTTTCGCTGCTATGTATCGGTACAGTATTCATTCCAAATCACCTCACTAGGCGTTTCCAATTTTAGTATTGTTGTTCAGAGGGTCTGTGACCGTCTGAATAACATACTAAAATTTCATTTTGATAAAGTCAATTTTACGGCAGTTATCGTGCGAACGGACAGACAGACAGAATGAACAAAGTCATTTTTACGGCAGTTATCGTGCCAACGGACAGACAGACAGAATGAACAAAGTCATTTTTACGGCATTTATCGTGCCAACGGACAGACAGACAGAATGAACAAAGTCATTTTTACGGAAGTTATCGTGCGAACGGACAGACAGACAGAAGCCAAGCCAAGACGCTTACTTTCGGGCTACCATGGGACCGAAGGTCCCTCACGCCCACATCGAATGTAGCAATGTCACTGTAGATATTTTTCCAGTAATAGCAATATACGGTTGAATAGAATCATCCTCGAGGGGGTGCTTGCTTGAGAAGGTCAGAGACGGCTGATGTTGTGCCGTCTTCGTCTTGGAGTGGCATAGTACTGAGCTGTGGCTGCAAAGGAAAGAGAGGGCGGGGCCAAGGGAGAGAGGACCAATAGAAATGTCGCTGAGCAGAAGCTCGGGAGAATTTAATACACTAACAGAAGTTTGCAAAGGTTAAATTAAATATTAAAGTAAGCAAGTTATATAAATAAATTTACAAAAAGTTTACAATTTAAACGGCTTAGCAAGTACAAGGTAAAAACTTAAGAGCAGGGTAAGCTGCGAAGCGTGGCTAAGAAACAATACAATCACTCTCGTGGAAGAAAAAAGGCCCTTTTCAGGGACACAGGTATACAAATTTATACAATTTTACAGAAAGTCGACAACAAAGCTGCACCCTTTGGTGCGATGACCGGGCTGGCATTAGAAAACAAATTCAATGCTAAGGCTAGACAAGGTTCCGAAAGGGAATACGTGGCAAAGCCAGGTGTACAATTAAGGGGGGGGGGGGGGGTCATCTGCGAGAGCGTTATAGCTCTCGAAGATGTACCAAACCAAATCAATTTGCGTAGTCGCCGTACGCAGGTCGGGGAGCGCTCTTTTGAACGCTCTGAGGAGTAAATTCTTATCATGAGAATTCCTCATGGCCAGAAGAGTTAGAAGAAAGTCGGTATAGTTGATAGCACAAGTGCTACCAACCGGTGAATTAGAATTTGGGGCGGCGACGGCTGGGACCGACTGCTCGACAATTTGTCCGGTAATTTCAGGAGTTAATAACATAATGAAAGTTATTGAAAATGACGACTAATTGATGAATTAATTTATGAAATATTTTAATATATAGACTATATTGCTTATTGAGAATACTATCAATATTAGTAGTTAATTTAGAGTTGCGTAGAATATAAGTTAATTGGGCACTTTAAAATAGCATTATATGTTGTCATCCGGAAAAGCCGCAAATGTACAATTTAACGTTAAAAACACTATTCCGTAGATCTTAAACATAATTTTTTCACTGTAAAAGAAGTAAATTCATTGTCATAGGCGCCGACTACGGGGGGGGGGGGGGGGCACAGGGGCACGAGCCCCCGCTGAACTTTTTCAGAGGGGGCTTTGCCCCCTCTGGGAAATTTCAAAATTTTTTTCTAATTTCATATTTTACTAAATACCAGAAAATGAAATTTTTTAAACATAAAAATAATTGAAAGAAAATATTATCAACGTAAATGTCACATTTCAGTTCAGTCTTCTTCTCTACTTCCTTACCATAGAGCCGTAAACTATACCGCACACAAACCAAGCTCCTCTTTTCTCCCAGGAGACATGTTTCCACTAATGACAAAAACATCTGGTTACCATAACTTTTACGACTGACCACCTAATTCAAAGAAAAACAGAATATTTACAGTCATGGGATTGTAATTTCCAAAAAATAGTTGTCTCCCTCCAAGGTACTGGTCTCCCTCCAGTAACAACTATAAATGATAACCACGAAGTAAAGATGACTTATTTGGTCTACCTAATGAGATCTTATCTGTAATTACTCCTCGATTCTATATACCAGTACAGTGCCGTCTTTACAGGTGGCATCCATTCCGTTTGAAGCTGCAAACCCCGCGGGTATTTTTATTCTTGGTGAGCGCCGGACGTTTAGCAGCTAAAGGCCGCAAAGTCATTTGAAACCAACCAGAAAGCTAGAACTATAAATTATGAAGTAAATGGAAAATATCGGACTCTTAGGAAAAATGGTTGCGTTTTGTAGCAGGACTTGGCATATGTTCAACTGGTGTGATCTCAAATGAGTGATGTTTGTGATTGTGGTGTTGAAGGCAGTGTGATGCTTTGGTTCTTTTAATAAAGGTTTCATTTTGGTCTATGATGAAAAAAGAGCGCAATATATTTGTGCTATTCGTAAAGGTTAGATTTCAATTTGTAATTAAATATAAACATACTTATTTCTCATGGATAAATTTAAATTAAAACAGCAAAAATTTCTTTTTGCGTGAGAAATCCCCAAACTGCTGAAAGACCTACATATTATATTAAAGATGCAGATTTTGATTTAATAGCAACACTGGTAAGTATATATATTATAATGGCTCTGCGCATCGGATTCTATGAAATTATACTGATATGTGTGATTTTTAATTAAATAATATAACTATATTAGATCTTTCATTTAAAGGGATTGGTGAAACATGACAATGCTATAATTTTAACAAAAATAGGATTTTTCCAGAAATTGCTGCATACATTTAAGTGTTATTTGATGGAAAAATCCCAGTTTGGCAAGAAGTGCCGCTAGTCCTGTTGGTGCTTTAAAAGCCTTTCATTTACACGTTTATGTTTCCTTAATAAAACTTATTTTCACATATCTTGCTCACATGACGGGATAGGCATCCAGATTCATATAAGTTTATATGTAACGAAATCTTAAAGTTTCGTTACATACCATATAACTACTGTTTTTAATTTTATTGTTTTGAAACTTTGTAATTTTTACTCCCAGTGGGTGTGGTGCAGGCCCGGATACTAGCTCCGAGATTGGCCCAAGAAAAACAGGGCATGATCGCCCCTTTAGGCCCATCGTACGCATTATGGAAAAAATTAAATGCAAAGGCCCCGGCCCATCGGGAAATCTCTATAGAGATCCCACCGACCATATCTGGGTCTGGTGTGGATAATCAACAAAATGTTGAAAAGTATAATGTGACGGATTCTTGCTAGGGGGACTACAAACGTTACCTCTATCGGTGGCAACGCTACAAGCACTAGTAGCCCCCCCCCCCTCTTCACTTTCAATACTTAATTGCTCCTCGAAGGGAGAAAATGAAATCAGTTGACGATGTCATCTGGTACGTCAAAAAGGGAGTGAGTTCAGGAGTCAAAAAGCTCATGTTTTATAAATGGTAAATTAGAGTGGGGTATGCCTAAAAAGATTAAAAATATTTATCGTACAATAAATAAAACTGCTGATTTCGTTCTTTCGACCCAGACCGTCCGACCTACCCGAAGGTGTAAGATATCTGTTTAAACCGCTTAAACTAGAACCTAGTGAGGGCGACATCCACAGGGACCGACCCTCTTTCCTTTACTGCCAACCGCTCGAAAGGACTTTCAAACCCATAAATTTAACGTGTTCGTACACGGGGACAGTTTACGTGTTCATGCGGAGTACGATCACGTTAAACATGTGGGTCCGAAAGTCCTTCCGAGAGGTTGGTGGTAGGGGAAGGAGGGTACGGACCCTGTGGATGCCTCCCCCACTGGGTTCCGGTCTAAATTGGGTGGCACTTCCCGACCGTCCAAACAGTTACCTTACATCTTTCTGGTAGGTCGGACGGTCTGGGTTTCAACATCAACAACAACAACGGGGACAGTTTAGACAATACCTGAAATCGAACTCGGGTCCTCTGAGTACAATCCCCGTGACTTAATCTATTATCTCACAACAAAACTCCTGCTTGTAAGACAATAACTTACAAAACTTCCTCGAGGAAAGCATATATATGTCAGTTAGGTGACTACAGTTACTAAGATGGCATTATTAGCCCCCTTTTTCAGACCAAAATAACAGTATGCGCGCTTAACAACCACTACTGTCGTTCGTTGGGCAGTTCGTTCTTGGCGGTTGTTAAGAGCGCATATTTTGGCCTCAAGTAGGGCTTATAATGCCCTCGCAACAATTGTAGTCATCTAACAGACATTTGCTTGCTTTTTTCATGAAGGTCTTGTAAGTTGTTATAGCTTTATCGACTTTGTAAATCTGTTGTATAACTTTATCGGATTGTGCCCCCCCCCCTGAGATTTTGAAAACTCCATATAATTAAATGTGACAGTGGATTTTAATAAACATTAAGTGAAAGTAGAAACTAGTCTTCCATAATACATAAAATAAATACGTTTGAAAAGGGGCACCAAAATTCATTTAGCTCTATGTACTAAATTACTATTTGTAGCATTAGGCATAAGCATTAATTATTTTAATGTTTATTTCATAAAACATCCTATTTAACGTACGTGTGGAATGTATTTTTGACAATAAACATGCACAAATAATTTGAATCAGATATTTTTAGATGGATATTTTTTTTAAAATATATAAAGCGAAAAGTATATTAATTAAAATATTAAGACACGTACAAAAAAAAAATCTGGTACCAAAATATCTGTATTCATACTTGCCTGCATTTCCTACAGAACATTTATATGTACTAGCAGAAAAGCTTTAATTACTAAAAATAAAATGATATATTAAATTATATTTGTTAAATAAATTGGTAAATTTTTTGCCCAGATTACCGCTTCTACTTTTCATCGAATCCGTGACTTTTTACGTTTATAATTAAATTGTGTCATTATAGTATTTTTTTATAGTTTTGACCTCCTCAGAAGACAAATCCACAATCTTCGCTATTTCTGATAAGCACTGGTTTCTAAAAATTTTATTGTAATACTCTGACAAAATCTTTTCTCTAAAAGCTTTTATAATTTGGTCAGTCTTATCTTGAGTTCAACTCATTTTTAATAAGAATAATAAATCTAAAAATTTAAATTAAAAAAAGGAAAGATTACACATTAAAAACAAATGAGCAAAATAGAAAATAAATATATTCAATTCACACAACGGTAATCGGCCCGCGATCGGTCAATACAAATGTTAATCATACTGACTCCTCAATGTTTAACGAAAAAGTAGGACGCTGCTCTACAAGAAAAATGTTTGATCTCACACTGTGACAAATACGTCAAACACGTGTTCAGATGATCAAAAATCAGTGATCAAGTCTCCTTGACAAACATTCACTGATCGTCTGTAGACACCTTAACTCATGAGCTGAATACAGTTTTCCTTTTATTTCTCCAAGCATTAAGTTATCATGCACCATGAGACCACCATGTTGCATCATCTTGTGGCAACACCTTCGACCTGAAATTATAAATACAAAAACAGCAAAAAAGACCAAACTTTGAGAGGCTATTTTCACAGATCCAAGCGTTAATTTTAAAACGACTTTCAGATTTGGATTCAGCATGGTAGAATTAGTAAACAGAAGGTTTTCCAGTCTTCGGGGTTGCATTTGGTGCTCTGACATACTGACATTGCGCTTTTAGAAAGGTGATTAAAAATTCGTTCATATCACTGCTGAAAAATCATTGAAGCTATACACACAAAAAATTATATGCACCCATAAGAAATTGAGCCTACAGCCGCGAAGCTCGACATGTATGTGTCGTTTAAGGAAATATGCAAATGATTAGAATTTGGGATCAATAAAAAATGTTTAAGAAATGGTGACAACAAGAAGCTGACATTTTAATAAGTGGTAATCGGCAATACAAGTCGATATTCGGTGCGGTATAGGGTCAGTTAGATTGCTTACGTCCTTCTGCGGAAGATTCTGTCACAAATGTTGTACCTGATCAGATAATTCAGTGGTATTCAGAGAAGGCTGCAATTGCTGTCACAGCGTGTCCCAGATGTTCTCTATTGGTAATAGGTCTAGGGACCTGGATGGCCTGGAGGGTATTAAATCCTTAAAGACATTGTTGAGAAAGTTGTGCAGTATGTGTTCGAGCGTTGTCTTGTTGGTAAATGGAACCTGGTCGACTTGACAGCATAGGCAGAACCAGAGCCTGTCTTGAAGAAAATTATTGAGAGTATGCGGTGCTGTCTCGTTTAAAAATAGTATTAAAATTGCGGGGTTCCAAGGGGCGGAGCCCCTGGTGGGAGTGTGAAAATGTGGTGCTGTCCCCCTTGAACATTTTTGAATCATTTAGTCCATATAAATGTCATTTTTAAGCCCATAAATCACTTTTTTCACAATATTAATAGCTTAATGCTTAACAGGACATATATATATACTATATATTAATAGATTAACAGATATGGATCATTTTGTAACTTGGAGCGCTTTCTATTTTTTTCCTTCACTTACTTTTTACGAAAATCGGGGTTACTGGACTTGGTGACGTCACCTCGCCGCGCTGACTGGCATTTGTATCGTCGTCTATCATCTATCCAAGCCCAAAGGTGACAGTTGCCACTTTCATCAGCTTTTCATTCCTCTCCTGGTCGGACGCAGGATATTATTTTGAGGCTTGGGGGGTTCAGGATCTTTTCCTCATTTGTTTCCATTCAAGTTTGTAAATGACTAGTGTGCCGAATTATTAATTTTGTTGATTAAAATTAATATTGTCAAAAATGCATTTTACATTAAATTAATTATTTATTAGTATATTAATTATACATGTAATCTGTTCTAAAACTTACTGCTGTGTACATTGCGTTGGTGGCCGCAAAACCCACCTATTTCTTTGCTTAACGGGATGCTAAGTTAACAAACTAAAAATTAAGGTTAATAGTAAAGGAACAAACATTTATTTATCACATACTCAATTTACACTCTTTAGTTTTACAAATTAAATAAATATCACAATAGTGGAATACATCTCAATGGTAGTTCGGGGGGTGTAATGCCAGATGAATTGATATTTGGTTGGAGCACGTGGTGGGATGCATTAATTAGCTTTTCCTTAAAAACACAACTTTAGACAAAGAGGTTATCCTCATATAGTTTAATTGTACGGTACCTGATCTTCTTTCATATAACTTGGGTAACACCGATGCTTTGTCACACTTTACACTTGCAATACCAGATGACCATGAGCTCTCCTTCGAATTCCTATATCAGAGACGCACACACAACTCTTAACTCTGCTACCGTCGCTTCTTCTTGACTAGTCTAACTCCAACAGCCTGCCTTGACCAATTCTGACTCCCACTTCGAGCAACTCACACTTATATCCCTTTTTCGGTCGGCGGTCCACGTGCTGAAATGTAGAGCTGAGGGCTAATCCGTAGACATGGCGTCGCCGTCTCGGTTGCCGCCAACCGGCTTAGTGTGGTATGTAAACATGGGCGTGGTATGTAAGATATGGGGCCACCTGTATATTATCGCCCATCTGCTTAGCGTGGGGATAATCCGCCCGCATTCCTGGTTCCATTATATTTTAATCCTTCCAAATATTTATTACTTTACATTTCTGGCATTACATTCTCACCCCCCCGCGAAAAAAAAGTCCAAAAGTTACTCTCCCACAGTTTCACCCCAGTGGTAAGAAATTAAGTTCACAATGGTTCCTCGCAAACACATAAGTTCATCCATCGTGAGAAAGGCTGAGTTCCACTTTTTAGCCTCGTACAACTCATAGCTTTGATAGTTCTTTGTAGTTTCTTGATAGTTCCCTGTCAAGTTTGTCCATTATTCATAATTGACATAATGTACCATAAATTACATGAGGATTACCAACATTCACATTATTATTAAATCGTAAATTTTGATATATATTATTTGCAATGCATAATTTTCATTTCTCCTTTTACATAATTATTTACATACGACATATCATTACATAACAGCATTCATTACTTTATTATTATTATACATTTTCTTGTTATCATTTCATTTTGTAACATATTGTAGTAGTGCAACTATCAACTTCCGATTCTTGGTTATGGTTGAATTCCATACCACCATATTATTTATAAATTACTTTGTTATTTCACTTTTTTTTTTTTTTTTTTTTTTTTTTTTGAACTTGCCATATATGTAATGTCAGAAATACATAACATACTTTTTGAAATATACTTATATCCACAATTTAAAATATAAAAACATATACATATACACTCAATTATCACTTTCTATTTATGACACATTAATTACAAACTTTTTACATATTTTTCATATTCTTTGTTTTATGAAATTACTATTTACAACAATTCGAGGGCGAAAATTATACCCTCTGGCATTATAACAAACCTCATCATCATTTCTATTATTTTCACAGTTTAATTGCTTTTCTTTAGTGACCTTCCCTTCCTTAATTTGACTTTGATCATTATTTCTAATCACTTTCTCATTTTGATTTTTTTCTTTGTCCTGTGTGTGTGTGTGGTTTGATTCACTTTCGTCACTATCTTTCAAATATTGTTTTCGCTCCGCTGCCATGTATAGTTTATTTATGTGCACTTTATAAGTTTTATTTTCATCACTTTTAAGACATATTATAACATTATTATTTCGGACTAATTTCGTAATTCTAAATGGTCCATCATATCGATCCTCTAATACCCTTGGTTTTAGGAACTTTTTTAGGTACACTGTCGCTCCTATAAATATATCGTTTTTTCTCACTATTTTATATTTCTTTATTTGTTTGTCATTTATCAGCTTTTGTTGTTCCGATGCGTCTTTCACGACTTTATCTATATTTTTTAAATGCTGTGCCACATAATTTTTATAATTATTTACATCACTATACATTATATCTATTTCTTCCTTACTTGGTATGTTTGTTTGTTTAATATTTTCAAATGGCAATGATAAATCTCTAAGATAGAACAGGAATGAAGGCTCAAATCCTGTATTACTGTTAATAGTGTTATTCACATAAAACTTAAACCATTTTAAAGATTCATCCCATTCAAACGTAGTCTTTGACAAACACATTATACATTGTTTCATGTCTCTGTGTATTCTTTCACAACGACCTAAAGAACTTGGGAAATAAACCGAACTGTATCGCCTTTCAATATTTAATGCATTTGTAAAATCTATGTATTCTTTACTTTTAAAAATTTGAGCATTATCGTTTTGAATAATAATTGGAACTCCATAAGTTGTCACGAAGTTTGTTAGCTTATTCACTATTGTTTTAGCAGTGATGTCTCTGACTGCATAGGCCTCAAAGTATCGTGAAAACATGTCTACAATTGTAATTACAAAATTATTTCCTCCATTACTGCGCGGTAGTTTTCCTACGCAATCCAGTTGTAAATATATTCCTGGTTTTAATATTTCTGGCATAGCCTGAAGTCTGGCTGGTGGTATATTTTTGTGTTTTACTAATAAGCATTGATTACAAGACTTACAAAAATTTTCCACATCTTGGAAAGCTCCTATCCAAAAATATTTTCTTGAAAGTAATTGGTATGTCTTTTTTACTCCGAAATGAGGGAAATGTGCTATCTCTATTATCTTTCCCTTTAGCGAGTGCGGTATTACAATCTTATTTTCATTTATTTTCCTATACGTTTGTCTTTTATTTTCCTTCTTTACCATTAACAGTTTATTTTGGCTATCAATATAGTATACCTTGTTATTGTGATATCGGTTTCTTCCTTTTTGTAATTCCTCTCTAATTTTACTTAATTTTTCATCTACCATTTGTTGCTCTAATATTTTCTCCACATTTATCTCATCATTTTTAATTAAAGTATTTACATATTTGATTTGGTTATCATTGTCAAATACATATCTCGAGCAATAATCACTTGCGTTATTTTCACCTTTTTGATATTTGAATTTAAAATCATACTGACTTATGTCAATTAGCCACCTCGATATGATATTTGGCATTTTATCTAATTTTATATGGTACATAAGGGATTTTGCGTCACTCAGCAAGGTGAAACTCCTTCCGAACAGATATTCTCTGAAGTGTTGTAAGGATGCGTGTATAGCTAGCAATTCTAGCTTTATTGCAGGATAACGCTTCTCTGCCGGGTTCACAGGTCTTGAATAAAATTCGATAACATGGTCGACTCCATTTACCCTTTGCATCAAAATACTACTAATTCCCTTACCTGAGCCATCCGTAGTTAAGACAAACGGGTTTACTTCATCAGGCTGTCTTACAACTGGTTCTTTAAAAATTGCATTTTTTAATTTTTCAAAAGCTTTTCTACATTCATTATTCCACTCGAACCTAACATTCTTTTTTGTCAAATTTACCAACGGTTCTGCAATTTGTGCATAATTTTTTATCAGACCTCTAAAATAGTTTGTTGTCCCAAGAAAGCTTTTTACTTGTTTAACCGTTTGGGGTTGTTTGAAATTTTGCACTTTTGCACAGTTTTTTATTGATGGGCTTATACCATTCGCATTTACTTTATATCCTAAAAATTCAATTTGCGATTTGCATATCTGTAACTTCGCCGGGTCGAGTGTTAAATTATTTTCTTTCAATCTTTGGAAAACAATTTTGATTTTATCTAACATTTCGTCGTTATTTTGTGCGCATATGACTAAGTCATCTAAGTAAAAGTATATTTTTAACTCTGATAGATCTCCTAACACTTTGTTCATTAAAAGTTGAAAATATGCTCCTGAGTTTTTAAGACCAAACGGAATTCTTTTAGGATTAAAATTTCCCATAAAAGTTGTGAACGTTAAGGCCTTTCTATCTTGTTTTCTTAGTTCGATCTGAAAAAACGCCGCCTTCAAATCCATAACTGTATAAATTTTACTACCAGCGATATTTTGTAATATATCCTTCACCTTTGGTAAGTTTATTGGCAAAAGTGGTAAATACGCGTTTATGGCCCTATAATCAATAGCAAGTCTATATTTAGGTTCTTCATTTGGTTTACTTGGTTTCTTTACAAGAATAATGGGACTAGCGTACGTGCTTTGTGAACTTTCAATAATGTCATTTTCCAATAATTCCCTAATTTCTTTTTGCGCAATTTCTCGTACTGCTCTCGGAATTGGGTATGGTCGACTCTGAATAGGATAATTGTGTATAAGTTCGATTTTCGGTACTATTGCTGATGTTTTACCTAGGGTAGCATATGACTTTGAAAAAACCTCTGTATTGGTCATCATTAATGCAATAACTTTATTTCTATCTTCCTTATTTAAGTGCTGTACTTGAAAATCGTCTGGAGATATTTCTTTCTTTCTTAATTCCCGAATTTGTTGATAATCTGTTTTATTTAAATTTTGAATATTATTAATTTCCAACGTGGGTTTACTGCTTTTATTTTTTGTATCAACAATTTCGATTTGTTCTGTTATTATACCCACGTTCATATTTTTATTAAGTGTAATTTGGCAATTTTTTTTTATTGTATAACAACATTCTAATCTTATTTTTATTTTCTATACTTTGGATCGCTTCATCCGTGATTAATGTTCTTGCCATTTTTATTGGAGAAAATAAAACATCCTGTCCCTCATTTAATTCCTGTGACAAAATCAATTGGACTATTTCTGACTCCCCTGGCTTTAATGTTATTTTTCTTTTCAATTTAGCGAAAATCTGCTTTTCCTCTTTCTTTTTAACATTCTTATTCTTATTACTTTCATTAGAACTTGGTAACCATTTTTCATCATTTACATTATCGCGAGTGCTAAAATTTTGCATATTAGCGTTTTTTCTATCGTTATCGCTTTCATTATCCTCGCTTATTCTACCTTCATTCTCATTATTGAATTCATTATAACAACTATTTATTCCCTCATATTCGTCGTCATCAGTATTATAATTTTCATAATTACTATTATATCTATTTTCATCGCGAATTCCCTGGCTTTGTGGTTTTTGTTTTGAATTCTGTATTGGGTTTGTATTTTCACTTTTATACAATTTAATCGCAGTATTCCCAAATTGTACTTCGTTATCTTTTGAATTTAAAATTGCTTTATGTGAGGATAAAAAGTCGTAGCCTAAAAGCATTTTATATTGCCCCTGAAAGTTCTGTTTTGTCACGAAAAAATAATTTTTGCATGCCTTTTCCCCAATTCTAAATGAAAATTGAATGCAATTTAAAAATTCTATATTTTCTTTAGTAAACGTCTGAAGTATTACTCTTCTGGTTATGTATTTTATTTTTACATTTCTATTCTGTTTTAGTTTTTGAAATGTTTCCAAATCTATAATACTAACTTGAGCCCCACTATCAATTACACTTATTATTTTTATTCCTTTGCAATCTATTTCT
Organism: Amaurobius ferox; assembly: GCA_951213105.1. Taxonomy (NCBI): domain Eukaryota; kingdom Metazoa; phylum Arthropoda; class Arachnida; order Araneae; family Amaurobiidae; genus Amaurobius; species Amaurobius ferox. The sequence continues at coordinate 25,556,295 of OX578148.1, forward strand.
ACCATCGGTAATTGTGGGCTAGATACGTTTTCACATTCGCTTGAAAGGATACTTTTGGTATCATATTTTGCTTTATCATTATTTTCATAATATTGTCCTCTCTCCAAATTTGTATAGTTTTGCCAGTCATCTCCATTTTTGTTATTTCTATACGTTTGTGAACCGAATTTATTTATTTCTCTGGAATTTGCACGATTCGTTCCTTGGTCCCAAATTCCAGCTCTTAGTTTAAATTACTATTATTATTGTTTCTCTCACATGTGTTTGATCTTATATTTCTTCCGTTGCGCCCCCTAAAATTTCCTCTTATACTTTGCCTCTCTCTATTTTCTACGTTGGTTTCTAATTGATCGTAATAATTTCTTTGATCATTATTATTTCCTTGATATTCCCTGTTATTTCTATTATATCCTCCTCGTTCAAAATTTCTGAGATTTTCGTTTCTGTTTCCTCTGATATAATTTGTTTGCTCCAACCCATATTGCTGATAATTCATTCGTTTGGGATTCCTTGCAAATGCAGTATTACACTCATTGTACCAGCAATCTGAGAAATAATGTCCATTTTTTCCGCACCCTATGCAAAAAACAGCTCGTTCCATGGATTGATTTGGTATATTTTGCAATTTTAATTTATTAATTTCTAAAGTCAAATCTTGAACCTGTGTTGCAAGTAACATTTCTTTCAGTTCGTTATGTGATTCTTCTGGAGTCCTATCATTAAGAATTATCTCAAACAGTTCGGCATCTTTTATGGCATCTTCAAACCGCTGCGGATCTTTTTTCTTCACTTCAATTGCCAAATCAGGGCGTAATGCGCTAATGAATTTTCCCAACATTATTTTATTGGTTATTTTCTCTACCTCTCCATCTGTTGTATCCTTAAGGTTCAAAAATTTACGCGCTGCGTTTTTTATTTTTAGCACAAGCTCGTCCACTGACATATCAGGCGTTTGTTTTATTTTATTGAAAGCGTCCTGTTCTTGCGTTATCGTTATTCTGTTTGAAAATTTATTTATTAGTAATATTTTTATTTTATCAAACTCCTTTTCGTTTTGTAATTCAGGATTTTGAATTAAAAACTGCATAGCCTTATCTTTTAATCTGGTTTTAATGATAGCCACTTTATGCTCTTCCTTCCAACTTGCTAACTCCGCTAATTCATCAAATTGTTTTATAAAGAAATTTATATCTTCCTCCTTACTCCCACTAAATAATGGCAGGATCTGCATTACTGGAATATCCATATTTTTATTATTTCTATCCAATTTACTATAATTTTTATTTGATATTTTTGAATCTTCTTTCAAACTTGAACTCCTTGTTATAATTGAACTTTTCACCACTTTTTTAACTGGTCCCATTCCTATATCCCATTTTTCTAATTATACCTTCGATCTCATTTAGAAGAACCATTTTTTCCATTTCATTGATAAAACTTTACATAATCATACATATAACATAAGGAGAAATGAGAATTGTGCACAATATTTTCACAATCATCTATGTCGCCACCAGTTGTCCAACCTTATCAATATTTATTTTTTATTATTATTATTCCTTTTATTTTTATTAATTTCATAAATCCTTATTTTATTCCCGTTACTGCTAAAGTCACGAGCACCAAATGTGCCGAATTATTAATTTTGTTGATTAAAATTAATATTGTCAAAAATGCATTTTACATTAAATTAATTATTTATTAGTATATTAATTATACATGTAATCTGTTCTAAAACTTACTGCTGTGTACATTGCGTTGGTGGCCGCAAAACCCACCTATTTCTTTGCTTAACGGGATGCTAAGTTAACAAACTAAAAATTAAGGTTAATAGTAAAGGAACAAACATTTATTTATCACATACTCAATTTACACTCTTTAGTTTTACAAATTAAATAAATATCACAATAGTGGAATACATCTCAATGGTAGTTCGGGGGGGTGTAATGCCAGATGAATTGATATTTGGTTGGAGCACGTGGTGGGATGCATTAATTAGCTTTTCCTTAAAAACACAACTTTAGACAAAGAGGTTATCCTCATATAGTTTAATTGTACGGTACCTGATCTTCTTTCATATAACTTGGGTAACACCGATGCTTTGTCACACTTTACACTTGCAATACCAGATGACCATGAGCTCTCCTTCGAATTCCTATATCAGAGACGCACACACAACTCTTAACTCTGCTACCGTCGCTTCTTCTTGACTAGTCTAACTCCAACAGCCTGCCTTGACCAATTCTGACTCCCACTTCGAGCAACTCACACTTATATCCCTTTTTCGGTCGGCGGTCCACGTGCTGAAATGTAGAGCTGAGGGCTAATCCGTAGACATGGCGTCGCCGTCTCGGTTGCCGCCAACCGGCTTAGTGTGGTATGTAAACATGGGCGTGGTATGTAAGATATGGGGCCACCTGTATATTATCGCCCATCTGCTTAGCGTGGGGATAATCCGCCCGCATTCCTGGTTCCATTATATTTTAATCCTTCCAAATATTTATTACTTTACATTTCTGGCATTACAACTAGCAAAAAAAATAAGGAAAAAGACTGAACTTTGTTGAAAGTTTCTCCAAAATCACCTAATACAAAAACTTTTTTGAGACCTTGAGAGTACGCGGCGCGTACTCGGTATTTTTCAAAATTTATTGAGAGTACGCGGCGCATACAGCGCGTACCCTATCGAGGACAGCCCTGGGCAGAACAATCGGCTGCAGAATATCGTAGACGTACAAGCGAGTCGTCCGATTGGCTTGCAACAACTACCTTCCTCTTCAGGCCCAGACCGTATGACCTACCCGAAAGTGTAAGGTATTGTTTGGATGGACGGGATATTTCACCCAATATAGACTAGAATCCAGAGGGGGACACATCCACAGGTACCGTACCCTCCTCCTACCACCAACCTCTCGTAACCCACATATTTAGGTCTTAGATAAGTGCCCGCTATACTACTTGAATAATATAGAATCGCATCTTCAAGCGTGATTAATTTTAGCCAACTCCGAAAGGAACCGCGGCCGAACAGTGTTAAAGTGTGATATGCACACCGCAGTTGTATACTATAGCTCACTGTTATTCGAAGTTTGTTGGTCTCGGAACCGCTTTTGGAAATTTATTTTAATCCCAGAACCCCAAAATGAGAAAAGGTCCAATGTGGTCCAAATTATGCATCAAAATTCTTTAATTTTCCGTAAATTTACATGAAACTATAACACACTTTGAAAAACGCTGTATAGCTCAATGTTAGTTTCAAACCACATTTATACGCATGCGATCCACAAACCAGGGAAAAAAAGTAAAGCAAATAAACGATCCTTTCTCTAGAAGAGAACTCAGGCATGCGCCATATTTATACGCATGCGATCCACAAACCTGGAAAAAAAATAAAGAAAATAAACGATCCTTTCTCTAGAAAAGAGCTCAGGCATGCGCAATTCGCCAGAAACAAGCCGCAGTCCTCCGCACTTCATTAAGGGATGTACCGTATTCAGAAGAAAGACACTGGATTCACAGCATAAAACATTTAATATGTACACATATTTACACTTCTTTCCCGGCCGTCCAAATGGTTGCTCAAATCCTTAGGATGAGTCGGACGGTCTGGGTCTTCAACATATTTACACTTATAAAAACACATCTTTATTCATTTTTGCGGACGCGCTTTCTATCCGCACACATCTCGCTTCTTTCCTGACACAGACTCCTCTGCGCATCGCCTTCCACGCACACAAAATTCTCGTTTCTTTCGACGAAGTCTCTTACGCGACAGTCTCCTCCCTCCTTCGAAGGAACTTTTTCCGATGGGAAAAGTTCTTGGCAAAATAGTCTCATAAATACACAAAATGAAAATCGCATAATTAGAGTCACTACACATATAATTATAATCACTAAACATGAGAAATGCTTTCCCATGGTTAAAGGTCTATACAGCCACAGTAAAACTAAACTAATAGGAAAACTTTGAAATACACTTAAAGTAAATGAAAACTTAAATACAAATAACAACATAACATGTATACCAACAACATAAACATACCGCAGAATTATAATAATATGAATACATATATATTGCAAACCCTATATAAACTAATCAGGTTTTGATTTAGAAAAAGTTTCAAAAGTTCATTGAATCACTTAGTCAGGTAAACTTCGGCTCAAACCATATGCATTTCCATGTCTTTTACCCGAACGATGGACCACTTCAAAATTATATGGCTGAATTGCTAGGACCCAACGCAACAGTCTTTGGTTGGCACTTGCGTTAGTTTTCAACCAAGTCAAAGGGTTGTGATCCGCTTGTATTACGAATTTGTTTCCATCTAAATAGTAACGCAATCTCTCGACTGCGAAGATGACACAGGCACACTCTTTTTCAGTAGTGTCTTAAAGACGTTCTACCTCTGTAAATTTTTTGCTAAGGTATAAAATAGGGTGCTCTTCTTGCTTATGAAGTTGAGATAGCACTGCTCTCATACTAAGATCCGATGAATCAGCTTGTACTAAAAAATCTTAACTAAAATCCGGAGCATATAGAACTGGCTGATGAGTCAATTTTTCTTTTAACTTCTCAAACGCTTGACTGCATTCCCCAGTCCAATTTATCTCTCCCTTTTTGACTTTTCCCTTCAAAGCATCAGTTAATGGCGCGGCTGTCACAGAAAACATGGGTATACATATAATAACTATAGTACCCAGCCAGACCCAGAAATGCTCTTATGTTTGTTTTAGTTTTAGGAATTGGGAAACCAAGGACTGTTTGGACTTTTAGTTCGGCAGGTTTTCTATACTCCTGTCCAACTTCATGACCTAAGTACAGTACATAATCCTGGTCAAATCGGCATTTAGATGGTTTTATATGCAAATTTGCTTTCTGTATTTGCTGTAAGACATACTTTAAGTGCTTAAGCTGTTCTTCCCAGGTGTTTGAGAAGATGGCCACATCATCCAGGTAAGGTACAGCAAATTTGTCGCATCCCTGTAATAGTCCAGATATCAGTTTGCTAAAATAATAGGGTGCAGTTTTAAGCACAAATGGCATTCGGAGAGGACTATATATACCAAAACTAGTACAGAAGGATGCCGACCTAGAAGCTTTTACAGTAAACGGAATCTGCCAATATCTTTTGGTCAGATCCAACATTAATATATTCCGCAGTCGCAACAGTTTCAACCCGTTCTTCAATGTTAGGCAAAAGGAAATATTCTGTTCTAGTGACTTCATTTAATTTTTGGTAGTTGATACATGCTCTAGGTTCTCTTTCAGGAGCTTCGACAAGAATCATGGGTGAAGTGTAATCTGACTCACCAATTTCAATTACTTTAAACCGCAACATTTTCTGTATTTCTGATTTTAAAATGTCATTTTGCCTTGGCGACAGTCTATATGGTTTTAACCTTATTGGTGAATTACTTGCGTACAAGGCATTCTGTGTTACCAAAACTGTGTTACCAAGGCATTTGCACAATGCATCCGATAATTAAAAAACGTATAATTATTTATAAAAAAAATCTTCAAAACAGTCTAGAAATCAAAAATTTGGTTTTGAGAATTTTTTTTTGTTGTTTCAAATTGGGGTATGATTTGGACATATACACAAAAAATTCGAAAATAAAAAAAAATTATAATTGCCGTGTAGACTTTGAACTGCACAAATGTCACTAGAACAGCAATGAATGCACTAGCTCAGAAACAAACATTAACTCGCTTGTATGTATAGTCGGAAAATTTCAATATTAGTCGGGAAAATTTCTTCCCCCTGCCCCCAGTTACGATTGTTCACTTGCGTCCCTGCCTACAGAGGGAGTATAAAGTCAATCCATCACCGACAGCTAGCTATGAAGTGTCGAACTAGATAAATGTTTTTACGATAGGAATTTAAATCCCTTAGCTAAATGTGATGTTTTGAAGCTTTTAAAGGGCCAGAAGAGCTTACTGAGGTGGCATGTGTTGTACTTATAACCGATACATAGCCGTGAAAATGGAGAACTAGTAGATTTTTTTAAGGTTAGAACTTAAATGTTTAGGTAAATACGATTTCTACTAACTGTTAAAAAGGAGGGAATGCTTAGTGAGGGTGTATGTACGATGTATATAGTCGACACCTACCGTTGGAATGTAGATCTAAGGTAGGATTTTTAGGAGAAGACTTGGAATTTTTCAAATAAATAGAGTGTTTAGGAGTATTTAAAGAGATATAAACTTATGATAAGGTAGTGTCCATGATACACACAATTAATATGACAGCGAAAGGAAAACTTTAGTATTTTTTAAGACCGAACTTTAACTTTTTATGCAAATGTAGGCAGGGGCGGCATTTCAGCATTCCATTTAGGGGTGGGAGATTTGTATGGATGAAAATTCACAATATGGAGTAAATAAAATGTTTGTTAACAGGGGGGGGGGGGGTGGAATCACAAAATTGAATTGATGTTGAGAAAAATAAATGTTGTTAACATAATTTTTGTACATAATTGTGTTAACATAATTGTTGTTAATGTAATTTTTCTAAATACAAATATCTATATTTATTTACTTTGTAGTGAAGTTTTAAACGCCGGTTCTTAGAGTCTGGAAGAAGAGAAAATTTTGTTATAATATCATCATAATCCAGTGGTATATCTTGTTCTATAGCTAAAACAGCTAAAAAGAAAGTCTTTCTTGTCCCATTGTACTGCGAAAATAATTTTTCAGCCTCCTAAGACACTAAAAATACCTTTCACAACTGACTGAGTTGATTGGCCTAGTCAAAAACGATTATACTAATAATGTTATGACAAGAAACACACTTTTTAAATTCCGCTTTTTAAAATAATCCAGGCGACTTTTAAATCTGGGATGGTCTATGTTTTCATTTTTCACCATTGAATAAAACAGTCGCAATTCACACAGCAATTCCTCTTTTTGGAAGTCATATACTTTGCATATGGTTGAAACATTTTCCTTGTCGACATCTGATCCGGATAATACTGCACTAAGATCAAACAAAACAGATAAATTGTTCTCATTAAATCTTGTCTCAATTTCATTAGATACTGAATCTATAATTTCATATTGAATATTGATTCTGTGATATGATTTAACATCATCATGGGGATTTTTTTCACCGCCTCCGAATTCGCTTGAAATTTTTTTACGCCTTTTCAGTTTTGGTCCGGAATAAGAATTTTTTTCGCAAAGCTCTGTGACAAAATTCCACACTTGATTGAAATATGTATCAGTGCGAAAAGAACTAACAGTTTCAATAGTAGCTTTAGCCAAAGCTTGCACAGTCTGAAAATTAAGATCAGATGACTGAAGATGCTTTGAGAGAGTATTGTATTGATCAAAAACACTGTTCAATACAAACAAAGTGAACAAAAATTCGAACGATGTTATGCACGTTAAAAGGGCTTCGGCTCTTTCACCATTGAGAGAATCGTTTTCATATAATTCTTCCAGTGTTAAAATCACCACTTCAAATGACCAGTGGACAGTCGATAAAAAAAGGGAGAAGCCGACGATGAGGAAGAATTTGGAGGCGCGACCGCGCCCCTAAACGTGCTTTCTATTTGCCGCCCTTGAATGTAGGTGTTTGGAAACTTTTAATGGGCTATGTGTGATACACATGCCGGATTATAGTGATAGAAAAGCAATACCAGAGTAGTACTAAGACATGACTTTAAAGTTTTTCAGTTAAGTGAGAAATATAGTAAATCTTAAAGAGTGCTAACGTTTATCCAGGGGGTATGTGTAATACACATGACCTGCATATAACGTTAGAAAGAGGTATTAGAGTAATTTTTAAAAATGGGGCTTTAGATTTTGAAACTAAATGAGATGTTAAGAAGCATTTAAAGGGATAGAAACACCTAATGAGGCGAAATGGGGATGTACTCACTATAAGGTAAATTTTTAAAGTCGAGACCTTAGAAGTTTTAGATAAATGACAATTTATACTAACTTTTAAAGGGGTGGAAACGCCTAGTGAGATAGTTTGGAATGAATATAGCACCGATACATAGCTGCGAAAGGATAACTTTAGTATTTTTTAAAGACCGAATTTTAAATTTTTAAGTAAATGTAGATGTTTGGAAACTTTTAATGAGTTATGTGTGATACACATACCTGATATATAACAGTAAAATGATAAACTACGGATTTTTTTTTTTAAGGATATGACTTTGCATTTTTTAGTTAAATAGAGATTTCTACTAATTTTTAAAAGGGTAGAAACGCATACTGAAGAGTATACAACACATTTTTAGGGAGGACTTTGAGAATTTTTTAGCTAAATTAGAGATTTCGACTAACTTTTAAGGGAATAGAAACACATACTGAAGGGTATAGGGTGAAACCATTATTAACACCTAGCGGTAAAATGGAGAATTAGGATAATATTTTAAGGATGATACTTTAAATTTTTAGATAAACGACATGTTTAAAAACTTTAAAACGAATAGATACGCAGATTGAGACGGCGCGCGTGTCTGATACACATCATCTGCAGTGTATTTAGTAGCGAAAGTAGAACTAGGTAGGTTTTTAAGGATAGAATTTCGATTTTTTCAAGTAAATAGGAGTGTTTAGAAACTTTTGAAGGTTTTGAAACTCCATAATAAGTCGGAACACCATCATCAGTGCCTATCGGGAAAAAGGGGAATTAGGGTAATATTTTAAGAATGGGACGCTATATTTTTAAGTAAATGGCATGTTTAAAAACATTTAAAGAGGTGGAAATGCCTACTCAGATGGTATGTGCAATACACATAACCGATATATAGTAACTAAATAGGGAAACTGAGATAGCTTTTCTAGAATAACACCTTAAATTTTTTCTAACTAAGCTTGATATACTAACATTTAAGGCGGATGAATACGCAGATTGTGGCGGAATACATGATACACACCACCGACACATAATAGTAAAATGTAGAATCAGGCAAGTTTTTATACTTATACGCAACTTAAATGTATAAAAAATTTATGTATTAAAATGTATGTAAGCTAAATGTATAAAATACAATGGCATACCGAATTTGGACTTTCTAGTTGCTTCGGTTTTTAAGTTATTCCCCCAAAACGAGTATACTCTTATTTTGGGCCCTAAAAGGGCTGGACTTGCCCGATAAGGTACAGATTCCAAAGAATCAAAATATACCACAAAAGACAACATTAAAATTTGGAAGTTTTAACTGCTTTGTTCCAAGTGTGCACTCCTATGACGGATCCCAAATGGGCTGGCCCGATAAGTTTCAAAATCCAAAATATTAAAATATACCACGAAAGTCATTTTTAGTTTGAAATATTTAGCTTTATGATGTCAGTACTGAAATTGGTGTTTGTTCATGTTTCTGAACCGGAGAATTGGCTGAAACTTTTGAAATATAAGTAGTACGGTAATTATACGATATACTAAATTATATATACTATTAATCATGTCCCCCAAACTGCAAAATTACTGAGCTTGATAATAGAGGCAAAACATTTTGCAATTATGTGTGACTAGTATTTAAAGCTGTCAAAGACAAGGAAAGTAATACTCTTAAAGAAATAACTTGCAACTTTTTTAATGTTTTCTATGTTAACGATATAGTTAGTAGCGTCGAAAATCGTCATCTTAATTACTTTCTTTATATACATAATGTATAAATAAGGAAAGTATTGTGACGGGGTCAAAAATTCGAATTCGAGTTTTCGACGGGAGAGCACGTTTCATGCATCCCTGATCACTAATCAAACATTTTTGAAGTGATGTCTGTGTGTGTGTGCGTGTCAGTGAGTCTGTGAAAACGATATCTCACGAACGAATGGAGCGATTCGAATGAAATTTGGTACAAAAATAGCAAACTGTGAATACTGGAAGCCTAGTGTTTTAAAACACAATCGAATGTTCAGACTCCCCCAAAATTTTCGAGCGAAATTTTGAAAAAATTATCAAAAAATCAAAACCTTTAATAAAGTGACGCAAGTAGCTATTTCTTATGTAATTTTTTCTTAAAAAACGATTGACATAAACTTTAGAACGCTAGCATGAACCGTTCTCGAGATATTGCACATTTTTCATATAAATTTGTCAAAAAAATCCCATAAATTAAAAAAAATATTAACTGCTAAGAAACATGTTCACTTTTCATATGTGAGGTCATGCGATAAATTTTGGTGACATCATTCTCGTGAATCTAACTCGTTCCATTCACGAGAAAAGATACTTTGAGTAATACATTTGTATTTAAACGCCAATAGTCATTTATCCGCTGTAAGAATAACTTATTTCTCCGTCCATAACGCTTGGCGAGATTTTGGCGACGAATTTATCGGAATGTCGCCAATTTGGAGACATTTTAAAATGTTGACAAGTTAACCAAAATCTCGCCAAATAGATAAAAAAGACGCTAAATCAATGAAAATGACGACTAATGGAAGAAAATGCAACATCTTTATTTATTTATTTATTTAAATCTTGGTAAGAATATAAGTATCTACTATAAGAATAACATTTTTTAACTGTAAAAGTAGTAAATTCATTGCATTATATAAGGAAAGTTATGTGCTGCCCACATCAGATTTTTTTTATTGTAAAAATAGTAAATTCATTGCATTATATAAGGAAAGTCATGTGTTGCGCATATTAGATTTTTTAACAATGTCATTGGCCATGATAGGTTCTGCTTTATGGTCTAAACTGTAAATTTGCCAAATTTTAGTCTTCTAAATCGCCAGGCTTTTCAAACACCCCTTTTCCCATTATGTCCGAGTGCGGAGGAGAAATCCGATACCGTTAGATTGTAATTCGTGGAAGAGGGATTCTCAACGTGGGGTACGCGGCAAAATTTTTGGGGTACGCTGTGAAAGCTCAAAAGTCACTAGATCTAGTAACAAAGTCGTTAAATTGGTAGCACTGATACTGATTCATTTTTGGGAACTGAATGAATTTCTAATTTTTTTAAAATTGTATTTAAATTTTGAAATTTTGTTTATATTTGAACAGTTAAATTTCGAAATAGGTTTAGCCATTTATAAATATTTAAATCTATAATCTTTTTCATATTTAAATGATTAAATACTTAAGGAATTTCAAAAATCATTTAAGTTTTGAAAATATTTTTTTTTCAATTGGATAATTTCAAAGTTTTGTTAACTGCTTTAATTTATATTCAAATGGATTTGAATATTTAGTATTTAGAATGATTTGTTCTATTTTAAATAATTCAAATATTTTAAATTTTATATGTTTTCTGGGACTCGTGAATGGCAATTCGACATTATTTAAATACTCTATGCGCATGTCCCATACATAAAATTCAAAGCGTTTTGTTGTTTAAAGACACTGATTGGCTAAAATAAATCGCGCTGTCATTGGTTAGATACCTCAAAATAAGTCTCTGTTCAACCACAACAATGGTTCTTACTTTAAACAATAGAAAGTTTCCAACAGTACGTTATTACAATCTTTTATTTTGCAACAATACATATTTGAAGTTTATTGAAATAATTTATTCAAACCTGAAGGTTAAAAAATATTGAACTGAGTTGTTTAAAAAATAATTTAAAAGTTGTGAGTTACGTTAAAAGCTTGGATATGCCAAGTCTATTTCGGCAGAAGCCCATTCGGGTGATGGACCAAGATATAAATATCAGAAAAACAGCCTTTCATTTATTGAAGAAAAGGTATCAGATTATGGCTTTAATATACCAGGACAGATATGAAGAAATATGGATGATAAAAGAAAAAAATTCTGATAAATGCATGGCCTTGAAGCTAAAGCAGAGAATGTGGTCTAAAGCAGGTGAACCGATAATTTGGAAGAGTTTGGAGCATGAAAATATTTTGGCTCTTGTAGAACACTTTCATGCATCAGGCTGGGACATCTATGTAATGCCCAGTTACAAAACTCTTTATTGGTACTTCACAAATCTCTCTTCTCTTAGGAGAAAAAGTTTCCACATGACCAAACAGTGGATGGAGGAAGTGCTGAGAGGCCTTTGTTATCTGCATGAGCAGGGATTTTGCCATTTAAATCTGCAACCAAAGAATGTCTTTATAACAAAGTCTAAACAGGCCATCTTGGGAGGTTTTGCCTACACAGAAGAAGCAGGACATCCAGTCAAGAAGTGAGTATAGTTCAACTTTGTATTAAATATTTGTAAACAGGACTGTGTTAGTCAATAGATATTCTAAGCAGCCACATACGGCATGATCAAAGTAGGGGTGCCAAAAGTAAGGACATAATAAAATTATTGCATTTAAATGTTTAAAAAAATGACTAAATAAAAATTCACATATTTTCTTGATTATTCAATTAGGTTATTCATAAACTGATATTTCCAATTGTCAAAATAATCGTTTGAAACGAGTGTTTTGCTGAGATTCTTCACCCGTTTATAGGCTCCGCTGGACATTCTCTTTAATGCTATAATCTTTAGCCATAACTGGCAAATTACTACTGAGATATAACTGCCATGTAATTACTAAAAATATTTCAATCGAAGACTTAATTATCGAAGATGTCTCATGTTTGCAAACCTCTATGGAATGCGACAAATTCAGTCTAGACTTACAGATGTTTGCGAAAGTATGGTAAATAGCGAGTTTTCTTGTGGCCGGTGCACGCAACAGAAATTCCATGTGACGGGGCGCGAAACCGATCCGTGGATACTTTTATTTTCAATGGTATTTAAAATGGCCCCTTCATTCAAAAGTACATATTCACCGCAGTTCGTGACAATATTTTCGAAATGGTTACATTCGTTATCTTACGCCATTTTACCTGCAAAGTAACTTTTTTCGAGCATTTGCGTATATTCTCAAACCGTTACCTCGGTTTGATCGGAAAACAGCATTATAGATATTTCCTCTTTGAATATATCTATGCCTGTACTACTATGCCTCAGGCATAGTATGCCTGATACAAGGAAGCGTTTTTCTACAGGAAATTTTACATTTAGAGGCGAAACTAAAATAAATGGATTATTTTCCAAATTTTATATATGAAACAAACGGTATTTGAAATCTACGAATTTCACAACAATGTTCTCCTTCGGGGACGATGTCCGAAAATAAAAATTTTTAATTCCCATCCACTAAAACCGTTTTAAGTTCATTGACTTGTAAAACAGAAAATTATTTAAAGATCTTTTAAAAAGGAATAAAGCGAAAATGAAGCATTGAAAAAAAATGACACCATCCTAATGTTTAGAGCAACTTTCTACTGAAAGAGAATACATTATTATAAATTCGCGTGTAAAAAATATAACAATTCTAAAATATTGCATAATCATTCTGCAATCGTATAAAGATTTATAAAATAATCCTTACGAATACAAAAACAGTACTAACGAATCTCAATATGAAATGGAAGAGTCGACTTCGACAATAAAAGCTTACAAATCTTTCTCAGTAGCTCAACAGTAGAGCAGCTAATGGCCAGTTCGAAGATATAGGGTTCGATTCTGAACGATGGATCCTAAACTAATGAACCCTGTATGTTAGTGCAAAGATGTCTGAAAGTGAACCTTATACGACTAGTACGGATTCAGTGGACCGAGAGCCGATTTCATATCGAGAAGTCAACGACCACGCAGGAGGCTAAGCTAACCTGGAGAACAAAAATAGCATCAGGAGACTAGCATGAAGTAAATATAGAAGGCGGTGTTCAGGCAGGTTGGGGTACAGAGTTGACTTCGGACACAAAATTTCGCAATTACATCTCAGTAGCTCAACGGTAAAGCGTCGGCTGGCCAGTAGAAAGACGTTCTGGACTGTACGTTTGTTCGAATCCCACAAAGTGTATAAATGTACCTCTAACTCTAAATACTTTAACAGGCCAGGACTGGCTTTATATGATCAGCCTCCTGAATGCTTCAAGGCGGCGGATGTGTCTGGCCAACCTCTGGATATCTGGTCCTTTGGCATGCTAGCCCTCTCCATGTGGACAAAAGGCCCTAAAAAGAAATCCAAGCAAATTTCAAACTGGGAGACGGATGTGTACCCATCGGTTTTTGACACTCTTCAGGTAAATTAATCCCATGAATTTTTAACTTGACTGCAATATTCCTGTTCAATAGAATGTTAAAAATGAAATAAAGGTTTCCTTATATTGTATTTATTCCCAAATTATATAAAACACCTATTGCTTTTAGCTCAGTTACAATTGGAAGCAATTCATATTCTGCTTTGGACGGCAAACTATTATTTAATTTTTTTACAATATTTATGGCTTTGTAAATTCTAATGTATTTTTAATCCAGCATTTCTTTAGAACTGTTATGTGTTCATAGATAATGGAGCTTTTTCTTAGATTTTTCGAGGTTTACACTTTTGATGTTAGGATCTCTTTAATATTGATATCAGTGATCAATAATTACATTATATAAATCATTATACACATCTGTTAATGATATTAATCAGTATTCATTGGAAACACGCTCCTTAAAATATTTAAAAAATATTTTACATTTAGTCGCAAACAACAAATTTGTAGTTCAAAGGAATATTGTCTTACTATAATAGCCTCTGGTCATTTAGCTAACTTATACCTATATTACTGTGAAAGAAATATTTCAATATTTCATTTACCGGTTAATATTTTTATAGATACTTTGGTGACATATGCGTGCAAGCCGAAAAATCACTACTCAACATTAACTTTGCCTTTATATTAAAAATTCCAGATCGAGTGCAAGATTTATACAATCTACACTAAACTAATTTTCTAGATATTAGTATTCAAATTGAACACGGCAATCTATTTATTCGATAAACGTAATCAATCTAACTTTGACATTACACACATTTAGCACCTTAAATGTACTTTAGATACTAGTATTTACAGAGACGTTTTAAATCAGGTTGTTAGATTTAAATATAATTTACAAAAAGAAAAGAAGCGCATTATAAATCTTCAATGCCTCACTGAAAATAATGCATGTCCCGTCAATCTAGATAATAGTATTATTGAGCATTTTAAACAGTATCTTTAAAGCTAAAAATTTTACCTATTACTATCTATTTCTGTATAATTACCGTTTTTTCCTAATGCACACCAATGGTTAAGTCTATTAAAGGCAGGCAAACTATCAAACTTCAAAAAATAAGTCAACTTTTTTAACAAGTCTTATTATATATACAGTGCAACTTGGATAAAACGAACGTATCTAGTTCGAAATCGCCGTTAATTCGAAGATTTCTCTTAGTCCCTTGAACTTTGTATTAAATCAATGTTAACAAATCTTGGATAATTCGCAGTTCAACTTCCTTAATTAGAAGTTTTTTATAAAAACTTTCGAACCATAACAACTTTTCGGCCTTTCATCGTTAAGAAATTATCGTCGGAATACCCCCACCTGTTCGACACGTGACAGCTGAAATCCCCCTCTCCGCTACCTGTTCGACGAGTTCAGGAGTTCAACCTACAGAGGGTATTGGTTCAACCGGCTTCAGACGTCATTTCAGCTTCCTACTGTCAGCGTGCCTGTAGTGTTGTGAGAGTTTTGCTAGTGAGCATTCACGATGTCTTTGACGCGGGCGACTTCAATGCACACCACCGAGCGTGGGGCAGCAGGAGAGCCAACACACGCGGTACACAGATACATAGATTGCTAAACACAACAAACACTGACATCATTGCACCGTCGAGACCAACCTGCTTCTCAGGTGCCAGTGGCTCATTCATAGACTTTGTCCTAACGAGAAACATAGAATACGCTCACACAATTGATACCCTGGATGAATTCGACTCGGATCATCTACCGGTACTGGTGACATTCGATTTGAACACTCCCCTTCCAGCCTCTCTGGGACAAGAGAGGGTGAACTGGAACGTATTCAAAAGAGCACTTTTCGAGCCGCACTTAGCAGTACCCAACATTATGAGCACGGCGGATATTGACTCTGCCACGTACACACTCACAACAGAAATCAGGAGAGCTATTGCATCTGCCACAACACATCGTGAGTCATCAAAAATGCCAACACTTTCTCACCATGTCAAACAGTTAGTTAAACAGAGAAATAGAATGCGTAAGACATGGCAGGCTAACAGAGACCCTACCCTTAAAAGGGAGCTTAATAGACTCACGTGTAAAGTCAGTGAAAAAATTGTCGCAGAAAAGCAGCAACAGTATAAAGAATTAATCGAATCCCTTAGCCAGGAAGACGTATCGCTCTGGCAATTCGTCTGGCAATTATCACTCCAGAGCAGTTTGGATTTCGGCCAAAACACTCCACCACTCATCAATTGCTGAGAGTGGTAGAGTACATTTCTTCTGGTTTTAATAATAAGACACCCACAGCTGCGATTTTTCTTGACATCCAAAAAGCCTTTGATAAAGTGTGGCACTGTGGATTAGCTTACAAATTGATCACTCTAAAAGTCCCTGACGCACTTGTGAAACTTTTAATTTCATACCTAAACAACAGACACTTTCAAGTCAGAGTAAAAAATAACTTATCTAAACGCAAGCTCATTAAAAGTAGTGTACCGCAAGGATCCATCCTGGGCCCGACACTCTTTAACATATATCTAAATGACATTCCCAGGACCCCAGACACGGAGCTGGCAATCTATGCAGACGACAGCGCGATACTTGCAAAACACCCTTACGTCTCAGTAATGCACAGACAGCTACAACAACACTTAGACATACTCCAAACATGGCTGGAAAAATGGCGAATAAAATTAAATCCCAATAAATGTCATTGGATTTATTTCTAAAGAAAACGTAAACCTCCGCCTCCTCTGTACATAAACAACCATGCCCTAAAAGCGGAAAAATCTACTACATACCTAGGTGTAACGATAGACTCCCACCTAACTTGGAAACTGCACGTAACGAACATAATCAAAAAAGCGTATATAACCATAGGAGCCTTATACCCAATGATAGGAAACGGAAATCTAAGTTATCAAAATAAACTCCTAATTTATAAATCGGTCATCTGCCCGGGAATGCTGTATGCAGCACCCGTATGGGGATATGCCTGTAAAACTACCATAGACTTATTAGAGACAAGACAAAACCAAACCCTAAGGATTATAAGGAAAGCCCCTAGATACTTAAGAAACTCGGTAATTAGGAAAGACTTCAAAATAAAAACTGTTAGAGCCAAAATCAAAAAGCTAGCGCTTAAATTCTACAAAAATCTGCCATCTGTCCCAAATGAACTATTATTTAATCTGCATGACTATGATTATCGCAAGGCTAAATCTCGTAAGAGACCCCGCTCGGTACTTAACTTTGATATTCGGTACTAGGAACGTCCCACCTTAATCAGTTGATATTAAAGAAAACTCGCGATCTTTGGTTTTCTACAAAATGTTTAAAATCCTAAACTGCTAAAATGCTAGGCTACCCTCAGATCTGCATCAACCCCCCCAAACTGCTTAAACTCTTAATGTGCAACAAACTGCCACACTAGGAGCTAGGACAAATAATAAAAACTGTAAATCAAAAACCTCGAACCTCCAACTATGGACCAATGAAATAATGTCACAATATGAAGATAAGAACCACACCTAGAGATTGGAGATTAAAGGCGCTTCGCGCCTGGTGCTCTGTTCTGGACGAAACTCTATGAGATGTCTTTGAGTAAGCCAGACGTTCAATTGAAGAATTTAACGTTTGCTGAAAAGTTTGCCGTCATTACTCGATGTGAAAAAAGGTGTGAAGAGGAAATGCCAACGAGTACGGGATAGCGCCGAACACTTTGTCTACATTTTTAAAAAATAAGGACAAAATTCTGTGCTGCTGCTACGCGTGGAACACATATAGTGTTTCAGTCCTTCATACCATGATATTTCTCAATAAATATTTACTTATGGACAGAATAACCTTTTCAAACATTCAGTGGATCTGAAACTAAAGTTAAAAGATGTACCTTTTTTAAATCGAAGTTTTGGATAATTCTAATTTATTTAGTGGTCCCTTCAGCTTCAAATTATCCAAGTTGGACTGTATATATATATATATATATATATATATATATATATATATATATATATATATATATATATATATATATATATATATATATATATATATATATATATATATACACATATATATATATATAATAAAATTTGTTAAAAAAAGTTGAGTTATTATAATATATATATACATACAGGGTGTTCCAAAAACATTTATCTTGGTTTTTATTCCTTAAATATTGATCTTAGACATATATAATAAATTACAAAGTTGCGTAAGAAAAGGTACAGAATTTTGTGAAATCGATAAAAATATTCAGGGGATTAAATTTGAAGAAATACAAAATTTAATAATTTATACGGCCCCCGTATAAAAACATTTCCAATGAGTAAAATGTGCCCCATACACTAATAAGGTGATGTATAAATTTTTAGCATTTTATTGTAAAAAGTCCCAGAGAGATATGTTTGAACGAAGTTGGTGAGGGATTAATCACAAATTAAAATGCAAATGTTTACAAGAGCGCAAATGACGCAACGCAGAAATGCATCATATATGCAAATAATATCTACCTCTTATCTTTAATGGATATTTGGCATGGATGGAACACATTTTGAACAAGCTTTGCAATCTTTGTGTAAAGTTATTATTTCTACACAGTGTAGATACTTTTGTACCAATAAATAGCAAAATTATTATTTATTTATGTAATAAATGTGTTTTTTCGTAATTTGCGTATGATCCCTGAATCGCGATCTGCCGACATGATTTTTCCCCTCTGAGAACCCATGTCGATGCATCGAAAAGTAGTTTAAGTCAGCATTTTTGTCTTTTCACATCTCTGGGACTTTTTATGATAAAATGCTGAAATTTTGTACATCACCTTATTAGTGTATGGGGCACATTTTACTCATTGGAAATGTTTTTGTACGGGAGCCGTATAAAAATTTAAATTTTATATTTCTTAAAAATTAATTCCCTTGAAAATTTAATCGATTTCATAAAATTTTGTACCTTTTTTTACGCAACTTTGTAATTTATTATACAGTGACCGCCGCTTATAAGAAACACATTCGTTTTCTCTCGTTTTTAATCTTATAAGCAGTTGTTTCTTAAAACCGGAAATTTTTTAAATATCATTCTTCCATTGTAAATACTAACTATTGAACATAGTTTTACAGAATTTAAAAGATAAATGTATTTAAGTTAAATATTAGTACGTACATAATACATTTGTAAATTGAGTTTTGCATTCAAAAATATTTCTTATTTTACAAATTAAGCCTTACAACTTAAAATATTATCTATATGCATATAGTATGTAGTTAAATAAGAATAAACAGTAAAACTCATAGGTCGTTCATTTATGTATAAGAGCATAGTACATTTTCATACATACCGTAATTTATTACTGAGGAACAGCAAAAAACTTATCTAGTGTTGTTTATGCTAACGAGTCTGTGATTAGTTTACGTACATCCATTTCTAAATCGTAAAATAGTCCATAAACTTTTTCTGATTCCCCTCTGTGTTCAAGAGTTTTTCTAATTATAGTCAGGGCTTCTCGCGACTGTTTTGCTGTAGGAAAACTTTCTTCTTGTGGCAAGTCGTCTTCATTTTCTTCTTCATTGCAAACATTCTGAATTTCCACCACTATGTCATCATCACTTTTTTCTTCAGATGTTTGTAAATTTTCGCCGATGTGAATCCATTCTTCGAAAGGTGCTTCTAATTCTTCTTCATCTTCTGCTGGTATGTCAACATAATTTTTCAAAAATCCTGCTTTACGGAAACAATTAAAAATGCACGTGTCAGAAACATTTTTCCATGCGCCTGCGATCATATGGATAGCATCAAGCAAGGGTATTTTCTTGCTTGTTTCGGAAGCCGATCCCCTTTCTCTTCATCAATTTCATCCACTATTTTCTGTCGCATATTTGACCGATACAGAGTTTTAAATGCTTTAATAATTCCTTGGTCAAGAGGCTGTATGATGGAAGTTGTATTGGGTGGCAAAAAACAAAGTTCAATGTTTGTCAGCTGTACTACAGGATGAGCCGAACAGTTGTCAAGGATTAAAAGATTTTTTTCTTTTCTTATCAGTTCTCTGTCCCACTTTAACAAAAAGTCTTCAAAAATTCTACTTGTCATTCAGGTATTCCTTGAATTTTCGTAGATCACTGGCAATTCTTTTATTCCACTTAAACAGCGCGGACGTTTGTTTTGCCAATAACTGGGCTTTTTTTCACAGTTCCCGTCATATTTGTTGTTAACAGAACTGTAACTCGATCTTTTTGTTTTTTTCCAACGGAGGATAGATCATTTTTGAACATCATTGTATACTCGGGCATCGCTCTAAAATAGAGCCCAATCTCCTCAGTGTTAAAAATTTGACGAGGAGCGTTTTTTTCTAATAGAGGTGGTAAGTTTTGCGTAATCCATGAAGATGCCGACTCGGAGTCCGGGTCCTGCTTCTCTCCATAATTTTTTTTGTACACAATGTTATTTCTTTCTTTCCAGCGGCTTAACCAACCATCAGTAGCACGGAACTCTTTTTCTCCTAATTTTTCCGCAAAATTTTCTGCTTTTTTCAGTAAAATTGCCCTACTGATAGGAGCGTTCTTTAATCTGGCGTTAGGAAATCATTGTAAGAGTGTTTCCTCTATAGCAGCTAGCTGCCTTTCCTTCCATGCTTTTCCTTACATGCTTTCACTAGCAAAACATAAAATGACTAACTAAAGCTGTACGAGTCTTATTTGAGTGCATAAGCAAAGAAGCATTTCCTTATCAGTACATTTTCTTAACTGCCAGAAGACTAAAACTCGTTTCTTACTGGTTTGGGGTTGTTCCCCCCCCCCCCCAAGCCATTCTACGGAGAAATTCTCTGTCATCCTTTGTTACTTAGCAAACTCCCACACCCTAAACAAATGGATTTTTTTTTTTACACCCTCGTCGCAAGGAAATCAACAAATTTTCTGTAGAAAACTGTTTCTTATAAGCAGAATCGCGTTTCTTACAAACGACATAATTTTAATGTTAAAACGAAGTTTGTATTTGCTTCTGTCGTTTTGAGTCTTATAAACGGCTGTTTCTTATAACCATTGAATCTTATAACCGGCGGTCACTATATGTTTAAGATCAATTTTTAAGGCATGAAAGACGAGGTCAATATTTTTGGGACACCCTGTATATATTAATACATATATATATATATATATATATATATATATATATACATATATATATATATATATATATATATATATATATATATATATATAAATATAAATTAGTAAATCCAATGTTAGAATGTATGTAGTAACTCATAATACACTATTCCAAAATTTTCTACAAAATACAAAAAAATAAGAGAAATTAAGACATAAAGAGGAAATAATAAAGCATAATGCAGGTCATAAAGACAAAGACAATAAACAAATTTCAAAAATGAGGAATGAAAATAGGAAAACAAAAAAATCAAGCAAAAAAGCTTGCACATGGAAGAGCTTTAGGCTTAAGATAAGTTCATTTCGAAAAAATTCTCTTCAGGTCCATATATCCCTTCGAAATGAACACAAAAATGCTTGTTTCTGAAACACAAGATAGATTTTATCTATAAACTTGTGTTATATATATATATATATATATATATATATATATATATATATATATATATATATATATATATATATATATATATATATATTATATATATATATATATATTTAATGAATATAATTGAATATAATTTATGATAATACAAAAAAATAATACTGTATTGTAAACATTGTAACACCTAGATGAATTCAAAAGCCAAAAACATTTAAGCAAACAACAACAATATAAGAATGACATACTTACTAATAGGCATTAGTTTTTATGAATCTTATATATATATATATGTATATGTAAAGAGAAATTTAAGTTTTACTAAATATTGTAGACCTTTGACTTTGAGCTGTCACGAAAGTTCCCTGCTACTTGGATTTCATCGGTAGAGAAGATTTTAGCTCTGAATATGATAAGGTCATGCCTAACTTACAGGCCTGAAGGTAGGCCCGATGCACGGAGCCTACTGAAGCATCCGTTTTGGACCTCTGACTGGATATATAAGGAACCGTGTGAAATCGATCCAATGTGGAAAACACGAGAATTCTCGGAAAATAATGATCGAGGTAAGAATTAATTTTCTGTAACACTTCCTTATTAAGAATAGTTTCAGGACCGGATTAAAACTCGGTTCTACTATAGAGACCATATTGGGTACTGAACAACATACTGTTAGTGTATTATGATAGCATGTTCACTAACTTTTTCATTTTTATGAAGGGTGCTTCAAAATCATGTTTGGCCCTGGATGACAAATGTATTTGAGCCATGTATGTAGGAGAACGAGCCTGTCTTAGCAGATTCGCCGCCCGCTCACAAATACGGAAGTTTTGAGTTTATCTTTTGTGTTGCAAACCGAATATTTGGCCGTGCGGCTACTGCTATCTGCATCAAATCTATTGATGCCGGGTTTGAATATCGCATGAATGTGGCGAGCCCTGAGTATACATGCATGCAGCCGTATGTTCTTTAAAAGACCGCAGAGCACTAAAATAACACAATTCATTTCAATACGTCAGCTGTAAAAAAAGTGTTCAAACTGCTGTCTAAATAAATCTAAAAAATATTCCTTTATTAGCAGCATAAAAGTATCAACCGGCTTGGGAAAAGAAAAATAGCGTTCTTCTTCAGGCTAAATGAACTTCGTAACTGCAACATTAAAGACAAAAACTCCTCTGTCAATAAACAATTACATTAAGTGACTTAGAAAGAAAATTGTTCAAAAGCGAAAAATCGAAAAATGCTAGGGAATAAACATAGCAGGAAAGGAAGAGAATAGCAGAAGAATGCAAAAACTGTTTCAAACCAGAGTTCTTTAAACAAATATTCCGATTTCTTTCATTGGTCCGTTTCGTTCCTTTTATGCACTTCTCTTTCATTTTCAAACTTTCGTTTCAGAACAATTTTCATTCATCTGTCACAACTATTTATTCAACGACAAATTCTTGCTTTTAATGATGCAATCGCTCCTTTTATTAACACTTTACAACAAAGTTGAAAAGTGTTTATGACTTTGCTCATTCTGTCTGTCTGTCCGTTAGCACGATAACTGCCGTAAAAATGACTTAATCAAAATGAAATTTTAGTATGTTGTTCAGACGGTCTGTAGGACCTATGGGAATATAAATGAATAATATCACCCAATTAGTTTTGGATTGAACCCGGGTTGAAAAAATGAAATACATTGAGCCCTATGGGACCTAATTTTTCAAACATTTTTTTAGCGGATTTAAAATTCACAAATTGCTTCGAAAATTTTAGGTAATAGTCAAATTGTTCCATAAAATAAATAAAAAAAATTCAGCGAAATATATTCAGTAGTTTTTTAAATAAAAATTAAAATAATAATTACACATCTTATATGAAACGATCACGTGACCATGATATGAAACGATCACATGACCTACTTCAAAATTATATATGGCATCCATCTTGTTTCAAAATCGTGATTTTTTAAAGTTCGTTTTAATTCAAATTGAGTGTTGTATCCGTCCTAAAACTACTTTATTTTTGCTTAAATTCTGTGCATCTACATACTAAAACAACACAATGACAATATATTTGAGTTTAAATTCTCATTCAAATTTGATTATTTCTACAACTAAGCATATTTTTCACCTATGTAAAATGTAAACAGCAAAATATGTAGAATGAGTTGTGTTAGAATTCTGTATTTCTTTAACACAAAATAATTCAGTCCATGGAGTCTGCATGGCTGATATGAATGAAATATTAATTGATTTTATAAACAGAAGGACGATTTTTTTCGATGAAGTTTTAAGCATAGAGTTTATGAATTGTAGCTCCATGGTCTTAATTTTTAAATAAAATATATTATTATAGTATTGTGATGAATGAAATGAATGAAATCCTGCTTTTATAGAGAGATCCAGGCGTGTTATTTTTTCTATGACGTCATTTGAATTTATTTCAGTTGTTTTCGATGAAGTTTTCAAATATAATAAATTATCGTAGTATTATGATAGTTTTAAAAATATTACCGTGGAATGTATCGCATTTTAGAGATATTTAAACCAGGCAATTTTTATTTCAATGCCGTCATTTGAATGAAGTTCATTTTTTTCAATGAAGGTTTAAGTTTTCAAATATAATAAATCAATGTAGTATTGTGATAAGTTTTAAAATATTACCGAGGAATGTATTGCATTTTCGACTTTTTTAAATAAAATTGCATTGAAGTTGGAAAGTGTTTCATAATCAATGCTTTAAGCATGATTGATCTTTCTTGTTTATCCTACCATAGGTTGTTTTGACCTTTGGAACCGGTTGATTCCTTTTTGAAACAATAAGTAATGAGATATTTTTTATTACGACCTAACCTATTTCGTTAACAAGAAAACTTTCATCTTACAAGTCGAAATATATTAAAAATAATACTAAATAAGCTTAAGTAAATCTTTGTAGATATCAAAATAAACCTGGACGCTGGAAAATAAAGGTATTTGTTACATATTCATGTTGTCTTAAATAAAATTCAATAAAAAAAAACTCTATATACTGGAAAATATATCTAAAGCACTCGTGATTTAAAACATTTGAAAATTATAATTGCATTCTAAATCATATTACTCCTGAAAAATATCCACTAAGATATTTAATTTAACTTTACAATAAAAACAACAATAATTCCTGTTCTGGCTGCATAAAATTATCGTCAAAGGCAAATCGCCAAAAAGAAAACATCCTGATCTCGATTGTAAATCAATTTGCGAAATGTATGAAGTTTGGAAATAATAAAGTGAATAGTAGCTCATACACTTTAGTATTTCCAATTCAGCAATTTTGGGACTATGAACTTGGCTGCTGTAGCCTCGTGCATCCGGAGTTGAAATTAGAAGGAATTTGAAGCCGGTTTTGTGGTAGGACGAATGTATCATCTCCATAGAGATTCACAAAATCGCATTGCATAGAAAGTTTTCCTTCTACCATTACAAATATCTGATACTTTACGCTAATGAGTACATGAGAAGTACACAAACGGAATCATTGATGATGTTACTTGCAATGGAATAATACTTATTGTTATTCTTATAAATGTTACAATGTTATACACAGTAGATAGACCGTCCGTCCAAACAGGTGCTCTAGTCCTAAGACAAGTCGGACGGTCTGGGTTTTCGACACAGTAGATAGTGGACTCAAGGCAAGGTTTTTAGAATACTACGGGTTGGTCCATCCGGGGAGACGGGATCAGTCCACTGAAAGGGGAGGAAGGTTGTGACGTCAAAGTGGCTGAACTCTGTTTCCCTACTTTCTTTCACGTGGATCTTTCATGAGCGATAATAAGTGTAAATCATTTTCAAGCTTTTTTTGTCGTGTATTTTTGGCAAAAGTGTTGTATTTGTGAAGTGTGATGCCAAGCTGTGCAATTGCTAATTGCCATAATGGCAAGAAAACTTGCGATGTTTGGTTTCATAGGATTCCAAAATCAAAAGTCTTACGGACTGTATGGATTCACTCGTGCAAAAGAAAAGACTCATTTTCTGCTGACACAGAACGGATTTGTTTTACTCATTTCTCTAAAGAAGTCTATGAAAGGAATTTGAAATATGAATTAATGGGTGTTGTGTCAAATCGTCGTTTAAAATGCGACGCAGTTCCTCATTTAAATATTCCTTTACACTCAGTGCCCTCAATTGAGGAAACGATGCAAAATGAAGAGTGGGCTAGTAGATGTGAAAAAAGGAAAATTAAGCAGATTCGTTCTGATCTCGACCATCCTAATAAGATTAGAAAATTAAGTAAGGAAGAACTTGGATTTAATCAACGAAGAGTGAAAATTCAGTCGGGACGAAAGATGGATTGTCTTCTGAACCATCTGATAAAATTAATAGTCTCAATGAAATTGTAATTCGTTTACAAAATGATAATTATGATTTAAAAGAAAAATGTATATATTGGCAAAACAAAGCTAATAAAAATTATAGAATGATGAGAAATCTCATGTCAGTCAATGCTAATACAGCAAGAACTCAAATTATTCAAAGATGAAATAGAAAATAAAACAAAACAATTGCTTTCTACTGTGTTTACCAAAAGTCAAATAAGAGCACTAATAAATAAGATTCGCGCTCAATGGTCTGCAGAAGATATTATAAAAGGTTTGGCTTTAAGAAGATTGTCGAAGAGGGCATATTGCTACAGTGGCAAAAGTTCTTAAAACATGCTAATGATAAAAAAGTTCAGCGAAACAATACTCAATTTTTAAAAAGCAGTATTTCAACAAAAATACATTTGCTCTAATTTTTGTTTAAAAAAAAGTAATAAATAAATAAAATAATAAAAAAAAATTCTTTGGCTCTTAATTCGTGATAACTAATTCCCACTTTATCTTTTTAATCAACTATGTTATGTAATTGTATTGAGTACTTCACATTTTTAATCGATAAAAATTTTATTGAGAAAAAATTATTTCCATAAACATATTTTACATGCTCTCAAATAGCGAACTATATTTTTAAATTAAGTATTATTTAATAGATTTAAAAATTATTATTAATACTTTCCTTATATACATAATGTATAAGGAAAGTATTGAGACGGGGTCGAAAATTCGAATCCGAGTTTTCGACGAGAGAGCACGTTTCAAGCATCTCTGAACACGAATCGAACATTTTTCAGATGATGTCTGTGAGTGTGTGTGTGTGTGTGTGTGTGCGTGTGTGTGTGTGTGTGTGTGTCAGTGAGTCTGTGGAGACGATATCTCACGAACGAATGGAGCAATTCGAATGAAATTTTGGTACAAAAATCACATTTCGTGAATACAGGAAGCCTATTGTTTTTAAACGTAATCGAATGTTCAGAACCCCCTAAATTTTTGTGTGAAATTTTGAAAAATCATCAAAAAATTAAAACTTTTAATAAAGTTACACAAATAAACATTTCTTATGTAATTTTTTCTTAGGAAACGATTGACATAAACTTTAGAACGCTAGCATGAATCGTTCTCGAGATATTGCAAATTTTTAAAATAAATTTATCAAAAATCCCATAAATTAAAAAAAATATATTAACTGTTGAGAAACATGTTCACTTTTCGTATTTAATATCATGCGATAAATTTGATGACATCATTTTCATGGATCTAGCTCGTTCCATTCATGAGAAAAGATACTTTGAGTAATACTTTTGTATTTGAACGCTAATAGTTATTTATCTGCTATAAGAATAACTTATTTCTCCGTCCTTAACACTTGGCGAGATTTTGGCGTCGAATTTGGCAAAATGTCGCCAACTTGGCGACTTTTTCAATGTTGCCAAATTAACGAAAATCTCGCCAAATGGATAAAAATCACACTAAATCAATGAAAACGACGACATATTGACGAAAATTCAATATATCTTGGAAAGAATATAAATATCGACTATAATGAAAACCTATATTTTTATTGTAAAAGTAGTAAATTGATTGCATTATATAAGGAAAGTCATGTGTTGCTCACATCAGATTTTTACTTTCCTTATATACATAATGTATAAGGAAAGTATTGTGACGGGGTCGAAAATTCGAAATCGAGTTTTCGACGGGAGAGCACGTTTCAAGCATCCCTGATCACGAATCAAACATTTTTGAAGTGATGTCTGTGTGTGTGTATGTGTGTGTGTGTGTGTGTGTGTGTGTGAAAGTATGTGTGTGTGTGTGTGTGTGTCAGTGAGTCTGTGGAGACGATAACTGACGAACGAATGGACCGATTCGAACCAAATTTGGTACAAAAATCATAATCAGTAAACACTGGAAGCCTATTGTTTTTATGCGTATTCGAATGTTCAGAACCCCCCTAAATTTTCGAATAAAATTTTGAAAAAATCGTCAAAAAATCAAAACCACTAATAAAGTTACGCAAATAGATATTTCTTATGTAATTTTTCATTAGAAAACGATTGACATAAATTTTAGAACGCTAACATGAACCGTTCTCTAGATATTGCACATTTTTCAAAAAAATTATTAAAAAGTCATATAAAATGAAAAAAAAATATTTCCTATTGAGAAACATGTTCACTTTTCATATGTAATACCATGCGATAAATTGGGTGACATCATTCTCGTGTATCTATCTTGCTCCATTCATGAAAAAAGATACTTTGAGTAATACTTTTGTATTTGAACGCCAATAGTCATTTATCTGCTGTAAGAACAACTTATTTCTTCGTCCATAACGCTTGGCGAGATTTTGGCGACGAATTTGGCGGAATGTCGCCAACTTGGCGACTTTTTGAAATGTTGCCAAATTAACGAAAATCTCGCATAATGGATAAAAATGACGCTAAATTAATGAAAATGATGACTAATTGTCGAAAATTCAATATCTTGGAAAGAATATTAGTATCTACTATAAGAAAAACCTATTTTTTTACTGTAAAAGTAGTAAATTCATTACATTATATAAGGAAAGTCATGTATTGCCCACATCAGATTTTTTTATTTGTAAACGTTTATCTAAAATTTGATTAAATAAACTGGCTAAATTGCTTTTAGAAGCATAAATTAAGATACAAATTTGCTTAAATGTAAATGTGCTAAACATTCGTATAAATGTAAATTAAACTAAATATTTGTATAAACGTAAATTGAGTTGAACATTTGTATAAATATAAATTGAGCTAAATATTTGTAATAATGTAAATTGGGCTAAATATTTATATAAATGTAAACTGACCTATATATTTGCATAATTATATACTAAGTTAAATATTTGAATAACCTCACATGTTTGTAAAAATTTCTTTATTTGTATTTATGTGTTTTAATACATGTAAAATGGATTTTTTAATAAAACCGCATTATTTAATTATAAAAAATTAAATGGTATTTATGTTTATTGTTCTCTAATGTCTCTAATATTCAGAATAAAAGAACTTACAGTAATAACAGTAGAACAAGGTGAGAGAGATCGCTCAGTGTTTACGTTCTGTGCAAAATATTAAAATGCTTATTTTTCATCAGTTTTTGTGTTTTTACTACCACTACCTTATACATGCAGGTCAAAAAATTTTGAAGATATTTTGTTTTCCGAGAATGAATCATCATCCATCTATTATCATTACTTTGAGCAGATTTAGGATCAGAAAAGTAAAAGATAATCGTTACATTATTAGTTATACTTTTAAACAGTGCAATTTTAAATTGTTTCTTATTGAATTATTAGAGACATCAATTGGAGTCAAACGACTTGAAAGCAACACAGAGATATTGCCAGACACTCCAATAGATTTGGACTCAGAAAACACATGTAAGTGTGAGACAATGGACAACGTTGTCAGTGAACTGATTAATGAAGGAAGTGAAAAGGAATTCAAATGTCCATTGGAGTCTGTAACAACATTGAGTCAAGGTAACTTTTTGCTTCATTAATTCATTCTCGCTATTTTAGACAGATCAAAAATGTTAAAGATACTTTGCTTTATGAGAATGATTACTATCCATATACTATCATTACTTACAGTAGATTTAGAATCACAAAAGAAACAGATATTCGTAAAATTAATAGTTATACTTTTAAACAGTGCAATTTTAATAGTTTTTTATTGCATTATTAGAGACAGTGATTGGAGTGCAGCAGATTGAAAGTAAAATGCAGATATTGCAAAGTGCGAAGGTGCAAAGGCTCCAAAATTGTTGAACCTACTATTCAAGGCATGGGGAAAGGGATTACGCGAAAAAAATTAGTTCCAGAAATACCGATAGGTGGCGCTGTAATATAGAAAATATGCTGAAAAGACACAAAATACACATTTGTAACACATTTTATTCGAACGTACCAAACATTCATATCACAAGGACCTTATCGATGCAGGGAATGCTGCTCAATATGGTTCCCTTCTTCAAGATGTAAAATCTGCAGTCTGTGGACAGCTTGTTCAACTGCGGATCGTAATTAGTCGATTGAGATTCTTCTCACATGCAGAGTGATACTGTCTTTCAAATCTGCCAAGGTTACCAGACGTCCTCGATAAACAAGACTTTTTAAGTATCCCCACAGCCAAAAATCACAGTGATTAAGATCTGGAGAACGAGATGGCCAGGTTGTCGGAAACGCAGGATTAATTACTCTATCATCAGTAAAATGTTGCCGAAGAAACTGCTGTACACAGAGTCCAATGTGTGGAGGCGCTCCATCTTGCATAAAGGTAATTGAATCAAGACATTGGTGCTGTTGCAGATGGGGTACAACAAAATTTTCGAGCATATTTTTGTACCTCCTGGCCGTCACGGTGCATGTCACAGGGCCATTGGGAGTAGCCTCTTCGACAAAGAAAGGTCCAAGAATGAATGTGGCTGTGAATCCACATCAGACTGTAACTTTCGGTGAGTGAAGTGGAATCTCTTGTAAGGTACGAGGGTTTTCCGTGTCCCAAATGCGGCAGTTATGGGTGTTGACTGTTCCACTTAGATGGAAATATGCTTCATCGCTCCATAGAATTTGCCATGACCACGATGCATCCACTTCAACTCTAGCCAGAAATGTCAATACAAAG
Organism: Amaurobius ferox; assembly: GCA_951213105.1. Lineage (NCBI taxonomy): Eukaryota > Metazoa > Arthropoda > Arachnida > Araneae > Amaurobiidae > Amaurobius > Amaurobius ferox. Next base: position 25,586,815 of record OX578148.1, read on the forward strand.
GTCAGTCGCTTCTCTCTGTCGATGGTCAGCAAGTGCTAATTGTGACTAATTTTGTACGGGAAAAAATGCACTATGTTTCTCAGTACGTTCCGCACTGTGCTGTAGGGAACACCCTAGTGTCGTGACACTCCACGTGCACTACTACAGAATATAACGTTATCCATTGATTGTTCAACAATAGCGGTGACAACATAGTCAACGACATCTGAACAAGTCGATTTGCGTCCTCGACTCGGCTGAACTCCAAGATATCCTGTTTTCTCGAATCGAGCGATCATTCTCCTGAGAGCTTGTGGAAGTAATGGCGCATTCCGCAAATTCTGAAGTTGACGAAACTCTCGAAATGCAGCTGCAGCATGTCCTTTGTTTTCATAAAACAGCTTCACAAGCAAAGCGCGTTCTGACAGTGGTCATCGCTGATAAGAATGAAAATTTCCCAGTTTTATCCCCTTTTATGCCCAGAACATAGTAGCTGCAAACCAAGAGTTTATGCAAATTTTTATGCTTACAGTGCGAAATTGTAGTTACAATGACAGTTTAAGTTTCTTCACTTCTTTATCTTCTTTTTTTTCATATCAGCAAAAGAAATTAAAAAGGAAAAATTCCATATCGCATGTGTTTGTTTTTATGTGATTATTTTGTGTCTTTTCAGAATATTTTCTGTTGTACAGCGCCACCTATCGGTGTGTCTGGAACTAATTTTTGTTTCGCGTAATCCCTTTCCCCATGTCTTGAATAGTAGGTTCAACAATTTTGGAGCCTTTACACTGAGTAGTTCGATGTATAGGGAGCTCAGAATAGGGGTGTTTAATTCTGACCACCCGGTACTATCATTACCTACAGTAGATTTAGAATCACGAAAGAGATATTCGTAAAATTAATAATTATACTTCTAAGCAGTGCAATTTTAATAGTTTTTTATTGCATTATTAGAGGCAGTGATTGGAGTTCATCAGATTGAATATAAAATGCAGATATTGCCTGCTGATACTCCCGTCGATTTGAACCCAGTAAGCACAAGTAAGTGCGATAAATTGGACAACGTTGTCAGTGAGCTGATTTCTGAAGGAAGTGAAAAGAAATTTAAAAGTCCATTGGAGTCTGAAACAACATTGAGTCAAGGTAATTTTTTGCTTCATTTAATCATTCGCGCTATTTTAGACGGATCAAAGTTTTTTAAAGATACTTTTTTTATGAAGATGATTATCATCCATCTACTATCATTATTTTAAGTAGATTTATGATCAGAAAAAGTAAAAGATAATCGTAACCTTATTAGTTATACTTTTAAACAGTGCAATTTTAAACTGTTTCTTATTGAATTATTAGAGACATCAATTGGAGTGAAACAACTTGAAAGCATCATAGAGATATTGCCAGACACTCCAGTAGATTTGGACTCAGGAAGCACATGTAAGTGTGAGAAATTGGACAAAGTTGTCAGTGAACTGATTAATGAAGGAAGTGAAAAGGAATTCAAATGTCCATTGGAGTCTGTAACAACATTAAGTCAAGGTAAATTTCTGCTTCATTTAATCATTCTCCCTATTTTAGACAGATCAAAAAATTTTATAAGATAATTGTGATAATGATCATGATCCATATACTATCATTACCTACAGTAGATTAAAATCACGAAAGAAACAGATATTCGTAAAATTAATAGTTATACTTTTAAACAGTGCAATTTTAATAGTTTTTTATTGCATTATTAGAGACAGTGATTGGAGTGCATCAGATTGAAAGTAAAATGCAGATATTGCCTGCTGATACTCCCGTCGATTTGACCACAGAAAGCACAAGTAAGTGCGATAAATTGGACAACGTTGTCAGTGAGCTGATTTCTGAAGGAAGTGAAAAGAAATTTGAGAGTCCATTGGTGTCTGGAACAATATTGAGTCAAGGTAATTTTTTGCTTCATTTAAGTATTCGCGCTATTTTAGACAGATAAAAGTTTATTAAAGATACTTTGCTTTATGAGGATGATTATCATTCATCTATTATAATTTTGAGTAGATTTAGTGTCATAAAAGTAAAAAATATTTTTAATATTAATAGTTATACTTTTAAAAATTGCAATTTGGACAGTATTTTATTGAATTGTTAGAGATACGGACTATAATGCAACAGTTTGAAAGCAAACTATAGATATTGCCTGTTGACATTCCCGTCAATTTGACCACAGAAAGCAAATGTAAGTGCGAGAAAATGGACCATGTTGTCACTGAGGCGATTTCTGAAGGATGTGAAAATAAATTCGAAAGGCCTGGAACAACATCCAATCAAGGAGATTTATTGCTCCATTTAATCATTAGCAGTGTTTTAGATAGATAAAAAATGTTGAAGATAGTTTGCTTTCTGAAGGTGATTATCATTCACCTATTATCGATACTTTGAGTAGTTTTAAGTTCATAAAAGTAAGCTGATTTTCAAACAATGCAATTTTAATAGTTTTTGGTTAATTTAATAGAGAACAATGTACTGAAAATACTATAATTTAACTGATCGTGAAAATTCTAAGAATCTTATTAAAATTACTAAAAGGAAGATAACAATTTCTTATAATATATACATTACAGATATAAATAATTAGCTTTACCCTAATTCCAGATACTGTCTGTATACTATTCTGTCTGTGATTATGTTGTTGTTGAGACCCAGACCGTCCGACCTACCAGAAAGGTGTAAGGTAACTGTTTGGACGGCCGGGAAGTGCCACCCAATTTAGACCGGAACCCAGTGGGGGAGGCATCCACAGGGACCGTACCCTCCTTCCCCTACCATCAACCTCTCGGAAGGACTTACGGACCCACATGTTTAACGTGATCGTACTCCGCATGAACACGGCGGAAGTTGTGGCAGCGTGCAAATCCAGCGCGCAAACCACCGGGCTACCGCGTCCGAAATGTGCCAACAGCACGCGGTGTTCCCAGGTGATCACCCACCCAAGTACTAACCGCGCCCGATGCTGCTTGACTTCGGTGATCTAACGAGAACCGGTGTTTTCAGCACGGTACAGCCGTTGGCCTCGTCTGTGATTATGTATTACTTTCCTTATATACATAGTATAATGTATAAAGAAAGTATTGTAACGGGGTCGAAAATTCGAATTCGAGTTTTCAACGGGAGAGCACGTTTCAAGCATCTCTGATCACGAATCGAACATTTTTGAGGTGATCGCGGCGTCTGTGTGTGTGTATGTATCAGTGAGTCTGTGGAGACGATATCTCACGAACAAATGCAGCGATTCGAATGAAATTTGTGCAAAATTACAATCCGTGAATACTAGAAGCCTATTGTTTTTAGACACAATCAAATGTTCTGAACCGCCTAAATTTTCGAGTAAAGTTTTGAAAAAATCATCAAATAATCAAAACCTGTAATAAAATTACATAAATAAACATTCCTTATGTAATTTTTCCGTAGAAAGCAATTGACATAAACTTTAGAACGCAAGCATAAACTGTTCTCGAGATATTGCACATTTTTCAAATAAATTTATCAAAAAATCCCATAAATTAAAAAAAATATTAACTGTTAAGAAACATGTTCACTTTTCATATGTAATATCATGCGATAAATTTGGTGACATCATTCTCGGGGATCTACCTCATTCCATTCAGGAGAAAAGTTTCTTTGAGTAATACTTTTGTATTTGAATGCCAATAGTCATTTATCTGCTATAAGAATAACTTATTTCTCCGTCCATAACGCTTGGTGAGATTTTGGCGACGAATTTGGCGGTATGTCGCTAACTTTGCGACTTTTTTAAATGTTGATGTATTAACGAAAATCTCGCCAAAATGATAAAAATGACGCTAAATCAATAAAAATGAAGACTAATTGACAAAAATATAATATCTTGTAAAGAATATAAGTATCTACTATAAGAATAAGAACCTACTTTTTTTTACTGTAAAAGTAGTAAATTCATTGCATTATATAAGGAAAGTCATGTGCTGCCCACATCAGATTTTCTTCTAATTGTGTTTATGATTATTTAATTATATTACCTCTGTTGATATTTTGAATGAAATTAAGGTATTGAAATGTACTATATCTAGTATGTTCAATGTGGTACCGCCTTTTATCATGAAGGGGGTGTTGGAATATTTTTGTTTATTCGTACTTGGTAATATATAACTTGTCTGGTAAGGAAAGCAAAGTGTTTTCCGCAGTCTGGGAAATCTCAAAGATCTATCCAATATTCAAGAAGAAGTCCAAGAATGATGTCACTAATTATAGACCTGTTGTTATTTTGTCTGTGTTTTTGAAAGTGTTTGAAAGTATTAATTTTAGGAAAATTTATTCAATGGCTTGCAATAGAATCTGGACCACCACTGTTTTAAAAAAAAGTTTCACCACTGTGACTAATTTGTTGATATACAATTAAATTACTGCTGCTTTAAATCAAATTGGTAAATTTCATGTAATCTACACAAAGGCTTTTGGTGCTGCAGATATTGATATTCTTTGTTGTACATTATATATGGGTTTGCGCCAAATGAAAAGTAAGAAAATAGTTAAACGATAAATTCCATGTAATTTTCAATAATAATTAATTTCGTGGATTATTTTGCAGACAGTATTTGCAGACTTTTTGAGTTGCAATGAAAAATTGTGTGTTGCCGGCGTTACGTATTTTACTTTCTTAGTAGCAATCTTTGGCGAGCAATAGCTATATAAAAAACTCTGAACTTGCAATAGATTTCTTACCCTTATTTTTGAAATCCATATTTAATTTAACGTGTTTAATTTAATTATTTAATTTAACGTATTTTATGTTTGGAAATCGTCCGGAAAAAAATCCTCCGTTTTTCTCCAGTAGACGGACGACAGCAAAATGGGTCTTGCGGTTTGTTTTTTGTGGTCTTTAAAACTCTGCACAAAAATCCATTGATTTTTTTTTATGTTATATTATAACTTTACATATATTTAGCTTTTATTAAATCAAGAAAAAATGAGATTCCAGGACAAGAACTAACGGGGGAGATGGGATTTTTGTTTTTCAAATTTTGACATGCTATTCTCTGTTTCACAGTGAGTAATTCAGGAATTGTCGAGATATAAATGAAAAATGTTTCCATTGAAATAGCATTATATGACAACATTTTCCCCGAAAATTTATTTCAATAAATTTATATCACATTGCTTAGCAACGCAATTAAATCAAATGTGTTTATACGGTAGACAATTTTTATTCAATTTATTCAATTTTAATAATAAACAAGAAAGATCAATCATGCTTAAAGCATTGATTATGAAACACTTTCCAACTTCAATGCAATTTTATTTAAACAAGTCTAAAATGCAATGCATTCCTCGGTAATATTTTGAAACTTATCACAATACTGCATTAATTTATTATATTTGAAAACTTAAACCTTCATCGAAAAAAATGAACTTCATTCAAATGACGGCATTGAAATATAAATTGCCTGGTTTAAACATCTCTAAAATGTTATACATTCCTCGGTAATAGTTTTAGAATTATCATAATACTACGATAATTTATTATATTTGAAAACTTCATCGAAAACAACTGAAATTAATTCAAATGACGTCATAGAAAAAATAACACGCCTGGATCTCTCTATAAAAACAGGATTTCATTCATAACTTTCTCCCATTCATTTCATTCCTCACAATACTATAATAATTTATTTTATTTAAACATTTTGTTTAAGACCATGGAGCTACAAAAAATTAAACTCTATGCTTGAAACTTCATCGAAAAAAATCGTCCTTCTCTTTATGAAATCAATTAATATTTCATTCATATCAGCCATGCAGACTCCATGGACTAGATTATTTTGTGTTAAAAAAAATACAGGAATTCTAATACAACTCATTCTATATATTTTGCTTTTTACATTTTACATAGGTGAAAAATAGGCTTAATTGTAGAAATAATCAAATTTAGATGAGCATTTAAACTCAAATATATTGTCATTGCGTTGTTTCAGTATGTAGATGCACAGAATTTAAGCAAAAATAAAGTAGTTTTAGGACGGATACAACACTCAATATGAATTAAAAAGAACTTAAAAAAATCACGATTTTTAAACAAGATGGATGCCATATATCATTTTGAAGTGGATCATGTGATCGTTTCATATCATGGTCACGTGATCGTTTCATATAAGAGGTGTAATTATTATTTTAATTATTATTTAAAAAACTACTGAATATATTTCGCTGAATTTTTTTTTATATATTTTATGGAACAATTTGAATATTACCTAAAATTTTCGAAGCAATTTGTGAATTTTAAATCCGCTTAAAAAATGTTTGAAGAATTAGGTCCCATTGGGCTCAATGTATTTCATTTTTTCGACCCGGGTTCAATCCAAAACTAATTGGGTGATATTATTCATTTATATTCCCATAGGTTCTACGGACCGTCTGAACAACATACTAAAATTTCATTTTGATTAAGTCATTTTTACGGCAGTTATCGTGCTAACGGACAGACAGACAGACAGACAGACAGAATGAACAAAGTCATAAACACTTTTCAACTTTGTTGTAAAGTGTTAAAAATCAACGTAGGGTATATACGCTAGTAAATGTAGATGGGGAATCAGTATAGTAGTAGAATCAAATGGCGAATATGACCATGTGTCTTAAACAATTGTCTTAAATGTCTTACAAATATTTTAATATTATATTGCTGCAAAATAAAAATATATATGTTTATTTTGGACATTTTAAAAGTATTTTCAGACTTTTCTCTTCCATTTTTTTTGCAGAAACATCATAAGTCAATAAACTTAAAAATTATATAGTGAAAATTTTATCAACAAAATTTCTTATAGCAAGAACAATATTTACTGCAAAATATATTGTAAACGCGTATGTTGAATTTTTTTTTCCTATTTTAATTTTATTCATATTTGTGTAGTTTTTATTGAATATTAAAAATTTATGAAAAACATGATTGTTGTTGTTTTGAAAGGGCCGATTCAAATGAAACGTGAGACAGATTGCGTTTGGAATACAGTATACTAATAGAAGTATGAAGGTTTGAATGTAGGCCTAAAACGTGTGACCAATAGCCGTCAATTGCTCATACGTCTTGACGTCACATCGTTACTCTACCCTCTGTCCTTAAAACCTACCCTCTGTTCTAATTTTGTCAAAAAAAAATTACCGAAATTTATTATTCGTATAATTTAATAATGTGTTTTACCTCACATTAAATGTGAATAAACAGATAGATTTCTATAAAAAATTCGCAAAATTTGAAAATTGCTTACTTTACTAGTATCAGAGAGAAAAAGTCAGTCAAGTGGCACATTTTTGTTTCCACTGTTTCGTGATTCATCAAAAATGTATAACAAATGCTGGCCATTTATCATGCTTTATCTGGCTATTTAGCTCACTCAGTAGCTTCATAGAATAGAAGAATGTTTGCTTTTGAAATTAAATAAATTGAGATGCTTAAAATCTTCTCAAAATTGTTCTCAAGATAATGATGCTACAATTAGTAAAGATAATTTTTACTTTGTTCGTGAACATTTCTCACTGTTTAGGCAGAGATGAACTCCGTCACCCCAGGCACTAATATAGTGTACTAGATGTTTCTTACTTCATAATGGAGTGCATAGAGTTTTTTTCTCCCATCCGCCCTTTAAAAGCATTTGCTCTCCTAATGACTATTTTAAGAACTTCAACTATTGTAAGACCATATCTTAACTATTATAAGACCTCTTAACCAAATGTAATTATTTACAACACCTTAGATTTCCCCAACAAAATGTACTTGTCGAATAAGTACTTCCCATTATTATATTAATACATTCATTCATTTAGTTATTTATATATTTACTTAAAGCTACAAAACTAACCATAAATAATGATCAATTTGAAACAAAAAAAAATCAAATTAAGGTACTCATCCAGCTTGAAAACTAAAGTTATCCAGAATAGTATCATACTGATTAAGTACAATTAAAACTGAATCAACAGGAAATGAAACCCAAACAAATAAAACGCCCCGAACCCAAAAAAGTGAGTTAAAATGTTTAGAAAGCTTCTTTAAAACAGCATATATAAGGATGTCAATCAGTTTCAGAAGCAAAAATCAGCCTCCTTATTAGTGAAGCCACGTGAAGCCCGTCTTGCTCTGATGAGTGTTAGTCATACTCTCTTGCTGCACTGAAAAACTGTTTTACCTCTGAAACCAGTCGACTTTCTTACTATTGTGTTATATATCGCATGAAAATTATAAAAATTTCTTTTTTTTTTCTTTTTGAGTACCCGTATAAATATATTTTGAAATTCAACTAGTAAAAAAACTTTGGTTCGAATATTTATTCGATAAACATTTGATTTTTATTCATTCATTTTGAGGTTGAGCCAAAAGAAGGGGGGGGGGTCTCAGTAATAAGATAATATTTACAGTGACATACTAGGAATACATAGTACTTCTCAGTGTGTAGGTGCATAGAATTTACGAGTTTAGGGAACATTTCGTCCATCTTTAAATATATTCCGTATTATTTTCTCTTAATTGCTTTATCAATGATATACAACAATATTTTCCCGTCTCAGAAAGCCATTTTTTTCCTGTATTTATTATTAAAACGTTCAAGCACACGTAACATCAGCAGTTCTTTATATGAAACATCTATGGTCGGGTGAAACATCTATAATCCGGCTGAAATCAGAGCGTTTTGAAAAATTTTAATAATTTGTACGCTTAAATCTCTGAAAGATAAATATTGAACCAATATTAAAAATTAAAACAATATATACTTGTTTTTGTTAGAAATAGGGTATTTATCAATACATAAAAATAATTTCAATATTTTAGTATTTAAGCAATTTTTTTTAAAAAAAAAATGTTTATATATTAATATTTATAAACATTTATTTCACTAAAAATATCTTATAAACTATGGAAGAGACATATAAAAAGTAAGTTACAAAAATGCCCAGTAGAAAATAAAATTTCCAAATCAATAATTTGTTTTAAAAATGTCTTTTAGTTTTTGAGCAATCGTCTTGTCAAATTGACGAAGTGAGAATTTTCTGTTCCTAATGTAGGTAATGCTTATATATCGAAAACTAAAAGTGCTATAGCTACAAGCAATGTGGTATAGCACTTTTAGTATATAGCAGCAAGTGAGGAATTTAAAACCCTGTAAAATCCCTACTAGGATACATAATTGGATTTTGGATCAGCTTTATTAAGCATAGGGATTATAATTTCGATATTTTAATATTTTGAGAAAGATGTTACAATGTCGATAGTTTCATATTTTGAAAAGTAGTTGCAATTTCGATATTTTAATATTCTGAGAAATGGGTTGCAATTTCGATATTTTAATATTTTGAACTGCTTTTATTGTACCAGACATTATTCAAGCAAACCATCGAACTTCTTAAGGGACGTCATCTGATGTATAAAACTGTGAACAATATAATGTACTATTCCTTTCACGACTCTCCTATACTACTATCACTCGAAGGGATAGCCAGATCATTTTGGAAGTGAAGACATGCCAAAGAGAAATGTCACGATGAGCGACAGTTTTGAACCGCTGACACACACTCTTAACCTTAACAAATTCGTTCTCCTTTATTGCGTACGGGATTATTCAATCTGATCTTTTTCCGTTTGTATAAGAGAAGGGCGATTTGCGTGGCACGCCGTCTTTACTATCTTCCGTAAAGAATAATCGAATTGCCTTTCTCATTAGCCGACTTAGCGTTTGGTAAAAAATATGTACTTGTTGTTGTTGTTATTTATGACCTCCTGTTCGGAACATAGCCGAATCAGGACCAATGACGCAGGAAGAATGACACACAAGACGAGAGCCCATCCGGTCGTCCAAATAGCTGCTCTTAGTCCTTTGGACGAGTCGGACGGTCTGGGTCTTCAACACAAGACGAGAGCCCGGCCGTCCAAATAGGTGCTCTTAGTCCCCTGGACGAGTCGGACGGTCTGGGTCTTCTACACAAGACGAGAGCTTCCCGGCCGTCCAAATGGTTGCTCAAGGCCTTGTTGACGAGCCGGACGGTCTGGGTCTTCAACACAAGACGAGAGTTACTGCCGTAAACCTCTGGGTTGGCTGTGTGGTCTGGGCCTTCCACACAAGACGAGAGGGGCCAACGGCCGTACCGTGCTGAAAACACCGGTTCTTGTTAGATCACCGAAGTCAGGCAGCATCGGGCGCAGTTAGTACTTGGGTGGGTGACCACCTGGGAACACCGCGTGCTGTTGGCACATATCGGGCGCGGTAGCCCGGTGGTTTGCGCGCTGGATTTGCACGCTGCCACAACTGCCGCCGTGTTCATGCGGAGTATGATCACATTAAACATGTGGGTCGTAAGTAATTCCCAGAGGTTGGTGGTAGGGGAAGGAGGTTTCGGTCCCTGTGGATGCCTCCCCCACTGGGTTCCAGTCTAAATTGGGTGGCACTTCCTGGCCGTCCAAACAGTTACCTTACACCTTTCTGGTAGGTTGGGCGGTCTGGGTCTCAACAACACAAGACGAGAGAGAAAAAAGTTTATTACAATACGAAAGCATCACTGATGAAGGTCGGAATGATGCAGCTTCACATTATGGCGAGAACCCAGTAGACGGAAGACTGACTTTTAAACCTCGAGAAACATCCATGACTTACTCGGGATTCGAATCCGAGCCCCTATGACTGCAGTCGAAGACGCTATACACTTCCCCACTGGGCCGGCTAAATGTGTACGTGTAGCCAGCTAAACAGACGTCATTAAAAAAAAATAGTAAATGCAAATTCATAGAATTCCTTAAATCGCATTTTTGGACATAATAATTTCGTTTTACAATTTGAATTTAAACTTCAACATTTTATCAAAAGCAGGAGGAGGGGTTTTCCCATTCTGTGAAAATAACGACCGCAGATTAAACCCTGATTGAAAAAAAATGTCACCATTTCTGTAAAACTAAGATACACTAATCGTGGACTTTTGTTTTCAGCCTCAGAAAAAGTTGAAAAGACAAGAAGTGGAGGCTTTAAGCGTTTCCGGAAGTGGGTCCAAAAGAAATGGACCCGCCTTCGCAATTTGGGTTCTGCCAGGAAATAGGTCTGTAATGTTCCCCCAGTCTTATGCACTAACTACGCCACACTATTTACCTTACGCATTAGGTGACCACACGTGCCGGTTTACGTCCTTTTCCAGTTCACAATAATTATCGATCGAAGCTTGGTACAGAATACGTCCCACCTGATTGCGACCCCTTACACCACTAGATGGCTACGTGGAACCTTGGATACGTGGAGCTGGAAGATAATTTTCTCGTGACATCTTCATATAAACGGTGTTTCAGAAATAGGGAACAAGTTCCTAAATCCGGAACCATTCGCTTTAGACAGTTTTGAAAAATAAAAATTGTAAATCGATAAGTTTTTTAAAATGAGATTTAAATTCGGAGGAATTTTTAATTCGAAAAATCACGTAGAAATTATTTAAATAAAGTTAACTTGTCACTAAATAGAGTCCGCCTCCCTGCCGAAACGTAGATGTCATATATAATAGATGGTTGACACAGGTTTCCCAAAAGGTCCAAAGAACTTTCTTAGGTGGGTTGAACCTAAACAGTTGGTTTTTTATTCTTCGGATGATCTATATTTCCACGAAGTGATTAGAAAAGGATACCGGCACTTATGATCCGCAAGAATGGCCGATGTTGAAATCCCATTATTGTACGAAAAGAAGGCGTGGACTTAAGCGATTAATAACTGACGAGCAGAATCTCAAAAGAAATAGCCAATCAAGGAATATTTTTGACACATTCTCGTCAAAACCAGGAGGTCAAAGTTAGTGTTCAGAGTGAAATGTTATCCCCGCATTTCTAGTATTGGAAAAGGTGGATCTATTGCTTAGGATATCTACATTCCGAGAGCCTATCAGCCTTGCACTCCTAATCGGCTAGACACCATCTCTTCCCATATTGAAGAAAAGAAAAGGACATTTCAGAAGTGCAAAAAAATAGAATATCTCATAAAATAAATCGAGATTTAAAGAAGAGGTTCCATCTTGCAGAAATTCAAATATATGTAGGTATATGCCTACAAGGATTCGGGGTCCCAGTACTGCCAGCCTGTCCAGGACGCGAACTCGCAATTTAAATACTCATTTTGATTAAACATGAAATGTCTCTTTAACTAAAGTTTAAATTTTAAAAACTGTTTTTTTCAGCGTGTTCTTCAATAAATGCATTACATTTCATATTTTCGTGTGCTGCGGCTTTTGCAATAAGAGACAGAGAAACTCAGGGAAACTAGGACGCAAGATATAAACGATGGCATCGGCTACTACTTTTTTTTTAATTTAGAGAGATTTTAGATTTTTGGAAAACTAAACTGTTTATTATTATCGTTTGTTATCGTTTGACATAATTTGAAACTTTCATTTTCTATTTCAGATATGCCAAGTCCTTTATTATTGAAGACATCATTTGTCATTTAAGATTATTATTAAGAAAATTGTTATTTAAGACTTTGTTTTGAGAAACTGTTCTGAAATTTTATAATAGTTTTGCAATTCGAAAAATGTGTTAAAAACACGGAATCAGTATCTTCCGCAGTTAATATATATCACATTCCATAATTTGTAAATGGAAATAATTTTTCTATATTTTTATAAGAATGAAATCAGAAAAGAAAAACATAGATTAGGATTTTAACTTTATTATTATTGTAACTTTATATTTAATTCTTACATATAATAGTTTAAATATACTGAAAAGAAAATTGTATCAGAATTTTAATACATATATAGCAGAAAATCTCTACGAGAGATATTAAAAAATTTTAACAATTCTTATATATACATTTCTTATTATATTCAATTTTTATTATTACTTATAACAATTCTTATTATATACATTTGAATTTATTAAAACGTATAATAACTCTAATATATAATTAAAGAAGTAATGTAATATATATTTATATAAAAGGATGCTATTTCCAGGTCGATTCTTAACACTTAAGTGTTTAGAAATCATTGATATCTTTAAAAAATAAAGTGCGATAGTATAACATCGACAGCAAATATAGCTAGTAGCTAAAAGCATACCGCAATATTTCAATTTATAAAATAGCTCTTTAATATATTGCATAGTATCTTTATAATAGTTCTTTAAAATTTTAATAGAAATCAATATCCATAGATAACAGATCATTTCATCTATATTAAGTTTTAATTGTTTTGTTTAGATGTTCATAACTTGATCCCGATTTGTAGCAAAGGACTGTGAAAAACAAAACTGTAAACCAATATAAATTGCGAATGTTATTATTAAAACCAACTTATCTCCATCGTTTAAATGACTTTGCTTCTGGTTAGTATTCTAAATATTAAATTACATTTCCTTTTTTTTAAATAACTAGGGGATTCCGCCCTATGCTCGCTACTCCCGCCAAAACTCGTAACTCGCTTCGCGAGTCGGGAAGCTTCGCCTCCTATTTGCTGACGCTCACTGAGCTCGCTTCGCGAGTACTTTCGTGCCGCATGCCATGCAGGCGTTATACGCAAATGGGTACCGTCCTTATTAACTGACATTCATCAGCTCTAGAACTCGCTTCGCTAGCTCTTCTAATCTGGTCGACGTACACGACTGCCTACGTGTCTCATGCTCGCTGACGCTTACAGAATCTCGAGGCTCCGCCCACCATTGGCAGCCGCTCATTAACTCCGCAACTCGATTCACGAGTCGGGAAATTTCACCTCCTAATCGCCGACGCTCACTGATGCTGGCAGAACCCCAGAGCTCCCCCCCTCCATTGGCAGCCCCTCATTCACACCCGCTAGCTGGATTCGTTTATCGGGAGTCCTCACGCCCTACTCGCTGACATCATCTAAGCTCGCTTCACTATCAGTTTCTTCCCGTCTGCTACGAAGGCGTACTGCATCCGTTGGCGACCGTTCCTTGTTAACTAATATTCACTAGCCCTTCAGTTCGCTTCGCGATCTCTTTCAATTCGGACTGCGCACACGATCGCTTACGTGTCCCATGTTCACTGGAGTTCGCAAAACCCCGGAACTCTAACTTCCATTGACTGTCACTCATTAATCACAGCGCGCCGCAGGCGTGATATCCCCCTTGTGGGTTTCATCTCATTATTAGCTGACGCTCATCACCTTCCTTAACTTCGCGAACATTGTCACCGAGCTCAGCCCCCAAATCGTTACACTCGCCAACTCCGATTATCGATAAGTTGGGAAGCTTCGTCTTCTACTTCCTGGTGCTTGCTGGGTCTGCATCACTGGGCCCTTTAAATCTTTGGCTGTAGAGAAGGAACATTTTCACTTCAGAAGTGCATAAAAAATTGAATAACTCATTAACTAAATCGAAATTTAGAGAAAGGGCTCCGTCTTACAAAAATTCAGCTATTTAGGTTTATGTCCACAAAAATTGGAGGTCTTCCTATTGTTAATCCAGGACTCGAACTCGCAGTTCAAAAACTCTTCCTTTGACTTTGATATTAAATATATCCTAAACTAACTTTTAAATCGAAAAACGATTTTGGTTAGTGTGTTCCCCTAATATTTCTCCACAGATGTACCATATCTATAGCATATTTTTATATGCTATAGAATTTGTGGTATGTGACGGAGAAACTTGAGTAACGCGATATAGAGAGAAACAAATAACTTTGTCACATACGCTCCCAACTATCGCAAATTTCCTTTAAAATTCATAATTTCTTAAAACTTACATATAGTATCTTTCTATCTTATTTTTGAAACTTAATTAAAGTATCAAAAAATATATAGGCTGATACGAAAATAGGAAAACAAATCAATAGCAAAAATAGCTAAATTATTAAATCTCATTTCATGTAAGAATAGTAAAATCCTTTAATTTTAAGTTATTTATAGCAAGAGAAAAATATCTTGAAACGCCATAAAATTAATAATTAAACATTTAAGGGCAAGCAAATGCCTTTCGAAATTTAAACTTTGGAAGTTTTGGAACTGCCTGCAAAAAAGCACTTTATCAGCAGCAACTCTTTTTGCGGATGTCGATATCTGAGTCATAATTTCAACGTAATAAATAATCCTTTAGAATTTTGTAAATGCTTAATAAGTAACCTTTATGTTGTACGGCTCACATATTTCACGCTTTGCGCTATTTTTGTTCCTATTTACATTAGAGATGATATAGAACCGCAGACTAACAGATTAAACCATTACGTTGTTGAGCTTTTTTCCCCAGGGCCAGTCCAATCTGATTCGACTCGAGATTTTGATAATTATAATGAATATTTGGCCTCGGGCTTTTGTTCCTATTTTGGACTGGATGGGCCCAAATTCAAGCTTTGTTACTCAGGCTTGACTGGGCCCCGCTCGAGTTTTCTATAATTTTATAATGAATTTGATCACGGGCTCGTGTTCCTATTTTGGACTGCAGGGGCTCAGATTCAAACTTTGCTATTCGGGCTTGATTGGGTCGAACCCGAGTTTTGGATAATTTATTTTAATGACGAATTTTTGATTTCGTGCTCGTGCTCTTACTTTACATTGGAGGTGGTCCAAAATCATGTTTTATTATTTGGATTTGTTTGGACTCGGCCCGAGATTTATAATATTTTATTTTATTATTAATATCTCAGCTCGGGGCTATGCACTTATTTTGCACTGGAGGGTCCCAGAGTCAAGTTTGACTGGGCCGACCCGAGATATCAGATGTTGTATATTATGATTATTTGAATTCTGGTTTTAGCTCCTATTTTAAATTGGAGGGGCTCAACTTCAATCTTTGCAATTTGGGCTTGACTGGGCGTCTCCCGAGTTATCCATAATTTTTATAATAAAAGTTTGTTCTCGGGCCTATGCTCTTATTGTAGACTGGAGGGGCCCATATTTAAGCTCTATGGTTTGACTGATTATACAATAATATTTTGTGAATTTTTCTTCTCGGGCCTGTGAAGCGATATTGGGAGTTGACGAGCGTAACACTTTGGAGACTGAGCTTGGTGACATTGTTCGCGAAGTTAAGGACATAGAGTTTCGTCCAAAACAGAGCACCAGCCGCAAAGCGCCTTTAATCTCCAATCTCTATGTGTGGTTCTTATCTTCATACTGTGACATTATTTCATTGGCCTATAGTTGGAGGTTCGAGGTTTTTGATTTACTGTTTTTATTATTTGACCTAGCTCCTAGTGCAGCAGTTTGTTGCACATTTAGAGTTTAAGCAGTTTCGGGGGTTGATGCAGATCTGAGGATAACCTAGCATTTTAGCAGATTAGGATTTAAAACATTTTGTAGAAAAGCAAAGATCGCGAATTTTATTTAATATCAACTGATTAAGGTGGGACGTTCCTATTACCGAATATAAAAGTTAAGTACCGAGCGGGGTCTCTTACGAGATTTAGCCTTGCGATTATCATAGTCATGCAGATTAAATAATAGTTCATTTGGGACAGATGGCAGATTTTTGTAGAATTTAAGCGCTAGCTTTTTAATTTCGGCTGTAACAGTTTTTATTTTGAAGTCTTTCCTAATTACCGAGTTTCTTAAGTATCTAGGGGCTTTCCTTAAAATCCTTAGGGTTTTGTTTTGTCTCTAATAAGTCTATGGTAATTTTACAGGCATATCCCCATACAGGTGCCGCATACAGCATTCCCGGGCAGATGACCGATTTATAAATTAGGAGTTTATTTTGATAACTTAGATTTCCGTTTCCTATCATTGGGTATAAGGCTCTTATGGTTATATACACTTTTTTGATTATGTTTGTTACGTGCAGTTTCCAAGTTAGGTGGGAATCTATCGTTACACCTAGGTATTTAGTAGATTTTTCCACTTTTAGGGCATGGTTGTTTATGTACAGAGGCGGCGGATGTTTGCGTTTTCTAGAGAAATAAATCCAATGACATTTATTGGGGTTTAATTTTATTCGTCATTTTTCCAGCCATGTTTGGAGTATGTCTAAGTGTTGTTGTAGCTGTCTGTGCATTACTGAGACATAAGGGTGTTTTGCAAGTATCGCGCTGTCGTCTGCATAGAGTGTAAGCTCCGTGTCTGGGTTCCTGGGGATGCCATTCAGATATATGTTAAAGAGTGTCGGGCCCAGGATGGATCCTTGCGGTACACTACTTTTAATGAGCTTGGGTGTAGATAAGTTATTTTTTATTCTGACTTGAAAGTGTCTGTTATATAGGTATGACATTAAAAGTTTCACAAGTGCGTCAGGGACTTTTAGAGTGATCAATTTGTAAGCTAATCAACAGTGCCACACTTTATCAAAGGCGTTTTGGATGTCAAGAAAAATCGCAGCTGTTGGTGTCTTATTATTAATACCAGAAGAAATTTACTCTACGACTCTCAGCAATGGATGAGTGGTGGAGTGTTTTGGCCGAAATCCAAACTGCTCTGGAGTGATAATGTCATTCTTACTAAGGTGCGTGTTCAGTCTCTTAAGAATTATTTTCTCAGTAATTTTACTAAGTGTCGGTAACAAACTGATTGGTCTGTAGTTGGCTGGAATTGAAGCATCCTCACCAGGTTTATGGATAGCTATAATTATCGCTTCCTTCCATTCTTTGGGGAAATAATTTAGTTCTAGTATTTTATTTATTAAATGGTCAAGTAAAATATTATATTTAAGGGTAGGTTTTAACCGCGATATTCCTTATTTTGTCATGCCCTGGGCTTTTACGGTTTTTAAGGACGAAGTTAAGGATGGTGGTGATAGTCAAGGTGCTTTAAACATAAGGTAGGTCAGAGAAAGGGGGTTGCTTTTCGACCGGGAGGGCAACTTGAAACGTGACGTCACTGACTTACAAGTCAAGAAGAGGGGACATAGAGATACGTGTATAAAGTTTAGGAAGTTCGCGTTTATCATTCGAAAAGGAGATAAGATCATTCGTAATAAAATTTGAGAAGAATGAAATTAAATTATTCTACTCATACATGCATAGGGCTATCATTAAAATATTATAATACATATATTAATTATAATAAAAGCTGAAATATATCGTGAAAAGTGTAGTAAATATAAAAATTACACTTCAAGTGTTTTAATACAGATATAAATAAATATCCAATCATCGGATTTTTAAAAATATAGTATCCATTATCTTAAACATTGATAATACTTTCTACATTTAATATAAATATGTATTTCAAAAATATCTATTTGCGTAAAAAATCCCACATACATATAACATATTTTGATGACTATGAAATATCATCAATCTAGTAGTTACATAAATATATATTATATTAAGAAGCGTAGATCGGATCTTGGGAAAAGGGGGGAATTGACGGTCGAATGGATGGTCAATGGCAGTAGATTTATTTTATTTACCCAACAAAAAGACGATGAATTTTGTGAGCTAGTAGAGTATTATGACTCTTGGTTAAGCCACTGGATCTGTCAGTTTCACAAAGATATTTTAAGCATGCAAAATTGATGTTATTAAACTTTATAGCGTTTTAAATATATAAACTATGTACAGTTTTAAAATTTTAAAGCAATGTTCACGTAGATCATAAATAATAAATCAATACATACCATTTTTATGCCATGATACTGCTTTTACACCATTTAGAGGCTTTTCTTTGCTTTTTTCTCTCTACTAATTGTTGCATGAAAGTCTTATTTAAGTGTTTATTGCGAATGAATGTTCTGGTTCGTGAAACCAAAGTTATGGCTTTTAGTGGTATAGAAGGTGAAATGTTTGCTAACTTTGACTGCAAGTTCTTAATGACGCATTTCTCTTTTGATATATAAGCGCATGCATTTCTAAGAAAGTATCCTCCCACTTTTTTATTTCTTCTGAAAAATGTGCCACTGGCTTTTAGTTTTATTGTAAATAAATTTTTTATGCATTATATTTTTTGCATTATAGCTTTTTACATATCAAAACGAAATGTTCCATAACTTGAGATGATGTGAATATAATGTCAATATTATGATTAATAAAGAATTGCGTTTTATGATTATGTATATTAATAACAAAGTAAAATGCTTAAGGTATTTAAAATTAACTTTATATACATTTTGCAATAAACTAAACTGTGTAAATTAGCTTACAAAATGCTAATATCTACCCCCCCCCTCCCCTCCTCCAAAAAAAAGAAAGAAAACTCCATAATTGCTAGTATCAGAAATATAAATTATTTTTATTAATTTTAGATACTGCATAGGAAGTCGTTTTTATTCTATTAATTTTGGTTTTTGGATTACTTAGAGAACAACCTATTTTACATATCAATGAAACATGTTAATCATAAGTATTTTTTACACTGGTATATTAAAAACATTATTTTTAACTGCGGTATTAATGGTATGTGAGATTTTTGTGCCGTTGGCTTCTAGTTTTAATCATTTAACCGGCTTTAAATCTTGTTTTAATCATTTAACCGGCTTTAAATCTTGTTTTAATTATTTAACCGGCTTTAAATCTTGTTTTAATCATTTAACCGGCTTCAAATTCAAAATTTAGCCCCAAAATCTTCATCAGAAAAGTGACTCGAACAGACAGTTGCGTTAGCAATGTTTATTTTATCCTCTCTTTTGCACTTCACGATCCATAATTTTTGGAGTGTAGGATCTTTTGGAAATCTATGAAAACTGATAGATCCTATTGACTTCTTATAATAATTTGAAAACAAAGCAACCGAGCATCAACCAGGCATATTTGTGCTCACCAAAATTATACTTTATATACGTGAAAATACTAATATATGTACGTCTATAATACTCAAATTTACACTTTAACTTCACTTTACGATAGAATTACAAATTATATTAAAACAACGACTGACACAGTCTATGTTTTCCCATAGAACTGAATACTACTCGGAGAAATTGGTACTTCTCCTTCTAAACCAGTGACGTCACGAACGGCGATAACGTCCACTCTCTGGAATACTGTCAAAAGCGGCATTCTGGTCTTTTGATCTCTGACCCTCCCTGGGACATGTAAGCGATCGTGTGCGCAGTCCAAATTGAAAGAGCCATCGAAGCGTACTAATGGTACCCAACGGATGCATTACGCCTGATTTGCAGGAGGCAAGAAACTGCCCGCGAAGCGAGATTAGCGAGTGTCAGCGAGTAGGAAGTGAAGCCTCCCGACTAGCGAATCCAGTTAGGGGGTGAATGAGCGGTAGCCAATGGAGGAGGGAGATTCGGGTTTCTGCGAGCGTCAGTGAGCTTTGGCGATTAGGAGGCGAAACTTCCGACTAGTGAATCGAGTTCCGGAGTTAATGAGCGGCCGCCAATGGAGGGCGGAGTCTCAGGATTCTGCGAGCGACAGCGAGCATGAGACACGTCGACGGTCGTATGCGCCGTTCAGATTGGAAGAGCTCGCGAAGCGAGTTCTAGGGCTGATGAATGTCAGTTAACAAGGATGGTACCCACTTGCGTATTACGCCTGCGTGACAGGCAGCACGAAAGTGCTCGCGAAGTGAGCTCAGTGAGCGTCAGCGAGTACTATCATACCGCCACGAGAAAGTCTCTGAACAGGGTTGCTGCAAGTAGACGAGTCGAAGAAAAGAGGGAGAAAGGTTTAAAATGGACTGCAACATTTGACAAATCAAGCGCACCTCGTTAAACGAGGAATCCGTTTCGTATACCATGATGTACTAAAAAAAATAATAGATGTTTTTTATTCGACAGTGAAACAAAATTTTCATATTAAATAACATTAAATTATAGATTAACTTAAATATTTCTCGTCATTTAAACTCAGAAAATTATTTGTTATTATTGGCGACAGCGGCTACGGGAAGCCGTCAATCTATTAGAACAAAGTAGTTTCAGATATTTTCTTTTAGATTCGTGCGATTTTGGGAGAGAAAAGCTTGTAATTTAAAACTAGAATTTATATCATTTTGTTTAAAACTAAATTTCGAATTAGATGAAAATTATTACAGTTTTCAATCAGCAAGTTACACAATTATTAGTCAGCAAAAAGGAAAAAAATAAATGTTAAATAAGCAAAATTATGACTTATTCATTCTTTTCATAATTTTCAATCAATTATAAAATATTCATTCACATTCATTGGAATAAATATTATCTACTATGTCCGAATCACTTGAAATGTCTTTACTTGCAGAAGAATCTGAATCGCTATCCGACAGATTTTTCACTTATTTATCCACAATATCTTCTATCAGTCCATCTTTCTTCCAATAAATATTCTCTATTTTTTCAATGTGCTTGCTCACAGTGTTTATTCCATTCTATTTGTGTTACTTTTAAAAAGCTTCTTTAAGCAATAATTGTAAATTGTTCAAACTTAAGTCATCTGCTACAGTTCTTTTTCGGATGCAACACATGAGACGGTTTTCAGAACTGATATTCGTACGAATACATTCAATAAAATCATTGTGCCAACATTTGCCATACGTTAAATTCCCGTCTACCCGAGTTTCGTCGATGTAAACCAAACAACGTTGCTTCTCTCTGAATGTTTTCAATGATCTCAAATACTTATGCCTCCAAAACACATGTCCGGCCTTTCGATTAAAATCTTTCGTGAGCTAATACATTTCTTCCATCGAAAGTTCAGAGAATGTAGAATTTCTCTGAGGGACTCTCTTTTCCATGCAAAATTATTTTCTTTTAACACAGGGATCAGTTTTCCAATAGAAGGAAAACATTTCTCTTTCATGTAAAAGTCCTGAATAGTTTGTCTTATGACACAATTGTCAAAATCATCAATATTGCAGTTTCGATAGGATTGTATTTTTCTATGTTTTCAGAGGGTAGATAAAATACTTATCTCAGTGTCATTAAGCGATTTCATCTCATGTTTTATCGTTTTAACTGATGTTGCTGAAACCCCTGTCGCTTCCGCCTCTTCATTGCATTTGCAATTGGTATTTTTAGAGAATTTGCGGTTTTTTCCTCTTCAAAAAAGGTCGTAACATTGTGGACTATTGCACGTGCTTGCGAGTGCAAAGTCTTTCCACTTTTAAATGTAGTCACACCTAAAATGCAGTGGAATAACCTGATTCCATAGCGATGCCACCGAAACGTCTGCTGTCTAGGGACTCTCTCGTGGCTGTAGGACAGTAGGAGGCGAAGCTTCCTGATTCGTGAAGTGAGTTACGGGGGTTGACGAGCGTAGCTAGCAGGGACGGAGCCCCCTAGTTATTAATAATAGTATTTTATTTGCCAATACAGTAATACCCCGAAGTTACGCGATCGGTGAGTCCGCAGAAAATAGCTTAAGTCGGAGTGCAACTTTGCACATAAATACATATAAATTTTGTTTAATTGGGAACAAGGACTAACAAAATCACTAGTTTAGAAGAAAAATATTTAATAAAATTGCAGTTTTTTATACATATTAATACAAAATATAAAAAATATAAATGAGTTACCCAAGAAAGTTATTTCGATATGTCTTCATAAAATCTAACAAATTCATCTAACGACACAATACCTTCTTTCTTTCAAGCATAATTTCTTCATAGCAAGCTAATATATTTTTTATATCTTGTTTTGTAACTATAACACGTTCTTCGTTATAGTCTATGCTTTCTAAAATTTTTAAGCCCTTTTCAATTGAGCTGAGAACTTCTGTCAAGCTTGCAATTGTCACGTGCTTTTCTGGTGGAACTGAGTCAGAAGTCTCGGATCCTTCTCTGACGTTTTGTTCAGGCATCTCTATGAACTCAGCAATTGTCAGCTCCTGACTATGTGAATCCAACAGCTCGTTGGCATCATCACCATTGACTTCCAAATATAATTGCCAGACAAGATTAATAACTTCTTCGATCACATGAGCGATATTATCAATTTCTGGCGTTGTTTCCGTCTCGTTTTTGAAAAAAAAATAATGGACAAAGTTTTTTTCCAAACATCATTCAATATTTTTTTGGAAATTTCATCCCCAGATTTTCCAATGGTTCTAACGGCATCCAAAACGTCGTTAACAGATATCTCACTGTTTTGCCTCATAGCTTCACTCAGATGTGCAAAAGAACGCCTAGCGTAGTAAGCCTTGAATGTTTTGATGGTTCCCTAGTCCATTGGTTGAAGCAAGCTGGTTGTGTTTGGAAGCAAAAACACAACTTTCAGACGTGGGTCGAAATCAATTAGGGTGGCAAGAGAGTGACCGGGTGCATTGTCAATAAAAAACACCACTTTAAATGGAATCTGTTTAGCTAAACTTGAGTTCAAGGATTGGGCATTTTCACCGCATCGAGAATTCTTTCTTTGTCTTCTATGATTGTTCTCACTGTGGACTCTGTTAGCTCAAACTTCTTTGCCGATTCACACATTTTCATTCTGCTATCAAAATCCTTGATAATGTTAAGTTTGCGTTCCAAACATATCGTTTTCCTTTTCTTACTAGCTACAGGATTTACTTCGTTTGGACGGCATGGTTTTTTTAAGAGTTTAGAAAAAAAACGCATAACTCCGAGGTCGCGTAATTCGGGGTATTACTGTACTTAAAATGGTACTAGCTCTGTTGCTTTCTATAATCGCAATTAATAGTTAGTCTTTAAAATTGATCTGCTTCTTTCTATATCCTTTTATATCATATTATAAGCCATATCATAAGTCATAATATCATATCATCTATATCCATAGCCCCCACATCCTAGGACGGGCCCCCTGGCCAAAATTTTTTATGGGCCCCTATGGACTGCGGAGCCTTGGACATTAGTTCCACTTATGGCGGACCTTAAAAAAAACAGAACATCCAAAAATTCATGGACAATTGAGCATTAATAATATATGGGTGGGGGCGTAAGGAGCTGCTACCGTGAGTTGCACACGGTCCTAAGATTTTGCTTAAGGGCCCGAAAATTTTGTCAGCGCTCCTGAGTACAAGTAGCGTTTTTCCTGGGAAAATGGAAACGATGCGTTGGTACGGCAATCGTGATTGATCTTTTTTGTCATGCCATATTTTTAAGGACATAACTACGAATTGGGCCCTCCTTGATAAAAAAAAAATCATGTTACAGCTGTTACAGTGTTTTAAATTTCTCAAAGTCAAAAAAACCAGGCGTCCTTTTTTTTTTTATTTAGCAGTTGTCAGTTAGTGAATTAGAAAAAACACTGAAAGGCTCCCCTCTTTCAAATCCATTTGTTCCAGGCCCTCTGGGTGTAGCCGTGTTAGCCACCCCCTCGTGGGGGCCAAGTCTATATCATAGCAATGGTCTCATTATTTATTTAACAAAAAGTTAAATTTCTATCAAGCTTCAGAAAATAATTAAATACATTTGAATTTATATTGGTTTACTGTAAAATGTCCAGTTGGCTCTAGTTAAGTGGTTGTGGACATGTCATTAATTCTTTCCTTTTGCAATCTCAAATATTAAATAAATATTTTGAATTTAATTAACTTTATTAATTACGTTTTAAAAATATGAAAACACTAAAATGATTCTCAAAATATATATGAAAGGATCGGGTGTTTATTATTAAATATTGATTTCTTCTAATTTATGTTCACATGAATCTTATACCTTTTAAATACTTCTATTATAAAGATTAGTCAAATACCTAATCTATATTACTTGCTGTAAAAAATTGGAATCTGTCATATTTTTAAGGATATCAGTTGAGAATTTATTCAAAAATATCTTTTCTAAAATGTACTTTCTTTAAGCCTGCATTTTTTGCATTTCAAAAAATACTTTCTATTTATTCTTATCTCTTTTAATTTCTTAATTTCCAGTATCGTTTCTATCCTGTATACTACCTGAAGTTAGCATTTGCTGGCTATGGTTAAATAATTAATTGCGGATTGATACTGATTTCCGTAAAAATGCAAAAATACCAAAATGAAAAATGTAATAATGAAATTCTGTATAATTAAACAAATTATGATATGTTCTATAGTAGTTTGTTATTTGTATCTGATTTTGTACAGCAGTATGATAAGTTGCTTTTCTCACAAAGGAAGAAAACATTTGATCGAAAAGTTCGATTTTCTATTCAATTTAACTTTATTTAGCTCAGCTTACGGAAAAGAAGTAAACGGCATTTAAACATGAAATAAAATAGTGTCTGTTGTTCCATGCTAAGCTGGGAATAAAAAAAAATAAATATATATTTTTTAATATACTTATTTTTTAACGCCCTAAAAAGTAAATTAAAGAATTAAATACGACGAGAAACGGTTACGTAGGATTGGAAGAACATTTAGGATTCTTTAGCCGGATGCCCCAGATCTGAAAGTACAGCTCCGGTCGGAGAACTTGGTGTAAACCATTTTAAGATTTCATATCATTTTTGGGAGATGGTTTATTTGTTTGTCCTTAGAGAGGAATTTTTTTTACCGTGGAGTGGTGTTCTGGGGAGATCAATTGAAGTAATCATGCGAAATTTCATTTGATTATCTTAATTTGTTCGGGTGATATTATATGGCAAGGATAGACCAGTAGTTATGGTGAAAGAATCGCACGAGGAGGTCCTGAGTTCTATCTTCAAAGCCACACAAACCATCTCAGTGTTTACGCGGAATATAGGTGTCATCAGGTAAAATTGGCCTTATCAAAAATTACCAGTATAGGACTTACCTATGATGCCGGCACTAAGGGTGGAGCATGTAAGCTCCCGGTTCTCAAGCTCGGAATACGAACACACAAAACATAAAGAAATACACATGCTGAATTGCTCAATTTATTTTAATATTTTACTTAATAGATATCTATTGTATCTGGAGTAACTATGCTATAATGCCTTTTCTCTTTGTGTTACGTGCATATTCGTGCTATTTCAATGATGTAGGAAAACCGTTACACATCTAACTGCACTCGCTACCATTTTATTGCTCACATTCTATAGACACTTTTCACAAACCCAAAAAAAACATGATGCTGACTCGTTCGAAAATTTTACGTCCACTGGAGTTTTTTTGAATACGGCATTGGGGCGCTTTTTCTTTCCCCCATTCATTCCCTACCACATCTACCATTCGCTGTTGCTGCAGACGGGGATGACCACTGTTTATATATGCATTTGTTGTGATTGGCTCCCTCTGCAGCATTTAGATAGTTCATTATTTAGGTTGGCATTTGTAATTGGGGTGGAAACATGTAATACAAATATTGTGTTACATGATATCCCCCCTTGCAGAGAGAAAACTTCAACACACGGTAAACATTGCACTGAATACATATGTGTACACATTGCGGCCACTGTGGAAATGTTGCTTTGATCCACTGCACATATATCTGTCACAGAAATGCAGATCACCGCATGTAAGACACACTATATTGTAACATTGACCTACATATATCGGTGCATTACAACCGACATGTCACTAAAATGAAGGAACTCACTGTTCGGAAGATACACCATCGTACTTGGTAACACATATACTGCTGCACATGAAGAAATTATTACTGTTCGGAAGGCACACTATATCGTACTTGGTAACACATATATTGATGTACATGAAGAAATTATCACTGTTCGGAAGGCACACTATATCGTCACATGGAATTATCATGAGCACGGAAGACACCTTATTGTCACATGTAATTATCATGAGCACGGAAGACACCTTATTGTCACATGGAATTATCATGAGCACGGAAGACACCTTATTGTCACATGGAATTATCATGAGCACGGAAGAATGAGTCACCATCCTGTGACTTAACTTTCAAAGTTCCGGTACTTCAATATTTATATTTTCATTATGTTGCTTAGTACAGTCTATTGTACACTTCAAATGAAGACTATATCATAATTGTTATTTGCATTTCTATTTATATACAAGTTCACAACATTACATTAAACTATACACAATTCATTACCTTGATTTCTCATTTTCACGGACGTAAATAATTTTTCGACAATTTTTAGCTGTATATATTTCTTATTTGTTACAATAATTAACATGTTATATATTTTTGTGTGTATCAATCATGGCTAATTTTGAACACCGTATTTATATCATATTACATCGCGGCATTTAAAATATCAAATATATATACTCATTTCGCAACTCCAAAATACTGTGCATCTCACAATACGCACTTTAAATTTCCTCTTCCGCTGCCCTTTCGTGTGTAACAACTGCGCGGGAGGAAGGGAGAAAAGAAAAAAAAGAAAAAATTCGCTTGACCCGTAGCTTTCCTCTGTTCCCCTCAACGCGTTTCTATGACAACTGCGAATCTGTTGACCCCCACGGCGAGCCTTGAATGAGTGTCTTCATTGTTTGCAGAGCGCAAACTTACGTAAAAGGGATTTTAACTGCCTTTTGCATGTATCGCTAAAGATTTAACCGTTATCGTGCAACTTTGGCGGTATCCTCTTCTCAAGCGCGGGCTTTTGACTTTGTATTGTCCGATCTTGACGGCTTACGCTCACCATTGAAGTGAGAGGTTTTACGTGTATCCTTTTAAGGAATTTAATTACAGTTATATTTTATGTGTATCATATTATATATTTATTTTACATATGTTGTTATTAATTCTATTTAATTTAATATATATATATATTTTATCTTATGACCTTAACACAGATCTGACTGTTGAATTATTATTTTGATTTCATGTACTTTTAATTTATTGGATTTATTTATCCCTTGTTGCAACAACGCGTGATATATTTTTTTATGTGTAGTATTATGAATATACCATGCTTTTGTTATGTTATTGATATAACTGACTTTATGTTCCCGTTTCAGCATAACTTTACATATTTATTTATTTAAATATAATTCTTTCATATTTAATTTTATCTGTTATTTCTTTTTATTTCCCGTGATGCTTAATTAATGCAATAATTTATTAATAATACTCAATCATTTATCATTTACATACAAATCAGTAGTATATATATGTACGTATGAGCACACCTATATATTTAATACTAAAAACTATATTTTATAGCTTATTTTTATCTTTTTTATATATAAAAAAAAGGTTTCGATCCATATTAATATTAAAAACATGATTTTATATCAAAATAAGGCCTTTTTAACATTTAGACCAAATTTTAACTTTTTTTTTAGATAAATGCGTGAAAATGATTAAAAGAGCCCCATTATGAGCATATTTATGAGGGTACCGTTAGTCCCCCCATATATAGGTCGGTGAAAAGATATTAAAAAATATAATGCCATTTTAAATGGCGTCAAAAAAAATCAAAGATAGGCCGCTCCATTTTGGAGCTCCCTCATACATAGGTAAATTACGGTGAAAGGATTAAATAAATCCTCTAAGCTTTAAAATATATGGGGGGACCATAAGTCCCCCCATAAAAAACAAAAGATAGGTATTTTTTAAAAAAAATAACAAAATGGCTCATCTGACCCTAAGGTGATCTGGAACTCTGATTCCACAGCTGTTTTAGAATTCTAGAACCAGAGTTCCAGATCACCTTCGGATGCCAGGCGCCAAGGACAATACAAACATTTTATAAACATACAGGACATAGAATCCACAGATTCAACCCACCACTTATTATTTTTCGATGATTTGTCACTCTATAGGATCTTCGGCAAGAGCTGACTGACGTCATTTTATGGCATTAAATCATCTACCCGAATTGATTACCAACCCGGGCGAGATTTGAACCGGGGGCCTATAGCATGCTAGCCCCGCGCGTTCCGTATTTGCCAAAGGTACCAATAAAATGAAGAACTATTCATAAATATAACCTTTACATTTGAAAACAACTTAAACAATTTGAAAAAACAGTCATATTTCAAGCAGAATACTTTTAAAAGAGTTTTAGTTTATTTGATCAAAAAATAGTGATGATAATAGTTTATGATAATAGTTTATAAAACGTTATATATTTTTTTAAAATGAGACATTTTTTAGTGCTGCCATCTAGCGAAAAAAAAAAATCAGATCTTCACAAAATATACATTTAAGGTCTTAAGAGTTTAATTTATCTGATCGGAAAAAATAATGTTTATAATATCCGCTATCACGTAACGAGGAAGTGATAATCGCTTCGTTTTATTATGTGGATGAAAAAACACTGACTGATAAATATCTGATTAAATGTTATATTATGGACGCGTTTTATAGAACAGATAAGTATAAAAGACATCTAGTTTTAAAGAATTGATGTTAAATAATAGTGCTGCCCTCTATATGTGTAATATTAAATTAAGAACTTAGTTCATATATAAATGAACTTTTTTGAAGATAATAAGATGAAATTAATCTATGATTCGGAAGAAGAAGAACATTTTTATGTTATCGATTACGAAAGTTTAAAACAAAGATATAATAGTAGAGTTTGTTATTTTAATCGATTAAGAAGGAGATATAATATTTCTCAAGAAGTTGAGGATATGTTTTTAAAATTTTTAGATTTTATGTATTATGAGAAATCAATTAACTATTACTATTTTATGAAAAAGATTTGTGATATTTTTAATATTGAAAATAATATAAAAGTTCAAAAAGTTAAAAAGAAATATGAAAAAATATGGAATGATTTCTTACAAAGTATTTCAAGAAATGTTTCTTAATAAATGGAACTTACAAAAAAGTGCATACACTGTTTGACTATGAAATCAGTAAAGGAGTTTTACATATATCATAGAAATGAAAAAATTTATTTCCAAAGTCATTGCAAATGTTGTGATTCCATAATCAAATATAAAAAATTTAAATGTGAATGTGGTATGCAATATACATATACACACAAAAAAAAGCATTTTAAAAGTATTTATCACAGTAAACATCTTCCATGAAAACAGTATTGTATAAAATGTTTCCTAATAAATGGAGCTCAACTTAAAGACTATAGGTGAACTTAGAAAAGTAGTAAAATTATTGAATATTAAACAGCCTAAAGACTGTAAGAAGGATGATTTAATTAGATTATTAATTAAATATATAAAAGAAACTGGAGAATATAAATATGTTTTAGTAGATTTATTAAATTTAGATATATCAAAATACTTGGAAAAAAAGAAGAAAATATTTATTAGAAAACCTCAAAAACGTAATAAAATTAAAAAGGTTTTTGATTCTTTTATTTGAAATTTGATAATAAGGAATTTAAACCAAAAGAAGAAAAAAGATTAAAACAGAAGTGAATCTTAAAAAATTATTTACAGTTATTAATGAGGATATATTTGGTTTGAAGTCAAAGACTATTAATGAACTTAGAAAAGTAGTAAAACAATTGAATATTAAACAACCTAAAGGTTGTAAGAAGGTTGATTTAATTAAATTATTAACTAAATATATCAGAAAAACAGGTGAATATAAACCTGTTTTAGTAGATTTATTAAATTTAGATTTGTCAGCATATTTGGAAAAAAAGAAAAAAATATTTATTGCTAAACCTAAAAAACGTAAAAAAATTAAAAAGATTTTTGATTCTTTTAATTTAAGATTTGATAAAAATGATTTTAAATCTGTCTTTCCTGAAGAAAATGTATTTACAGTAGAAGAAAATCTTGAAAAGTTATTTACAGAAGATAGAAAATGTCGTATATGTGGTAAATATTATGAAGATGAAGAAGAACATATAAAGAAAGACTTAATGATTAAAAGATCAAAACAAAAAAGAAAATGTATTACTTGCGGTATATATTATAAACATTTAGATAATCACATATCAAGTCGAAAACATAAAAAAGCAATAGATGAAGGTAATGTAGAAATTAAGGAATATGAAACTGCTTATAAATCTAGATTAAGATCATACAGAATTAATAATTATAATAATATTAAAATCCCTCTAGAATTTTTAGAAGAGAAAAGAAAGGTTGTAATAGAAAAAATAAAGCATATTATGAAAGAATTTAATGGAATAAAGGTAAATTTTAAATTGTTTTGTTTGTATAAATTGAATGAAGAAATTCAAGAATTTACATTCAAAACTGAGAATCAAATTATATTAAAATCTAATGATTTACATACTTTTTATGATTATGTTATTGACAACTTAATAAATGAATCTGATGATTTTATATCAAAAGGATCTGGTTGGAGTCTTGAAGAAATTAAATTTTTGGAATTGAGAATAAATAAGTATCAACCCTTGAGAGGATCAAGTTATATTGATTTACCTGAAAATATTAAATCTAAACAAGCTATAATAAATGTAAAAAATATAGATAATAAATGTTTTATGTGGTCTATATTATCAGCAATTCATCCTGTAAAAAAAAATCCTCAAAGAGTGTCAAAATATGAGCAATATAAAGATGAATTACATTTTAAAGGTATTGATTTTCCTGTTTCATTAGACAATATTAAGAAATTTGAAAAACTAAATAATATATCTGTAAATGTTTATAGTTATGATGGTTCAATTTATCCACTTAGAATAACTAACAATAAATTAGAAAAACATGTAAACTTGTTTTATATGAAAGATCATTATTGTTGGATTAAAAATATGAAAAGTTTGATCAGATCACAAATTACTAATCATCGTATATTTTTATGTGATAGATGTTTAAATTATTTTTATTCTGAGGAAAGATTAAAGATACATGTGGAATACTGTAAAGATGCTGTCACAATTAATATGCCTAAAAAAGATGAAGTTATTCAATTTAAAAATCATGAAAGAAAAATGAGAGTACCATATACTATATATGCTGATTTTGAATCTCTCTTACCTAAAATTGATACATGTGAGCAAGATCAAACTAAATCATATACTGTGAAATATCAAAAACATGTAGCAGATGCATTTTGTTATTATATCAAATATGAAAAGGAATACTTTAAACCTCCTGTTGTTTATAGAGGACCAGATACAATTAAAAAGTTTGTATCTATGTTAAAAGAGGATACTCTTAAAATTGAAAAAATTATAGAAGACAAAACTAAAAAATATGAAAGTATCAAATCAATGATAGAGTTCGATGAAAATCATTATAAAAGAACTAATATTTGTCATATATGTGAAAATCAAATCTTAAATGATGATAAAGTAATTGATCATTGTCATATAACTGGAAAATATAGAGGTCCAGCTCATAATGTTTGTAATTTAAATTATCAAATTCCAAAATTTATTCCAGTAAAAATTCATAATTTAACAGGTTATGATTCTCATTTGTTTATAAAAGAACTTGGATTTGATCAATCAAAAATAGATGTTATACCTAATACTGAAGAAAAATATATATCTTTCAGCAAAAAAATAGGAGGTATGAAATTGAGATTTATTGATTCATTTAAATTTATGTCTTGCAGTTTAGATAATTTATCAAAAAACTTGAGAAAGTTACCAGAAAATATTGAGTTGAATAAGTGTCCACCAAAAATACGAAAAATGAAATATATTAAATACTTAAAATCAAAATTTAGAGAGACATCATTACATTTTCCTGATGATAAATTAGATCTCATTACAAGAAAAGGTGTATATCCTTATGATTATATGGATTCTAGAGATAAATACAAAGAAACAGAATTACCTTCAAAAGATAAATTTTATAATAAATTGAATGAATGTAATATAACTGATGAAGAATATAAACATGCTCAACGTGTTTGGAAAGAATTTAATATAAAAAATTTAGGTGAATATACAGATTTATATGTCAAAACAGATGTATTAATTTTAACAGATGTATTTGAAAATTTTAGAGATGTTTGTTTAAAAACTTATAAATTAGATCCAGATTGGTATTTTACTGCTCCTGGTTTATCTTGGGATGCAATGTTAAAAATAACAAATGTTAAATTAGATTTATTAAATGATTATGATATGATTCTCATGATAGAAAAAGGTTTAAGAGGAGGTGTTTCACAATGTTGTAATAGATATGGAAAAGCTAATAATAAATATATGAAAAATTATGATAATAGTAAAGAATCCAATTATTTAATGTATTTAGATGCTAATAATTTATATGGATGGGCTATGAGTCAATATTTACCATATGGAGAATTTAAATGGTGTGTTGGGGGGGGGGGATAGAAAACATTATTGAAATACTAAAACAATTCTATCTCATTCTATCATTCAAGTTCTTAAAGCTCTTAAAACTCTTACTCAAGGTTCTTAAAACCTAAAAGTCATCTGAAATTCATCTGAAAATACTCAAAAATATCTGAAATTTGTAAAGTTCCTCTAACATAAATCTGAAAACACTGAAATACACTCTGAAAAAGTTCTAAAGTTCCTAAAAGTTCATCTAACCTGAAAACATTCTAAAAATAAACTGAATTCTTAAATAAACAGAAAGTGGACCTATTGACCAGTTTCCCTACGTGTACAAATATGTACTCTTGTAAAATATAAGAACTGACACTTTACCTAAAAATAAAAACATTAAAAGTAAAAGAAAGAACACAGATTTTAGGTTTTCAAAATCTAACGTTTATTAAAATTTTAAACTTCACTTTTAAAATAATTTTCAAAATATTTTACATCTCATTAACTAAAATCAAACATCTTAAATAATAAAAATAAATGGAATGGCCGGTCGTATAGTGGTAAAAAAAAAACGTTAGAATATTAAATTTTAAAGTTAACAATATTAAACTTATACAACTATTTATCAAAACTAAAATTTGGAATAAAAAGAACATAAGTTAGCCAAAAGGGAAATTTAGAACAAAAGTTAAACTTAACCTCAGGTTCAGGTGACCTAAAATATATAAGTCTAAAGGGGTCTTATTCTATGCTAGTTCAATTAAATTTTAAATAATGCAAAAGTAAATTAGCCTGAAATTTGAAGGAAAAGAATTATATCACCAAGGCTCCAAGATAAGCTTCCGAGATCTGCAGGAAAGGACCCAACAGCAAAAACCGTCACCAAAGTTCCCTTCTTGAAAGGCAAACACGGCAAAGGAGGGTTATGTCCATCAGAGGTGAGGAAAATCTCCGGCCGGATCCGAATTCCAAAAGATTCCAAATAGGACGTTTAGTAACGAAGAAATAAATTCTCCACACAGCTACACCGGATCTTTGACATCAGGACTGAATGCATCGCATATGTCTGGTGCTTTTCACCAAAAATGACGCTCCAGTTCTTCATAATAAGAGCAGCATAACCCGGGAGAACCAAACACTTAGTTGACGTGTTAACTCATCTCCGCTGACATCGCAGAAACTCTATTTAGAGGATGGGAGACCAATAACACCTCCAATCGTTCCGTCCGTCTAGACATAACAAACGTCCGGCTCCCACATCATCCAGACGAAACATTTTCAGAGAGCATGGAAGGAGGAATCAATTAAACGAAAAAACATCAAAAGAATGTTGGTTTAACAGTCAGAAGAATTCATCTCGGAGTAAACTAAACACATGCTTAGATGAGAATAAAAAAAAAACGTTCCATTTCGAAACCGAACTTCGGCTCGGCTCGCGCCGAAGCGCTAAAAACAACAGCTTTAACAGATCACATCTTAGGCTCTAATCAATTGCAAAAGAGAAGACAAGAGAAAGAGCCGAAAAAGTGCGCGATTTTGCTTATATACTGCGAAACATCGCTGCCACAGACTGTCAACAAAATTATCGATGAACGATAAAATAATTAATGACAGACGATTTTAATATTACGATCAACCAATTAAAAACTCGAAACGTTAAAGAAGAGAAATGGAATTTCAGAGCAGACGAAAATTAAAAAGAAATGAAGTGAAACGGTTTGGAAAATACGAATTCGGCAATAATTTAAATATGGACGATTCTGAAATATTTAAAAAGCTGAAAATAGAATAAAACCGAAAAACTGCAATGAATTAACGAATTTTTAACAGAGAGCAATAAATTTGGAATCAAATTAAAGGGAATAAAAAGGGCAATAAATGGAATCACAAATTAGCCAATTTAAATAAATTTAAATTGCTAAAACCTAAAAAGAACGAACTTTCGCCGTTTTTTACACAAAACCTATGGAATAGAATATATTTGAACAAAGAATATCAAAAACCTAAACAATTGGAAAATGGATAACTAAAAGAGAATGACTATGTAAATAAGACCCCTGAACACATTTAAACTAAAAACAAAACACCTAAAATTGTTAAATATCTAAAAGTATAACCCAACAGGTGTAATGATTATGATAAACGTGAATTATATAACAATAAAATAAAAGATGATATTGGATATATATTTGAAATTAGTTTAAGATATCCAAAAGAGTTACATGATTATCATTCAGATTTACCATTATGTCCTGAAAATAGAATTCCTGAAAATTCGAAACAAGGTAAGTTATTAACAACTTTACACGATAAAGAGAAATATGTAGTTCATTATAGAAGTTTAAAACAATATTTGAAAATGGGTTTAAAGGCTGTAAGAGTACATAGA
Organism: Amaurobius ferox; assembly: GCA_951213105.1. Classification (NCBI taxonomy): domain Eukaryota; kingdom Metazoa; phylum Arthropoda; class Arachnida; order Araneae; family Amaurobiidae; genus Amaurobius; species Amaurobius ferox. The sequence goes on from OX578148.1 coordinate 25,622,001, forward strand.
GTATTGAAATTTAAACAATCAAATTGGTTAAAAAAATATATAGATTTAAACACTGAAATGAGAAAGATAGCTGCTAATGATTTTGAGAAAGATTTTTATAAATTAATGAATAATTCCATATTTGGAAAAACAATGGAATCTATAAGAAAACGAATTGATGTAAGATTATGTTGTAATTATGATCAAGTTAAAAAATTAATTGCTAAACCTAATTTCAAATGTAGAACTATTTTTGATGAAAATTTGGTAGCTGTTCACATGAAAAAAACAAAACTATATTTTAATAAACCGATTTATGTTGGAATGAGTATATTAGATTTATCTAAACATTTAATGTATGATTTTCATTATAATGTTATGAAACCGAGATATAAAGATAATATTAAGTTATTATATATGGATACAGATAGTTTTATATATGATATTAAAACAGATGACTTTTATGAAGATATGAATGATATGTGAGTCGTCACACGCCAGGTATTGGCGCTATATAGACCGATCTCGTAAAGTGGAGTAAATAAAGAAATACATAATACCAGTAATTAAAATGAAGAGGCTTAATTTTAAACAATAACAAAGAATTTATTTCATTAAGACAAACCTTATTTAATAACTATTAACATCTGGTAAATTTCATATACCAACATCTTTAGTGTAGTACATTAAGACAATCAAATCTCCTCATTCTATGATCATAATATGAGCATTACAATTATTAACCTATTAATGTGCATTAACTCACTATTCTTACTAGCCTACGTCTTAATGGCCCAGGTTAACCTTATTTAGGAGGGTCAGAGAGATAATAATAATCAAAGTGCAAAAATATGTGTAGAATTGTCCTACCTCGATCATCTTTGCCGATGTCGGACTTTATGACCGCGCGCTCCGGCTCTGTCCCGTGGGCTCGCTCTCTCCGAGATCCGTCGCTCTTGCGACCTCTTCTTTTCACTCACAAAATTCAAGTCCTCGATTTCAAAAACTTAAAGTCCAAAGTTGCTCTCTGTCTCTACCCCCTTAACAAGGCGCCCCTGTCCATAATTGGCTAAGTAAATTAAGGGCTACGCCCTTCAGGCTATATTATTGGTCAAGGCCCCCCTGAAATATGAGATATGCAGTCTCCAGTTTTAAAATCGTTGAAAGTTCTCACGAGAATTTTCCCAAGGTTCGAGTGATATTAATTGACTCTGGGGTCAAGAAGTTCAACCCCCTCCGTTTGTTGTAACACCTAACGCTGACATGAACTTGAGAAGCACCCTCTCTTTTCGAAATGAATGTCCGGTGCAGCTGCGTTAGAGGGAATGTTACAAAAATTGCCTCACCTCATGAGGGACCGTCTTCTTAGGTCCACTTCCTTTTTCAAAAGAGCAATGTTATATTGGGAATTGAAAATTACAATATAACAATGAAGTCTATGATTGATTATTTCGATACATCTGATTATCAAGTAAATAATCCGTATAATATGCCTAGATGTAATAAAAAAGTAAAAAATGAAAGATGAAAATAACGGTGTGATTATGGAAGAATTTGTAGGTTTAAGAAGTAAAATGTATGCAATAAGATTAGAGAGTGATAAAAATTTTGAGATTAAGAAGTCTAAAGGTACTAAGACTAGTACCGTTAAAAACAGAATATCATTTGAAGATTATAAAGACTGTTTATTAAATAAAAAAGATCAATATAGAACACAGAATTTAATTAGAAGTAAGAAACATGAATTGTATTCAATTCAAGTGAACAAGATAGCTTTATCAGCAAAAGATGATAAAAGATTTATATTAGAAGATGGTATGAATACTAGAGCTTTAGGACATTATAAAAATGTTTACTAATAAATGGATGAGTGCTTAGGTGATATTCGAGCTTTAAATTTTACAAATTCTGTAGAAATTTACTATATGACTTATCTTTGTAATGTATTGTATGATATAAAATATGATAAAAAACTATTATCAGAAAGTTTTCAAAGATTGACTGAATTAATTGAAAAAGAAGAAAATGAAGATATTAAATTGAAAGGATTAGGAGTTTTATATGTTATTTCAAAGAATTTATTCTATTGGTCATGAATTTATAAAAACTAATAAATAGATGATTTATATCCTCCTTAGTTGAATCAATATATGATTTTTTTTAAATATATTAGAGTAATAACTATTTTATCTCTATAATTCAGGGGGGATGACTATCCCCCCCTATATTTATAAAAAAATGTTTACTAATAAATGGAAGAGTTCAATAGACTGAGAGGTTATCCTAAGATGCTTAAATTAAATGATTTATATCCTGGGGAATATGATCTGATATCATTGAAAAAAATTAAAACCAAATATGGAGATACAGTAATTGCAAAGTTATATGTGGAAGCTGAAGAAATGGATTATTATCTAGCAAATAAACATGGACAACTTTCTGATGAATCTATATATGAAATCAATAAAGGAAGATATATATTTAAGTATTCAGGTATGATTAATGATAAATATGAATATGAATTAGAGAAAGCTTAAATTTTATAACATCTTTAAAACTAGATATTATATTATTTTCTTCCGTTTTTTATCACGACAATATATTTGATGTCCAACTATTAAATTCATCTGGATATCCTAGCCATTTTACAAAATACTTATTTCCTTTCTTTTTTATGATTTTTTCAATTTTATATACATCATCTTTTTTATTATATTTTACCATTTCATTTTCATAAAAAGTTCCTTCAATTTCTTTACTGTTTAAATCTTTTAATCGATAAGTAATTGGATCTGTTTTCAATACTTCAGAAATTATAAAAATCTCTTCAGTGAATGTAGAATCATCTACTTTCCTGAATGTTTTCTTAATTGTAGATATTCTAACACTATCTCCTATCTTAAATTTAGGTTTTTTCATGATCTTTTTAGTATATAAATTTTTATAAACTTGAGATTCATTTTCTCTAGCCTCAACAGGTGTCATTTTTATAGATCTATGATATGAATTGTTATAATTTTTAAGTATTTTGGGTAATACATCAATATATCTTTTAGTATTGTTAGCATGCATATATTTTATAATTTTTTCTCTTATACTTCTATTAAATCTCTCAGCTATTGCAGATTTTATTTCTTTATTTTTAGTTGTAAACCAATGTATATTATTATCTTTAAATAATTTTTGTGTCTGTTTTCCTGTAAATTCAGTACCTTCATCTGTCAAAATGAATTTTGGTATTCTTTCTTTAAAAACTTGTTTAAAACCTTGTACAACTTCTTCAGATGTTTTTCTTTTTATAGGAAAAGCCCAAGCATATTTATTAAAAGCATCTATAACCGTTAACAAATAATTAGTTCCATCATTATATTTGCTATAATTTTTTATAAATAACAAATCAGCATCAAATTGATTATTACTGTTTGGAACATAAACCCTTCTTCTTTTAAATTTACGAATGACAGGTTTATATCTAGTATATACATCTTGTTCATGTAAAAATTCTTCAACATTAGGTAACCCTGTTTTTCTTTTCAATTCATTAATTCCACAATAACCTGTTTCTGGATTATAATAGACCTCTTTTAAATTCCTAAAAAAGTATTCTTTTTACTTCCACAAATAGTACAGATACCTTTACCAACAGGTTTATTATTTTTAGAAGTAGTTTTATAATAATTTTTAGTTGGGGTTTTATCTTTACACTTGACACAATATATAGAAAGACCTAATCCAAAAGTTTTTTTAACTTTAATAATAGGTTTAATAATTCCTCTAGCTAATCTTTCTTGAAATGTTGGATCTTGTATAGCATTTAAATTATCTATTAATTTTTGATCAGCAACATGTCTCAGTTTTGTATCTTTTGTTTTATTGTAATCAATATCATGTTCTTTACATGCTTTATCAACTCTATTTATTCCAGGATCACCTCTTTTTAATCTTTTTTCTAATTTTGTATTTGGACCCCAATATTGATATCCTGGTAAATGCATTTCTGGAAGATTTATTTTATCTTGTATCCATCCAACAATATCACCACCTTTCTTTTTACAAACCATTTATTTATTTAGAAATTTATATCCATTCAATTGCATTTGTTTTACGTATTTTTCAACTGGATTAAATTTTAAACTTTTTATAAAATCCTTTTCACACATATAAATTTCTTCTTCTGTCATATCCTTAGCTTTAAACGAATTAATGAGTTCTTTATAAAAATTATAACAATGTCTATATTCTTCTTTCCTTTCTGCTATTTTTAATGCGAGATCTATGGCTTCTACTATACCAACTGATAAACTTAAAAAAGCAAGCGGTAGAAAGGCTATTGCTGATAAACCCGTTCCACTTAGAATAACCTTACTTAATGATAATGAAATACTTATCTTTTGATACATATTTCTACTCTTTCTGTAAACATATAATCTTTTTTCTAAATATACATCCATTTATAAAGGATTAAATTTTTTCCTGTATCTCATATCAGGATTCACTAAATCTAACATAAAAAAATCATATTTTTCTTGAACACTTTTATTATACATTTGTTTGAATTCTTCAGTACTTAATAAACCATCTATCTCTCTTATAATCTGTTGAATTTCTTTTGGTTGTAGAGTGAAAAATATATCGTAATTACAGTTCCTTCTTATATTGATAGGTGTTAAAAAATATGACTGAGTTAAATAAATAAAGGATGCGTTTTTCTTTCTACCTCTGATAAATAATTCTTCGATGTTTTTTTTATCTTTCTCACTCACACAATCATCAAAAATAACTAAATTCTTTAATGTAGGATTTAAATCATCTACATTAATAAAATTTTGATCTGAAGAAAATAATACTTTTTTTTTAAATTTATCATATAATTTTAATAATCTTTTCTTATTCTTTATATTCTTACATTTCAAAATATCTTCTCTTTCTATATCTTCAAACAATGTATATTTTTCTTGTAATTTAGAATATTTAGGTTCGTATAAATCTTTTGCACATATATATAATGTATTAAAAAATAATAAATCATAAATCAAATTTAACAGTAAATTTGTTTTACCTGAACCTGAAGATCCTACTATAAGCAATCTAAATGGATGTTTAGGTAACAAAGGATGTTGTTTAGGATCAGGTAATTCTTCTGGTTCTGTGTAATCTTTAATTTTTATCATAATTTACTAGCAGTAAAAATAAAATTTACTGCAGTAAAAAATTAATATTATATAAATGAACTTAGAAAAAGAACGGAAACATAAGTTTTTAAAACAAATAAAAGATTCAATTAAAATAGTAAAAATAGAAAAAGAAATAAGAAAGAATAATGAAGATCAACTAAAAGAAAAAATAGGTATTCAAAAAACCTTAGAAGAATTTCATAAACCAGTCACTCAAGAAATTGAAAAATATGAAAAATCAAATAAAGAAGTTGTGAAAAGTATTCAAAATGTTGTAGAAAATATTTCATTTCCATCTATAGAAGAGCCTATTGAAGCTGTGAAAGAATTAGTATCTTATACTTATGATATCGATCAAAATTTAAATTTAAAATATTTAAAAGAGGAAAAATTATACAGACCGTCAGTATTTTTAAACGATCAAGAAAAATTAGAGGAGATGTATGGAAGAGCTAAACAGTTAAAAGAAGGATTATCTAAGAAAAGAGGCAACTTAAAAAGTACAATTTCTAGGGCTAAAAATTTTTCAGAGGAGGAATTAAACCAGAAAAAGAAAGATATAAAAGAAATTAAAAATAAAGAAAATATGTTGCAAAATTATATGCATAGATTAAATATGATTCGAAGTAGCAAAGAAATGAAGGTAGGTAAAGGATTGAATGTATTATCAAATTTAACAGAAAAAATATGTAACGGAAGTAAATCAAAGAAATTGTATAATCAAGTAACTTTATTGTTAGATATGTTATTAAAAAATAAAGAAATGACTTATAATGATGTACAACAATATCATAAACAATTTCTCTGTTAATAAATGATAAAAAATAAAGTTTATTTGAGTGAAGGTCAGAAAAATAAACTTAAATCAGCTTTTAAAAATAAAGTAGAAGTAACATTACAAATAGATAAATCTAAAACTCCTAATCATGAGATGTATTTAACTAAAACTCAAAATAATCATATTAATGATAAAAAAAGAATTACAATCAGTAAAACTCAATTAGATAAAAATGGAGGATTTTTACCATTTCTAGCGGCACTTATACCCTCATTAATAACCGCTGCTAAATTAGCAGTTCCAGCATTAGCAACAGGTGCTTTATCAGGATTAGCTAGTTCAGCTGTACAAGAAAAGGGATATGGGAAAAAAAAAAACTTGGAAAGGGAATATATCAACAGTGGGAATCAGTGACAAAATGATTATAGAAAATATGAAAAATGAAAAAGGATTTAGAGGTGTGTTTACCTCCGATTTATTACCTAAAACTATAGGAAAATTTGAAAATGGAATCATTAATTTAGATGTATCAACAGGTCCCGGAACTCATTGGGTTTGTTATTATAATGATCCTAAATATAAATATGTGGAATATTTTGATCCGTTTGGTGAATATGACAATATGAAGAAGGACTATATTCCTAAAAATATTAAATCATTTCTTGTTACATCTAATAAAAAAATAGGTTATAATGATAGTTTTTTACAGAAACCTTCATCTGTGAAATGTGGTATATTTTGTATGAAATATATAAGAGAAAGGAATAAAGGTATATGACCTAAAAATGTTCTCAAATCATTTCCTACACAAAAACCTAGTGACTATAATGAAAATTTTGTTATGTATAAATGATAAAATTAAAATCTGAAGGTCATGAGAAATCAGAAGAATTTACTGTAAATTTTATTACACCTCTTAAAATAAAAAAATTATCTTTACACTCATTCTCTATGGAAGTTTCCTGGTTTAATATAAGTAAGAATTATGGAAATAACAAATTTAGATTGTTAGACAAAGATTCAGATATAACAATTATTATCTCAAATGGTAATTATACTGTAAGAGGTTTAAATGAGTATATGATGAAAATATTTGGTAAGGATCCACCTGTGAAATTTGGTATTATTGAAGCAAGACAAAGAATATCTATTAAACTGAAAAAAATTTGGGTAATTGATTTTACAGAAAGTAACTTTCATAAAATTATAGGCTTTTTAAAACCGACATATGGAAGTTATGATGAAGAAACAGAGATTGAAGGTGAACATATTGCTGATATATCTAATGGAAATGATAATATTTATATTCACTGTGATGTTGTAAAAGGATCTTTAATAAATCAATATAATTCAGAAGTTATATATTCTTTCACTAATAAAAACCCTCCAGGTATTATAATTTCAAAAGAATTTAATAATTGGATATTTTTTCCTGTTAAAGTGGATCCTGTTGAAAGAATAAAAATGAGGATTACTAATCAAAAAGGTGAATTAATAGATTTAAATAAAGGAGCTGTAGAATTTAATTTTATTTCTTCTTAAATAAATGTATAGAAGAAAAAGTAAAAAAATACAAGGATTTTTAAAGGTTTTATTGAAACATAAGAATATATTAAATAAAATATTTTCTATGAAAAAGAAAGGAGGTGGTTTAAAAATTCTTCCTAAATAAATGATTTATGATTTAAGTGATACTCGTTATTATTATAATGATCACATTAAAAGTTATGAATTAAGAGAAATTCATCCAAAAGAACATAGTTCAGATGAGAATGCTACCTATGTTTTTCATATTAATGATACTAAAGCAAAAATTTTATATTCTAGAGGATATCTTGAACTAAAATTAAAAATTACAAAAAATGATAAATCATCCATTGGAAACGAAAATGTGAGTCTAGTAAATGGTGGAGGTTTTATCAAAACTTTAAAAGTACATATAGGAGATACTGAAATTGAATCAAATACACAGCCAAATTTTTCAATCATGAATCATGTTTTAAGATTAATTCATTATACTCCTGATTATGTAACATCACAAGCTCAAAATGAATTTTTTTATCTAGATACATCTGATTCAGCTGACCGTAATGAGTTCAAATATGATGGTACTTTAGAAGATACTACTAAAATAACTGAATTTTTTAATAATTTGAAAATGAATAAAGATTATAACGAAGGATTCGTAAAGAGATGGGAACTAACGAAAGATAGCAGTGTCATTAAAATATGGACACCTTTAAAAGATATAATCGATTTCTTTAGAGAATATGAAAAGATAATTTCTGGTTTTGAAGTGAAAATAGAAATTCAAAGAAATGAAAATAAAAATATGATATATACTAATATAAGAAACGAAAATTATAAGGTAGTAGTTGAAGGTTTAACCTTACATTTACCTTGTATAGAATTAAAAAATTCTGCAGAAAGTTTGTTTCTGGAATCATATCTATCTAATAAAGATATAGAGGTAAATTGGGATCGACATAGATTTAAGATGGTAGGCCCTTATAGAAGCAACAGTGGATCTGTGACAGCAACTACAGCGTCAGATGAAGTTTTAAGTGTCTATGTTATTCCTCAATATGTTGAAAGAGATAATAATTATGAAAAAAATAATATGATATTTGATCATATAGATATGGCAGAATGCTGGTTGATGATTAATAATAAACAAGTTCCTCTTATGCGTTATAAAACAAATTTTGCCAATAAAGATTATAGTAGAGTGTATGAAGCTCTTTTACGTGAAGGACTTTACGATAATAATACAGATACAGGACCTTTGATAAATAAGGAGAATTTTGGTAAACTGTATCCTATTTTTCCTTTTGACTCATCAAATCATGAAAACTATACCGATTTAAATAATTTAGATATTGAATTTAATTGGATAACGAATAGTCAAAAGGAATATAAGTTTTATTTTATTTTTAAAGAAAGAAAGAGATGTTTTATAAATTTAAAAAATAAAACTATAACAATGGTTAAGAGTTTAAAATCTTAAAATTAAATAAATGAGTGCTTATTATCCACCTTATGATGATCAAATGAAAGAAGGACCTATTGGACCTCCAGGTATAGGTTTTAAATTAATGAATGATGGAAATTATGATATGGAAAATAGAATTTTAAAAAATTGTGAAAATCCTATAGATGATTTAGATTTAACCACTAAAAGTTTTGTTTTGAATAAAATAGAGAATAATCATCATGAATTGAGAGATCATATAGAAACTAAATATGATGAGAGTTTTTTATCCTTTACTGTAGAAACAGGCAAGAGAATAAAAGAATTAGATGAAACAACTTTACATTCTTCAGAAGGAAAAGCTTTTGATGCAAAAGGAAAAAGAATAGGAAATGTTGCAGATCCTAAAGATGAAAAAAATGTTGTGAATAAAAGATATTTTGAAAAAAATTCGTTAATATTACAGAATGATAAATTTGATGCAAAAAATAAAATAATTACGAATGTTTCTGAACCTGAAAATGATAACGATGCTGTCAATAAAATATATTTAGATAATAGAGATATCTGGGTTACTATACTAGATGATTTTCATACAGATGGGGATTATAAAAAAGTAAATTTCAACATGATGAGCTCAAAATTACTAGATCAAGAGATGCGATTATCTACCGATATGTATATGAAAATTTCTATATATATAGATATATATGATACAGTAGAAAGTAAATATATATATGATAAAAGTCCACTGATATCTCTGGAAATCAATGGTAAGGAAATTTTAAATGTTAATAGAGATGTAGTAACCTGTTTTGCTTATGGTAAACGTGATGATATCATCACATTAAAGATAAAATGTGATGGTAACGCTTTAAAACCTTATATGCATATTGAAAAAATTTCTTTCTAATAAATGGATATTGATTGGAATGAATTTTCCAGAAAAAATTTATCTGAAGATGTAATTAGAAATCTTATTAGTCATGTAAATTGGGATTTAGTTTTACAATATTCAACACTGTCTGAATCTTTTATTGAAGAATTTGCTCAACCTGATGATTGTCCTAAAATTTCTAGATATCAAAAATTATCAGAAGATTTTATTGAAAAATGTAAAGATAAAGTAGATTGGGTAAACATATCTCAATATCAAACTTTAAGTAACGAATTTATCATAAAATTTTCTGATAATTTAGATTTATATAAAGTATCAATATTTCAAAATCTTACAGAAGATACAATGAGAGAATTAAAAGATGATTTAAATTGGTTGTATATAACTAGATATCAAACATTTAGTGAAAATTTTATAGAAGAATTTATGCATAAATTAGATTTTTGTTATTTGATTAAATATAAATTTGAGCTATTACCTGATCACTTTTTTAATGTTTATTGGAAAAAAGTACAAGCTATACAGATGAGTGAATTAAATAAAAAGTTTGGTCATAATGAAATAGAACCTTACCAAGAGAAAATTTTTGAAGAGATACGAGGTATGAAGTTAAATCAGTCTTGAGAGAGAGTGTTTATCTTTTGAGACAATTAACTAACAAAGAGGATAAATAAATATTTAATAAAAATGTTTCTATATAAATGGATGTTGTATATAATAATGGTATGGAAAAAAAACTATGTCTTTCTTAAATATAGAGAATCCTACTGAAGTGAAATCTATTTTTATATATAATTGTTCTCTTGAAGGAATAGAAAATTTAACTAATTTAAAAGAATTATATTGTGGAGGAAATAAATTAACATCTCTTGAAGGTATAAAAAATTTAACTAATTTAGAAACATTATATTGTAGCGAAAATGATATTACATCTCTTGAAGGTATAAAAAATTTAACTAATTTAAAAAAAATATATTGTGATTTAAATAAATTAACATCCCTTGAAGGAATAGAAAATTTAACTAATTTAGAAACATTAAATTGTAGCATAAATGATATTACATCTCTTGAAGGTATAAAAAATTTAACTAATTTAAAAGAATTATATTGTGAGGGAAATAAATTAACATCCCTTGAAGGTATAAAAAATTTAACTAATTTGAAAGAATTATATTGTGACGGAAATAAATTAAAATCCCTTGAAGGAATAGAAAATTTAACTAATTTAGAAACATTAAATTGTAGTACATCTCTAAATGAATTAATATTTTTACCTAGAATAAATGAGTATGATGAAGAACCTATGATGTTAAGAAGAAATAATGTAGGATTTCCAGTCTTAAAAAATGTTTACTAATAAATGGAAGAGTTCAATAGTGGTCAAACATATGTATTAGATGATTTATATCCTGGTGATCTGATATCATTGAAAAAAAATTAAAAATATGATTGCAGGTACAACAATCGTAAAGTTAATTTTAGAAGATGAAGACCTTTCGAATAAACATGGACAACTTTCTAATAGATCGATAAATAAAATCAATAAAGGAAGATATATATTTTTATATTTAGGTGATAACATATTAGAGAAAGCTTAATAGAGTTAAAAAATAATTCTAAATAAATGGATCTTTATAAGATTAAAAAATCTCTAGAAAAGAAAGGAATTAGTGTAATAGCAAGATTTATAGAATCAAACGGTGATACTTGAACAGCATTTTTAAGTAATTATAATGATAAAGATCTTAAAAAAATTAGTAAGAATATTAAGTCATATTATAATTTTGGTGGAGAGAAAAAATTTAGTAAAGATTGTATACAACTTACTTTTATTGAAAAAAAGTGATTATATGATTTTCCAAGTATGGAAATATGCTTTTTTTTTTAACATCTTCTTCTAAAAAAATTTATATTATAACTTCAATATTATTAATACTATCAAGATTTTATGATCTCTATAAAACGCGTCCATAATTTACGGACGCGTTTCGTCATCAATATATTTTAGGATTATTTTAAAGCTTAGAGGATTTATTTAATCCTTTCACCGTAATTTACCTATGTATGAGGGAGCTCCAAAATGGAGCGGCCTATCTTTGATTTTTTTTTGACGCCATTTAAAATGGCATTATATTTTTTAATATCTTTTCACCGACCTATATATGGGGGGACTAACGGTCCCCTGATAAATATGCTCATAATGGGGCTCTTTTAATCATTTTCACGCATTTATCTAAAAAAAAGTTAAAATTTGGTCTAAATGTTAAAAAGGTCTTATTTTGATATAAAATCATGTTTTTAATATTAATATGGATCGATACCTTTTTTATATATATAAAAAAGATAAAAATAAGCTATAAAATATAGTTTTTAGTATTAAATATATAGGTGTGCTCATACGTACATATATATACTACTCAAATCAATGTCTTTTCCTAATGTATTTTATTTTTATATACCGGCCGGTATTTTTAACTAACTATAATTGCCTGCAATTATAATTTTAATTTTGAAACATTGCTTGTATGCTTACAACAGAAATTTTTTTGTATTATTCTCGTACTATGCAGGGGAGATTTTCTCCGATGTTTATTTTTAGCCTGGATATTTACTTTGAAGGTGACTAGCTTTCGCCGTACAATGGCCATATATGGAGCTGTTACGCTGACTGTGAAGGCTGGGAAATTAATCCTACTCATTCAAGTTTTATTAATCCATATATGTAATTAACTTTTATTTTGTTTTTTAGATTGCGTGTTTTCGTAAAAGGTCTGTATACACCATTTATGTAATATATATTTATTAATTTACTAATTATTATTTACATCAGCTGTGAGTGTTTATTTTGACTTCACACATTTATTTATTTATTTATGATTTTGCTTTTATTCTGTCAGCTTTTTATGAGGTATTTAATTAATACTTTTATGATTTTGAATATCCTGTACTTGCATTTACCATGTTCCATGACTTTATTTTGAATTTTATTAATTATGTTATACTATTTTTTCAAGACCTGCACAAGAAAAGGAAAAAAAAAAGAAAAGATATCGTGAGGAATTCCATTCCATGCCTGCCATTATAGAAAGAGTTGATAAAATTTTGATGTCCATTACTGACTGTTACCACCTTTCGTTTTCAAGCAAGACCAATTGCAAGTAAGTGAAATTTAATTATCTCTCTCCTTCTTTCTTCTAACACCTTAGTTTATTTTATTTTAGAACATTGAGGGGTATTGTATGTATTATTTACCACTTCTACATATTTTTTCTGATATTTATTGCTCTCTTTATACGTTATGTATCCATACATAAATGTTTATTTATTACCTATATTTTTATTTTATCCTCATATTTACAAAATCCTCATATTTACAAAAAATATTATCCTCATATTAATTTTACAAATATGTTATCCTCATATTTATTTTACAAAATATATTATCCTCATATTTGTTTTACAAAAAATATTATCCTCATATTTATTTTACAAACTACCTTTATTAATTATTAAATTTTTACAATTATACATTTAATGCCTTCATTACCGTTATACTAATATAACATATTTTGCGTTTTCGCACATAAAATTTTCATATTACATTTTTATAATTATATATTATTTTGCTTTCGAATACTATTTTTTGCGTGTCCTCAGATTATAACGTCTAAGAGTCCCCTCATTTGGATTATTGGCGTTATATTCTTTGTTTACCTGCGATTGACTTCTGTCAACAGTTCGCCGTGTTTGTTTACTTTGTAAATACTTTTTACGCGGTTCTGCTTTATATAATTTATTCGCGTGAACAACTATCCATTTTTTATTTGGATCGTACATAGGCGTGATAGCGTAATTATTGTTAGGGATCACCTTTACGATGCGAAATGGTCCTTGAAATTTTTTTTGTAATGCTGTGGTGGGTCTCAGGTTTTTTAAATATACAATTTGCCCTCTTAATAATTTTTTCTCTCTCACTCTTTTACAAATCCTCTCCTGTCTAATTTGAGCTTGAATTTGTTTCTGTTTAGTAAATTTATTGATATTTTCCGCTAATGTAAGTGCTTCACTGACGTCATTATCATATTCAGTTTTAGTTAAAATCGGACTGTCATCAGGGTCCGCTATTTCCAGATTATTTTCTCCGGGTAATTTCAAATCTCTGGTAAGAAACAAAATAGCGGGACTGTGGTCTATATTTGCGCTGGGTGTTGCATTATGAAATAATTTTACATATGGCAAGACTTTGTGCCAATTAAATGTTTGGTCAGCCATTGCTGCCAAAGAATTTTTTATTCCCAAGTGGCTTCTTTCTAAAATTGCATTTGAGCTAGGTTTGTAAATAGACGTATATTTTATTTTTATACCATGTTGCTCTGCGAATTTTTTTAATTCTTCGCTTTTTAGTTGTCTCTCATTATCACATAAAATCCAATTTGGTACTCCGTTTAAAGCTATCCAATTTGTTACTACCTGTAATACACTCACAGTTGTAATATTTCTCACGGGTACTGCCTCCAAGAATCTCGAGTAATGGTCTATCATCGTTATGATGTATTCATGTTGTCCGTTACTTCTCGGTAGCTTCCCTACAATGTCTAATGCCACTGTGTGATTTTGTTTACATGGACGAGGGACACGTTGTAATGCCATAGGTCTTATAGCCTTATTCTTGTAACATAAGCTTGCATCACATGATGCGCAAAAATTTTTTACATCACTGTATGCCCCTTTCCAGTAATACTTTCTATTCAGAATTTGATATGTTTTTTCTACTCCAAAATGCGGTGTATGAGCTAACTCAATAACTGCGAATTTTAGACTGTGAGGTATTAGAATTCTGTCCTTTTGCATAGGATTTCTGATATTTCTAGCAGTCTTTATCATAATTAATCCTGTATTTACATCTTTATAGTATTTATTTACATATATTGGCTGCTGCTTAGATTTTGCATTCAGTCCGTTAATAATTTTCTTTATCTCTCTATCTTTTGCTTGCTCTTCTAAAATTTTGGCTATTGTTATAGCGCTGTCATTAGCAATAATGTTATTTATTAATTTAGTCTTAGTTTGTTCAGAAAAATTTTGACGTGACATAAAATCACTGGGATTATCTTGTCCTTTAATGTATTTTATGTCAAATGAATATTGTTGTAAATTTAATAACCATCTTGCGATTAAATCAGAATTTTGATTTTCCAAATTAATAAAGTGCGTTAGCGCTTTAGAATCAGTAAATACCGTAAAATGGGTACCATATAAAATATCTTTGAAATGTATTATAGCGTCGTGAATTGCTAGCAATTCTAGTTTCATGCTCGGATATTTCTTTTCACTGTCTGAAAGTTTCCTGCTATAATACTCGATAGGATGAAAATTTCCATTCACTGATTGAAGTAAAATTCCTGACGCGGCTACTTTTGAACAGTCAGTCGACAAAAAGAACGGCTTTGACATATCCGCTGCCCTAACTACCGGTTTCGATAAAATCGCGTTTTGCAATGTTACAAACGCTTCTTCGCATTTCTCCGTCCATATAAATTTCTTATCTTTCTTTGTTAACTCAATTAATGGATTGCATAGTTCAGAAAAATTTGGTATGATCTGCCTGAAATAATTACATAAACCTAAAAATGATTTTACTTTTTTTACTGTCGTTGGCACAGGGAAATTCGTTATTTTTTGTACATTATCATCTGAAGGTGTTATGCCTTCCTTACTTATCTTAAATCCTAGAAATTTAATATTCTGTTTACACATTTTTAATTTTGAAGGGTCAATGGTTAAACCAAATTTACCTAATCTCGAAAATACCGTTTTTAATTTCTCCAACATTTTCTCGAATGAATTTGCGGCAATTTCAATATCATCTAAATAAAATTCAATTTTCTGATCTTTTAAGTCTCCTAAGCATTTCATCATTAATAAAGAAAAATAGGCTGATGAGTTTTTTGCGCCAAAAGGCATTCTATTAGGTCTATAGGCAGCGTCCTTCGTTACGAATGTGAGTATCGACCCATGTTCAGGTTTGATTTTTATTTGAAAGAACGCGGCTTTTAAATCAATTACAGTATATAATTTGTGGCCTGTATCGCAATATCATCTAAATAAAATTCAATTTTCTGATCTTTTAAGTCTCCTAAGCATTTCATCATTAATAAAGAAAAATAGGCTGATGAGTTTTTTGCGCCAAAAGGCATTCTATTAGGTCTATAGGCAGCGTCCTTCGTTACGAATGTGAGTATCGACCCATGTTCAGGTTTGATTTTTATTTGAAAGAACGCGGCTTTTAAATCAATTACAGTATATAATTTGTGGCCTGTATCGCAATATCATCTAAATAAAATTCAATTTTCTGATCTTTTAAGTCTCCTAAGCATTTCATCATTAATAAAGAAAAATAGGCTGATGAGTTTTTTGCGCCAAAAGGCATTCTATTAGGTCTATAGGCAGCGTCCTTCGTTACGAATGTGAGTATCGACCCATGTTCAGGTTTGATTTTTATTTGAAAGAACGCGGCTTTTAAATCAATTACAGTATATAATTTGTGGCCTGCGATGTTGTGCAGAATGTCGCTAATTTTACCAATATTTACGGGCAGTAATTCAGTAATTTGATTTAACAATCTATAATCTACGGCTAAACGATACTTTTGTACTTTATCTGTATGACTATTGTTCAAATTGCTTTTTTTCTTAATTAATAGGCATGGGAAGGCGTAGTTACTGGTAGACTTTTCAATTATTCCTGCTTCACACAATTGTTTTATCTCACTTTCGAGTACAGGTTTTAACATTTTTGGCAAGGGATAAGGTTTACACTGTATTGGGTACTGGTGTAGTAAATTAAATTCCGGTACTATTTCTTCCGTCATTCCCAGCGTTTTGTATGATTTCGAAAATACATCATAATTTTGTAACAGTAATTTTAGCAATATATGTTTTTCATTTTCTTGTAAGTGATCTAGTTTAAAATCTTGCGGTGTTAATTCCGCTTTTCGTAACGCTGAAATATCAATTTTTTGTGGGTTATTTAAGCTTTCTATGTTGTTAATTTGTAAAATTTTATCATTATTATGTTTTTGTTCTATAATTTCAAATTGCGGTGTTACAGTACCTACTATCATATTTTTATTAAGTTGAATTTCTTCTTCTGTTTTGTTTGTTAATAGAGTAGAAATAAATTTTCTATTATTTACATAATGTAAAGAATGCTCAGCGTGTAAATCTTTTAATGAATTTGTAATATTTAACAATACCTCCTTATCCTCAAAATAGTTTTCATTTAATTTTAATTTTATTGATTTTGTTTCTTGAGGGAGTAATTTAATTTTATGCGCTAAGCTTGCATTTAAGCATTGAATATGTTCAACTCTTGTATTATTATTTTCTGGTTCCTGTGCTTTCTTCTGATTTTTGTTTTTAAATGGGATAGATATGGATTCTTTGACAAACTTTAATATTAATTTATTTGTGTCAATTATGGCATGATGATTTTTGAGAAAGTCAAATCCTAAAATTATTTCATAGGGGGTGTTGTTTAATTGTTTAGTTATAAAAAATGAATTTTTGCATCTTTTGTTTTCAATTTTAAAGCTGAAGCTTATGCATTTTGAAAATTGAATGTTTTCTTTGGTCATAGTCTGTATTTTAACTTGTCTAGATAAATAGTTAATTTTAATTTTATTTTTGATTTTTTGAAAAATTCTATCTGATAATAAACTGACACTTGCGCCACTATCTATGAGAGCCACTGTTTTTATGTTCTCTAAATTTACGTTGATCATTGGCAGTGCGTCACTCTGTCCATACGTTGAATTCAGTAAATGTTCATTTAAATTCTGTGCATCCTTATTTTTAATTTTGCTTGCAATTTTATGGGATCTCGAATCCTTATTTGATGCCTTATAACTTCCTATTTGTCTTTTATTTCGAGGTCCCTTTCTTAGTTTAAATATTCATTATTCTGATATTGCCTATGATTGCTTTCATAATGTGGTCCATTATTCTGATATGATCTTCTGTTATTACTTTGAAATTGTCTGCTGTTATTTCCTGCACGCCGCCGTATTCCCCGGTTATTTATGAAATTTCCTCTTCTGAAATTTGATCTACTATAATGTGCATAATTATTTTGATTAGTGGGTCTTTGTTGATAAATGGTGGTTTCTTGACTGCTGTTTTCATTTGTGAATGCCCTTTTTAAATTATTTTGTACTTTTTGAAGCGTAAAGCATTCTGACATCCAGTGATTGTTGCGGCCACACGCTATACAAAATTTCTGTGGCGGCTTTTCTGCAATATTTTCAGTTTTTACATGATTTATTTCCACATTCTCAATTATTTTATTTTCTACTTCAATATTATTTACATTATCATTATCTTCCTCCAATGCGGATTCTATTACCTCAGCTATTTTCACTTCTTCGTCAAAGGTTTTCGGGTCATTTTTTTTTATTTCTGTTCTTAAATCTTCTCTGACTATCTGTAAAAATTTGGTCAGTTTAATTTTTTCTATAATTTTTTGTACATTTGCATCAATTGTTCCGTCTATCTCTAAAAATATTATCGCCTGGTTTTCGATTTCTTGTGCAAGCTCCTTAATTGTCATATTTGGTAAATGTTTCAGATTGTTAAAATTGTTGTGTTTTTGCACTAATGTTTGTTTCCTTTCAAATTTGTTTTTTAATAATTCCATGAATTTTTCATATGATTTTTCCTTTTGCAGAGCAATATTTTCTGCTAGAAATTGTTGAGCCTTTCCCTTTAATCTTGATTTGACAATTATAATTTTCTCTTGTTCGGACCATGATGTTAAATCCGCTATTTCCTTAAATTGTATGATAAAGAAATTTACATTATTTTCCTTTTGCCCATCAAATGATGGCAACATTTGCATAATTGGCAACGATGTATTTTGCTGCGTTTGATTTGTGGGCATTTGCACATGGACTGCGTTATTTGTTACAGCCGAATTATCTGTTATACTGCTATTTGCATTTACCTCCTGCTGCATATTGTTAATCGGAGGATCTTGCCTCGCTCTTTTATTTGATTGCCTAGTTTTATTTGGCGCCATGATTTAATACACTGTTATACACTTCTGACTATATACTAAATATCTACACTAATACACACATATATACACAATAATATAATACATATTAAAATTATCATTTTCATGCATATTCCTATCATGATACTGAGTCATATCTCATTATTAAATTCATTATTCAATTCATTATTAAATTCACTATTATATTCTAACTCATTATTAAATTTAAATTTGTCTTTTATTTATTTTTACTTTCTCTTATTAAAATTCTAATTCTCTCCGAGCTTGACCACATACGGCACCAATTCGCGCGGCGACATCATGTCATCAGGTAAAATTGTCCTTATCGAAAATTACCAGTATAGGACTTACCTATGATGCCGCCACTAAGGGTGGAGCATGTAAGCTCCCGGTTCTCAAGCTCGGAATACGAACACACAAAACATAAAGAAATACACATGCTGAATTGCTCAATTTATTTTAATATTTTACTTAATAGATATCTATTGTATCTGGAGTAACTATGCTATAATTAAATCAATTATTAAAAGACACATAATACTGACAATATCACATTAATATATATATATTTACACACATAATAACTTTGACTTAAATTTCTTAAAAACAGTTTCCTTTAAACAATCGATAAAGAATAGTTCTTATAGTTCAATATTTACGAACTCGTTCATATGTTCTACTCATACGAACTGGTAGTCAATTAATTTAATAATCGTTAAAGGTGTGCCTTCCGTGCTAATAGTGACAATTGAAAGTTGGTTACCTTTTCTCTTTGTGTTACGTGCATATTCGTGCTATTTCAATGATGTAGGAAAACCGTTACACATCTAACTGCACTCGCTACCATTTTATTGCTCACATTCTATAGACACTTTTCACAAACCCAAAAAAAACATGATGCTGACTCGTTCGAAAGTTTTACGTCCACTGGAGCTTTTTTGAATACGGCATTGGGGCGCTTTTTCTTTCCCCCATTCATTCCCTACCACATCTACCATTCGCTGTTGCTGCAGACGGGGATGACCACTGTTTATATATGCATTTGTTGTGATTGGCTCCCTCTGCAGCATTTAGATAGTTCATTATTTAGGTTGGCATTTGTAATTGGGGTGGAAACATGTAATACAAATATTGTGTTACAATAGGCACGATAAATCTATAGGTCCGAAAGTTCTTCCGAGAGGTGATAGGTCAGGAGAGAGTGGGAAAGGTTTCTGTGGTTGCCATCCCTATCGGTTTCTGTTTTAAATTGGGTTGTTCTATCTCCTGGCTGTCCAAAGAGTTATCTTGCAACTTCTGTTAGACTAAACTGTTTTGTTTAAATAATAAATAAATAACAAATCATAAGATTTTAAACGTCATTTTATTAAAACATCCATCAGACGGACATAAAAATAAATCGTGAATACGTCATTGTCTGAAATACCGCTACTGTTGCATTGAAAACCCTTAAAATGTTTCTTTTGATCTTTTAAAAAACCTTAATTCTCATCTTTAAAATTTGCGCTAATACTTTCATCGCTAGGTGCCGGTGATTTACATTACACATACAGCCTCATTACGCATTTTTCACCCCCTTTAGAAGTTATTTAGTTAGAAATTTTAGTGATCTGCCTTTTAAAAATCCCTATTACTTCATTTCGCTGCTATCTGGCGGTGATGAATTCATCTCATATCGACTTATTAGGTGTTTTTAACTCTTTAAAGGTTTCGCAACATCCCATTTACCTAAAAAAATCAGACTTCCATTCTTAAAAACTTGCCTGATTCTGCATTTCACGATTATGTGTCGGTGGTATATATCATGCAGGCTGCCTCAATCTGCGTATTCATCCGCTTTAAATGTTAGCATATCACTCTTAGTTAGAAAAAAGTTAAGGTGTTTTTTTAAAAAAGCTAACTCATTTTCCCTATTTCATTATATGTATCGGTTATGTGTATTGCACATACCATCTGAGTACGCATTTCCACCTCTTTAAAAGTTTTTAAACATACCATTTACTTAAAAATCTAAATTCTCATCCTTAAAATATTATTCTAATTCTCCATTTTACCGCTAGGTGTTAGTAATAGTTTCCCTCTATACCCTTCAGAATGTGTTTCTGTCTCCTTAAAGTTAGTCGAAATCCTTATTTCAGCTAAAAATTCTCAAAGTGCTCCCAGAAAAAAAAATAATAAAAATAAAAAATAATTTAAAAAAAATAAAATAAAAAAAATCCGCAGTTCATCATTACTTTCCTTATATACATAATGTATAAGGAAAGTATTGTGACGGGGTCGAAAATTCGAATTCGAGTTTTCGACGGGAGAGCACGTTTCAAGCATCCCTGATCGCGAATCAAACATGTTTGAAGTGATGTCCGTGTGTGTGTGTGTGTGTATGAGCCTGTGGAGAAGATAACTGACGAACGAATGGACCGATTCGAACGAAAATTGGTACAAAAGTCACAGTCCTTAAACACTGGAAGCCTATTGTTTTCAAATGTAATCGAATATTCAGAACCCCCCTAAATTTTCGAGTGAAATTTTGAAAAAATCGTCAAAAAATCAAAACCGCTAATAAAGTTACGCAAATAGACATTTCTTATGTAATTTTTCATTAGAAAACGATTCACATAAATTTTAGAACGCTAACATGAACCGTTCTCGAGATATTGCACATTTAAAAAAAATTATCAAAAAGTCATATAAAATAAAAAAAATATATATTTCTTATTGGGAAATATGTTCACTTTTCATATGTAATATCATGCGATAAATTTGCTGACATCATTCTCGTGGATCTAGCTTGTTCCATTCATGAGAAAAGATACTTCGAGTAATACTTTTGTATTTGAACGCCAATAGTTATTTATCTGCTATAAGAACTTATTTCTCCGTCAGTAAAGCTTGACGAGATTTTGGCGACGAATTTGGCGTAATTTCGCCAACTTGGCAACTTTTTGAAATGTAGTCAAATTAATGAAAATCTCTCCAAATGGATTAAAATGACGCTAAATCAATGAAAATGACGACTCATTGTCGAAAATTCAATAACTTGGAAAGAATATAAGTATCTACTATAAGAAAAACCTATGTTGTTTACTGTAAAAGTAGTAAATTCATTGCATTATATAAGGAAAGTCATGTGTAGCCCACATCAGATTTTTTTACTGTTATATATCGGGTATGTGTATCACACATAGACCATTAAAAGTTTCTACATCTACATTTACTTAACCAAACATCTACATTTACTTAAAAATTTAAAGTTCGGTCTTTACAAAATACTGAAGTTATCCGTTTGCTGCTATGTATCGGTGCTGTATTCATTCCAAATCACCTCACTAGGCGTTTCCAATTTTAGTATGTTGTTCAAAGGGTCTGTGACCGTCTGAATAACATACTAAAATTTCACTTTGATAAGGTCATTTTTGCGGCAGTTATCGTGCGAACGGACAGACAGACAGAATGAACAAAGTCATAAACACTTTTCATCTATGTTGTAAGGCGTTAAAAAGAAAGGATAATACTTACTTTCCGTATATACATAGTATAACGTATAAGGACGAATTTGAGTTTGCGGCGGGAGAGCACATTTCAAATACACGAATCAGACGTTTTTGAGAGGATGTCTGTGTGTGTGTGTGTGTGTGTGTGTGTGTGTGTGTGTGTGTGCGCGCGCGCGCGCGTGAGTCTGTGGAGACGATATCTCACGAACGAATGGAGCGATTCGAAAGAAATTTAGTACAAAAATTACAATCTGTGAACACTAAAAGCCTATTGTTTTTAAACGCAATCGAATGTTCAGAACCTACCTAAATTTTCGAGTGCAATTTAAAAAAATCTGATGTGTGCAGAACATGACTTTTCTTATATAATGCAATGAATTTACTACTTTTACAGTTTAAAAAAATGTTATTCTTATAGTAGATACTTATATTCTTTCCAAGGCATTAAATTATTTTCTTCAATTAGTCGTCATTTTCATTGATTTAGAGTCATTTTTATCCATTTGGCGAGATTTTCGTTAACAACGTCGGCAACATTTAAAAATGTCGCCAAGTTGGCGACATTCCGCTAAATTCGTTGCCAAAATCTCGCCAAGCGTTATGGACGGAGAAATAAGTTATTCTTACAGCGGATAAATGGCCATTGGCGTTCAAATACAAAAGTATTACTCAAAGTATCTTTTCATGTGAATGGAATGAGTTACATCCACGAGAATGATGTGAACCAATTTATCGCATGATATTACATATGAAAGTGAACATGTTTCTTAACAGTTAATAGTTTTTTTAATTTATGGGGTTTTTTGATAAATTTATTTGGAAAATGTGCAATATCTCAAGAACGGTTCATGCTAGCGTTCTAAACTTTATGTCAATCATTTTTCAAGGAAAAATTACATAAAAATTGTCTATTTGCGTAACTTTATTAAAGGTTTTGATTTTTTGATGATCCTTTCAAAATTTCACTCGAAAATTTAGGGTGGTTCTGAACATTCGATTGTGTTTTAAAACAATAGGCTTCCAGTATTCACAGATTGTGATTTTGTACAAAATTTCATTCCAATCGCTCTATTCGTTCGTGAAATATCGTCTCCGCAGACTCACTGACAAACACACACACGCATACACACACAAACAGCGATCACCGCAAAAATGTTCGATTCGTGATCATGGATGCTTGAAACGTGCTCTCCCGTCGAAAACTCGAATTCGAATTTTCGACCCTGTCACAATACTTTCCTTATACATTAAGTATATAAGGAAAGTAAAACAAAATCATCAAAATTTAAAATTTTTAATAAAGTTACGTAAATAGTCATATCTTATATAATTTTGCATTAGAAAACGATTGATTCAAACATTAGAACGCTAGCATGAACTGTTCTCGAGATATTGCACATTTTTCAAATAAATTTATCAAAAAAGCACGTAAAATAAAAAAATATTAACTATTGTGAAATTTGTTCACTTTTCATATGTAATATTATGCGATAAATTGGTGACATCATTCTCGTGGATATAACTCGTTACATTCATGAGAGAAGATTCTTTAGGGTAATGCTTTTGTATTTGGACGCCAATAGTCATTTATCTACTATAACTTATTCCTAAATCCCTAACGCTTGGCGAGATTTTGACGACGAATTTGGCGAAATGTCACCAACTTGACGACTTTTTAAATGTTGCCAAATTAATGAAAATATCGCCAAATTGATAAAAATGATGCCAAATCAATGAAAATGACGACTAATTAATGGAATTTCAGTATCTTGGAAAGAACATAAGAGTAGACTATAAGAATAACCCATTTCTTCGTTTGTCCGTCCGTAACGGTTGGTGAAAAATTTAGCGGAACATCTCCAACTTGGCGAACATTTTAAATGTTGCCAAAGTGACAAAAATGTCGCCAAATTGATTGAAATGACTCCAAATGGGAAGTAACGTTTTGCAAATTCTGATTTCCGTCATATGACTGGCATACCTTCCAATATCTAAGAAATGCTCTACTCCCCGCTTGTCCGTAACACTTGGTGATGAATTTGGAACTTGGCGAATAATTTAGCAAAGTATCGCCAACTTGGAGATATTTCGCCCCAGATTGATGAAAATATCGTCAAAATTGCAAATATAACGCCAAATTAATGAAAATGAGCCTAATTGATGAATTAATTATTAAAATATTACTTTCCTTATATACATAATGTATAAGGAAAGTATTGTGATGAGGTTGAAAATTCGAATTCGAGTTTTCGACGGGAGAGCACGTTTCAAGCATTCCTGATCACGAATGAAACATTTTTGAGGTGATGTCTGTGCGTGTGTGAAAGTATGTGTGTGCATGCGTGCGTGTGTGTGAGTGTGTGTGTATGCGTGTGTGTGTGTGTCAGTGAGTCTGTGGACACGATATCTCACGAACAAATAGAGCGATCCGAATGAAATTTGGTACAAAAATCACAATCCATGAATACTGGAAGCCTATTGTTTTTAAACGTAATCGAAGGTTCAGACATTTCTTATGTAATTTTTCATTAGAAAACGATTGACATAAACTTTAGAACGCTAGCATAAACTGTTCTCGAGATTATGCACATTTTTTAAATAAATTTATCAAAAAATCGCATAAATTAAAAAAATATATATTAACTGCTGAGAAACATGTTCACTTTTCATGTGTAATATCATGCGATAAATTAGGCGACATTCTCGTGGATCTAGCTCGTTCCATTCATGAGAAAAGATACTTTGAGTAATACTTTTGTATTTGAACGCCAGTAGTTATTTATCTGCTATAAGAATAACTTATTTCTCCCTCCATAACGCTTTGCCAGATTTTGGCGCCGAAGTTGGCGGAATGCCGCTAACTTGACGACTTTTTTAAAGTTGCCAAATTAACGAAAATCTCGCCAAATGGATAAAAATGACACTAAATCAATGAAAATGACGACTAATTGACGAAAATTCAATATCTTGGAAAGAGTATAAAATATCTACTATAAGAAAACCCTATTTTTTATTGTAAAAGTAGTAAATTCATTGCATTATATAAGGAAAGTCATGTGTTGCCCATATCAGGTTTTTTTAATCTATCGACTAATCGCTTATTGAGGATGCTATCAATATTGATAATTGTTTAGAGTTGCGCAAAATATAAGTTAATTGGGTACTTTAAAACAGTTTTAATAGTTTTGCATGTTGTCATCCAGAAAATCGCCAAATGTACAATTCAAGGATAAAAACACACTACCGTTGATCTTATACATTATTTTTTATTATAAAAATAGTAAATTCATTGCATTATATAAGAAAAGTCATGTGCTGCCTGCCCACATTAGATTTTTAGAAAAGATTGACACAAAGTTTTGAACGCTAGCATGAACCGTTCTCGAAATATTGCCCATTTTTCAAACAAATTTTTCAAAAAATCACATAAAATAAAAAAAAAGTATTAACTATTGTGAAATATGTTCACTTTATGTATGTAATATCATGCGAAAAATTAGTTATCATTCTCGTGGATATAACTCGTTCATTCACGAGAGAGAATGCTTTGGGTAATAGTTTGGTATTTGGACGCCATTAGTCGTTTATCAGCTATAAGAATAACTTATTTCTCTGTCCATAACGGTAGTCGAAATTTTGGCGACGATTTTGGCGAAGTTTC
The DNA here is from genome assembly GCA_951213105.1 of Amaurobius ferox. Lineage (NCBI taxonomy): Eukaryota > Metazoa > Arthropoda > Arachnida > Araneae > Amaurobiidae > Amaurobius > Amaurobius ferox. The sequence goes on from OX578148.1 coordinate 25,648,025, forward strand.
GCCAACTTGGCGGGGTATTTCAAGTGCTGTCTAATTTACGAAAATGTCTCCAAATTGAAAAAAAATATCCCCAAATTGATAAAAATGACGTTAAATCAATGAAAATGACGACTGATTGATGAAAATTCAATATCTTGGAAAAAATATAAGAATCTATTATAAGAGAAGATAGTTTGGGTAATAGTTTTGCATTTGCATGTTATTAGTCATTTATCTACTATAAAAAATAACCTATTTCACTGTCCATAACTCTAGATGAAATTTTGACGTCTTATTTGGCGGAATATAGCCAACTTAGTTTTATAAATGTTGCCCAATTGACGAAAATGTCGCGGAATTGATAAAAATGAGGACTAATTGATGAAAATTCAATTTCTTGGAAAGAACATAATAAACGACTATAAGAATAGCCTATTTTTCCGTCCGGCCGGCCACCGTTACGCTTAGCGTTTAGCGAGATGTAACTTTTGTATTTGGACGCCAATAGTCATTTGCTATAAGAATATTTATATTTATCTACTATAAGAATAACTTATTTCTCCTTCCATAGCGCTTGGCGAGATTTTGATGACGAATTTGGCGGGATGTCGCAAACTTAATGACTTTTTTAATTAATGCCAGATTGACAAATATGTCATCGAATTGATAAAAGTTGACGCTAAATAAGAGACAATACTTTACAAATTTTTAATTGCGTCATATGACGGGCATATCTTCTAGTATATAAGAAATGCGCTTTTTTCCATATGTTTGTAACATTTAACAATACATATGGAGAAAGTGGCGAATAATCTAACAAAATATTGCCAACTTGGCGATATTTATCCCCAGATTGACAAAAATATCGTAAAAATTGCAAGAAATGGTGCCAAATTAATGAAAATAACGCTAAATAGCAGTTAATGTTTTGCAAATTTTTAATTCTGTCATATGACGGATATACAAGAAATGTTCCTCTCCAATTGTTTGTAACACATAGCGATACATTTGGAGAATTTAGTGAATAATTTTGCGAAATATAGCTAACGTGGTGATATTCCAATCCATATTGACGAAAATATCGTTAAAATTGCAAAAATTGCGCCAAGGTAATAAAAATTATGCCTAATTGATAAATTTATTATTAAAATATTTTAATATATGGATTACATTGCTTATTAAGGATGCTATCAATATTGATAATTGTTAATTTAGAGTTGCGTGAAATATTAGTTAATTGGGTTCGAAATAGCTTTACATCCTGTTTTCCGAAAAAGCGCCAAATGCACAATTCAGGGTTATAATTACTGTCCATTTATCTTTTCATCATTTTTTAACTGTGAAAGAAGTAAATTCACTGCGTTATATAAGGAAAGTCGTACTGCCCACATCAGCTTCTCTGGCAGATCACGGGCGTAAACCCCCAGGTCGTCCTTACCAGTGGAGATTAATCTGCCCACATTAGATTTTATATATAGTATAATGTATAAGAAAAGTATTGTGACGGGATCGAAAATTCAAATTCGAGTTTTCGACGGGAGAACACATTTCAAGCATACCTGAACACGAATCGAACGTTTTTGAGGTGATGTCTGTGTGTAAGCGTGTGTGTGTTCGTAAGTATGTGTGTCTGTGTGTGTGTTACTATGTATGTGTGTATGTGTCAATGAGTCTGTGGAGATGATATCTCACAAACGAATGAGGCGATTCGAACGAAATTTGATACAAAAATTAGAATTGGTGAATACTGGAAGTCAATTGTTTTTAAACGTAACAAAATGTTCAGAACACCCCTAAATTTTCGAATGAAATTTTGACAAAATCATCAAAAAATCAAAACGTTTCATAAAGCTACGTAAATAATAATTTCTTATAGTAATGTTTCATTATAAAACGATATACATAAAAATTAGAACGCTAATGTGAACCGTTCTCTATATATTGCACATTTTTCAAATAAATTTATGAAAAAATCACATAAAATTAAAAAAATATATATTAACTATTGTAAAATATTCTCACCTTTCATATGTAATATTATGCGATAAATTTGTTAACATCATTCTCGTGTATCTAGTTCGTTCCATTCTCGAGAGATGATACTTTGTGTATTAGTTTTTATTTGAACGCCAGTTTACCTACTATAAAAATAACCTATTAGAAGAATAAATCTCGTCCATAACGCTTGGCGAAATTTTAGAGACGAATGTGGCGAAATATCGCTAACTTAGCGACTTTTTGAAATGTGGCCAAATTGACGAAAATGTTACCAAATTGACGAAAATGTTACCAACTTGATCAAAATGACGCTAAACACATGAAAATGACGGCTAATTGATAAAAGTTCACTATCTTGGAAAGATAATAAGAATCGGCTGTAAGAATAACCCATTTACCCGTCTATCCGTAACGCTAGATGAAACTTTTGGTGACAATTTAGTGACTTTTTTTAATGTTGCCCGAGAGACGGAAATCTCATCAAATTGATAAAAATGTAGCCAAATTGATTAAAATGATGCCAAATGGAAGGTAATATTTTGCAAATTTTGAATTTCGTCGTATGACTGTTATACCTTCTAGTACTCGTATATGAGGAGAAACGCTCTTTTTTTCCGTCTGTCTGTAACACATGGCGATACATATGGTGCACTTGGCGAATAATCTAGCGATCATGGCGATATTTCGTCCCCAGATTGACGAAAATATTTTCAAAATTGTAAAAATGGTGAAAAGATGCATAAATAAGACAAAAATGATGAAACATAATGAAAGTTGTTGAAAATGACGCCTAATTGATGAATTAATTAATGAAATATTTTAATATATAGAATATATTGCTTATTGAGAATACTATCAATATTAATAGTTAATTTAGAGTTGCGTAAAATATAAGTTAATTGGATACTTTAAAATAGCATTACATATTGTCATCCGGAAAAGCCGCAAATGTACAATTCAACGTTAAAAACACTATTACGTAGATCTTAAACATAATTATTGCTGCTAAATCAGCTACTCAAACTTTGAGTCTGACTATCCCTTTGACCGACATCAAACAATTTGTTCTAAAAAATATTCATGACAAATGGCAGTATTCCTGGAATCAGCAAGCTGATAATAAGTTGCTCGAGATAAAGCCCTTAGTACAAAAATGGACTAGTTTCCAATGTAGGAAACTGGATGTAATTTTAACTCGTTTGCGCATTGGTCACACTCGTTTTACTCACAGGCATTTACTTTTAGGAGAAATTGAACCCCTTTGTAATGTTTGTCAAACCGCAGCAAGTGTAAAACATATTCTAATTACTTGTCCTAAATATAAACAGTTTCGTTTTAAACATTTTAAAACGTATACTCTAACTTTGACGGAATTGATTGGAGAAAACCCTCATTCAGGGATTTTTCCATTCTTATTAGACATTGGGTTGTACCATCATATTTAAATTCACTTCCTATCACCTTTTAAACTTTTTTCATCTTGTTTCCATCTTTATCCCTCTTGCATTGTCTTGTTTTAGTCATACAACTTTTTAGATTATACACTTGTTTTTATTCTTTACCTTTATCTGTATTTTAGTACCATATGTCCGGCGCAGCATATCCTCTTTGGATCTTGTGCCAAAAATCCTAAACCAACCAACTTAAACATAATTTTTTCACTGTAAAAGAAGTAAATTCATTGCATTATATAAGAAAAATCATGAGTTGCCCATATTAGATTTTTAATATTTGCAAACATGGATGTTGCAAGGCATTCCTTCTTTTACAATAATACTGAGTACTCTCTTTTCTGTTATTTTGTACCTCCATGATACAGCTGACTGGACTTTATAATTTAATTTTTAAGTTTTGGCAACTTTGAATAGCTCACGTGATTTTTTTTTAAACAATAGGTTAGCCCATGTTTAGAAATGTAATTTTGTTTATCGTATCCCTATAAACAAATGGTCATCTAAATTAATTGAACACTGTAACTCGACATGTCGAAAGATAATTCCAAAAAAGAACCTCATCAGAGATGCAACGCTTGTGATTTTCAAAAGCTTAAGCAAGTGGAAAATAATCCGGATGTAAGGAAACTTCGTGATAAGATCGAGCAATTGAACTTCAGGCTGACAGAATGCAGAAACGAAAATCAAATGCTCAAGAGGAATCTCCAGCTGGCGAAGAAGATGGTGTACCAAGAAGTTGGCGGAAATGACTTAGATTTTCAGGCTCTTATGAAATACGGAACAGAATGCGGATGGAAAGGTCGCCAGGAAGATGTGTTAGTTCTCAAGACGAAGGTTCAGGAGTTGAAAGATCACTTGAAAGAGCTGGAAGGAGAACAACTTCCACCTCAAGAGACACCGTCCGAGGATTACGTGAAGCACTTCATGCCAACTGATAGGAAAAGGCTCTGGAGAATGGAACTGGAGCGCCGCCTAGCAAGAGAGAATGCCGAAAAAGACATCAATCCCCTTGTGCAAGAGTGTCTGGACCTTCGAAGAAGCCTGGACTCCGAAAAGTCTCGATTTAAGGAGCTGAACGAAGAAGTGAAGCTACTCCGAGCTGAGTTGCAGAGTCAAGTAGAAAAGAATGAGGAGGATGTTGGAATCGTGAATTCTTTTAAGACACTTGAAAGTCAGCTTCAGCAGACCTTGGCGGAGAGGGCTGAGATCCGGGGCGAATTGGAAGGTTCTCGCTTCCGAAACAAGAGACTGACGGAAGAGTCAGATTCTCTCAAGAAAGAGCTGGAACTCTTTCAGAAGAAGACAGGCGACAGCAATGCTCTTATTGATTCAATAACCAGCACCCATAAAAGCATCCAGGAAGCGATTGATGCGGAGAAGTTGATTGTCCAGCAGAACATCGAACGATACAAGGAGGAGCTGAAGGCGCTGCAGGATAACCTCGGGACGGATCTCGAGATCCTAGACCATCTGCAGTGCATCGTACATGAGAAGAATGAACTCGTTGATGAACTGAAGACAGACGTCGACTTTGAAAAAGATAAAAAGGAACCAATAAACAAGAAAGACTCAAAGTCCAGTAGTCTGAGTAAATTAATACCAAAAGATTCGAAATCACTGCAGCCTAAAATGTCCCAGGAAGTATCGGGTCCTGCTGTTGAGGACGAGAGTAGAGATAGGGAATCAGTGTTGAAAGAACGCCAACTTCGTCTCGAGTGCGCGAGATACAGAATACTCTACGAAGCTGCTAAAATGGAAAGGGAGCGTTTGCCTCGTCTGATTGTCATGCAGGAGAGTAAGATGAATGAAGTGGCCGTCCAAGTTGTAGAAACTGGGCGACTTATCCTGCAGAAGAATGCTGAGAAAAAGGAACTGCTGGAGAGGACTAACCAACTGCAGCGTTCCTTGGCTGTCAAACGTCGAAGAGGAAAGTTGCACTTGCCATCCAAGAGCAGACTTGATGAGCTTCGAATCAAGAGTGATGCTCAAAGGCAGGAAAATGATTTCTTGCGAAATTTTTTGCGTACCTCAGTGTGCAGCAAGGCTAAGGATTTGCAGTTATTTAAAAGCTTCATCGATGACACCAAGCGATTTCTTCAGACATCTCTGAGTGAAATTAAAGAGTCGCTTAAAGCGAATCCGTCTGGCCGTCCGAGCAATCATTTATCTTTGGAATCTGTGAATGAAAATGGAAACTAAATTGTGCACTAAGCATTATTCATTGTATGTCCTGAGAATTTATAAAAATAATATTATTTATTAAAAATATCCGAAATGCGATTCTTCATTGCACTTTCTTATACTTTCAACTTCCATATTTTTAGTTAGCAACTATGCGGAATAAGTTTAATTTTTACTTTCTCATACGTAGTATTGAGAAAGTATTATTTTCACAGAAATTTTCGATTTCTAGATTTTTATGACAATATATGTTTTAAGATCTCCTGAACACGTTTCGATTATTTTTAGAATGATGTCCGTCTGTCTGTCTGTAGTCGATATCTTGTGTACATGAAAACGGCCACAAATATTAATGGATTTTCACGAAATTTTATATCCGGTTTTGTTATAAAAAAAATCTAGAACTAGATGGAATTTTTTTAAATTAGAGCGAAAACTTCGAAATTTATTCGGAGTTATATATTTTTTAACACGACAGCGTAGGACAAAATTCGACATAATCATGCATAGAAGGATTTGTCTATGGCTCAATAATCACGAGACTTTATAGTTTGAATCATTGTTGTGAAAGATAGCCGCGATACAATTTTTTTAACACTTTACAGCAAAGTTGAAAAGTGTTTATGATTTTGTTCATTCTGTCTGTCTGTCCGTTAGCACGATAACTGTCGTAAAAATGACTTAATCAAAATGAAATTTTAGTATGTTGTTCAGACGGTCTGTAGGACCTATGGGAATATAAATGAATAATATCACCCAATTAGTTTTGGATTGAACCCGGGTTGAAAAAATGAAATATATTGAGCCCTATGGGACCTAATTTTTCAAACATTTTTTAAGCGGATTTCAAATTCACAAATTGCTTCGAGAATTTTAAGTAATATTCAAATTGTTCCATAAAATATATAAAAAAAAATTCAACGAAATATATTCAGTACTTTTTTAAATAAAAATTAAAATAATAATAACACCTCTTATATGAAGCGATCACGTGACCATGATATGAAAATATCACGTGACCCACTTCAAAATGATATATGGCATCCATCTTGTTTCAAAATCGTGAGTTATAAAGTTCATTTTAATTCATATTGAGTGTTGTATCCGTCCTAAAACTACTTTGTTTTTGCTTAAATTCTGTGCATTTACATACTGAAACAACGCAATTACAATATATTTGAGTTTAAATGTTCATCCAAATTTGATTATTTCTACAACGAAGCCTATTTTTCACCTACGTAAAATGTAAACAGCAAAATATGTAGAATGAGTTGTATTAGAATTGCTGTATTTCTTTAACACAAAATCATTTAGTTCATGGAGTCTGCGTAGCTGATATGAATGAAATATTCATTGATTTTATAAAGAGAAGGACGATTTTTTTCTATGAAGTTTTACGCATAGAGTTTAATTACTTGTAGCTCCATGGTCTTAATTTTTAAATAAAATAAATTATTATATTACTGTGATGAATGACATGAATGGGAAATTATTTATGAATGAAATGCTTCTTTTATAGAGAGAGCCAGGCGTGTTATTTTTTCTATGACGTCATTTGAATGAATTTCAGTTGTTTTCGATGAAGTTTTCAAATATAATAAATTATCGTAATATTATGATAATTCTAAAATTATTACAGAGGAATGTATCATATTTTAGAGATGTTTAAACCAGGCAATTTATATTTCAATGCCATCATTTTAATGAAGTTCATTTTTTTCGATGAACGTTTAAGTTTTCATATATAATAAATTAATGTAGTATTGTGATAAGTTTTAAAATATTACCAAGGAATGTATTGCATTTTAGTCATGTTTAAATAAAATTGCATTGAAGTTGGAAAGTGTTTCATAATCAATGATTTAAGCATGATTAATCTTTCTTGTTTTTATTCGTGACGTCATTAGCCCTCCGCGGGGGGCAAGTTGCCCCAACGAAGGGTACATTGTCAAGTATGGTATCAATCTAAAGACTTTTTTAAGCCCTTTAAAGTGGAAGTTAACCCACTATAATTGTAATCATTTAGGTCTACGTTACCAATTTTTCGTGTAAAATTTGAAAGAAGAAAAGCAACTAAAAAAGGATTCTCGAATAAGAAAATCGGGTTAAGTTACACTCCCGTTTATTTAAGAAAAAAAAGAATAAATAAATAAATAAAGCTGTTTTTGTAGTAAGACTGAATTTTTCAACTTAAATTTTTTTTATTCGTGACGTCATTAGCCCTCCTCGGGGGGGGGGGGCAAGTTGCCCCAACGGAGGGTGCATTGCCAAGTATGGTATCAATCTAAAGATTTTTTCAAGCCATTTAAAGTGGAAGTTAACCCACTATAATTGTAATCATTTAGGTCTACGATACCAATTTTTCGTGTAAAATTTGAAAGAAGAGAAACAGCTAAAAATGGATTCTCGTATAAGAAAATCGGGTTAAGTTTCACTCCCGTTTCTTTAAAAAAAAAAGAATAAATAAATAAATAAAGCTGTTTTTGTAGTAAGACTGAATTTGTTGGTCTCCATGGAGGTTCGAAAAATTGTGGGATATAGCAAGTTTCCTGTCCTGTTGCAAGTATCCTCGAAACACCTGCATGCTGCATTATCGAGTTGTGTGTACTTATATAAGTTGCTGTAGTTCTGATCATTAAGGCTGCTTAAAATCCGAAAATTTTATATTTAACCACTTTTCCTTTATACACTGCTCACAACTGAAATCGTAACACCATGAAGAACTTGATGTATCCTTATGAAATTTACAGAATATAATTATAACACGGAGGTGTGCAAATCATCAAAAAATCATACCTGAAAAATGAAAGCATGGAAATTTATTGACGTTAGATCATATGGAATAGGTCCACCGCAAGCGGCTATGCAGGATTGAATACGACGAGGCATCCCGCCAATTCAGCATTCAATTGGGCTTGTAACTGAACACGGTTTGCTGGAATTGGGAGTTCTCTTAATCGGCGATCCATGTCTCAGATATACTCGATTGGCGACAAATCCGGAGAATGTGCTGGCCAAGGCAGTATATCAAAACATTTTAGACCATTCATAGTTACCCTGAAGTATGTGGTCTGGCATTATCCTGCTGAACGAGGCCTGGTTGACAGATATGGCTGTACCGCAGGTCTCACAATGTGAAAGACATATCGTTGTGCCGTGATACTGCCAGAAACGTGGACTAAAGGTGTTCGTCCACCAAATGTTATACCACCATAAACCATGGTATCACTTAGGGGGCTGTGTGGCGACTGATAGAAAAAGCTTCTTGGTGGCATTGTTGAAAACGCCGACATACTCGATTACGGCCATCTGGCATGTCAAAACAGAATCGTGATTCATTCGTGAACAGAAAGTTTCGCCATTCTGTCGACTAGGGGGGAGTTGATAACAATATATCTTGTTTTCCATTTCTCTAAATATCATTTTTACGAACTCCAATAGGTTCTAATGGGTCTTTGGAGGAATTATGAAACCCCAAATCCAATTTTTAGTTCTTTACATAGCACACAATTTAATGTAACATTGTATCCATGAGTATTTAAACAAAGGAGCATTCTTCGATTGCTTTGCTTGGTAAAGTACTATCATATGGTTTATTATTTAATTCTAATAAGGGTTTGGGATAAGTTTGGACTGTAACTAGTCTACCATAAGTGTAATAATTAAAATAATAATATGTGTAATAACTAATCCAAGAATTTTAGCTAAAATTTGTTTTTCAATTTGAACATAGTGTTGTTAGGTTTCAGTTGAAGATACAGATCCATAGGATATACTCAGGGTCGCATTTACCACTAGGCGCATTGGGCGCCTATAGTGATAAATGCGTCCAAAATTAGGCTAAAACTTCTATTTCAATTTAACCATAGGTTTCAATTGAAGATACAGATTTATAGGCTGTACTCCTAGCCGCATTTACCAGTAGGAGCAACCTGGGGGTGGGGGGTGGGGGTGGGGGGGGGGGCTCACTTTTCATGAGGCCACAAAATCTTACTCTTCACAAACAACAATATAAAAAAACAGCCTAGTTATAGTTGCAGAATAAAATACTTATTTTTTAAATATTAAATTTATAATATGAAAACTAGAAGCAGCTGAAAATTTTGTGAGGTTCTTACTTCATTTGGAATACATCGTTCTTGCCTTAGAATATATAAGGAATTGCTGTATTGCAAATAATTCATGTACGTGAGTGTACCACCAATGAAGCAAGACATTATTGGGGTACTAACTATTTTGTTTCCTATATCTACATATTTCACCCCTCCCAAATCCTACTGATTGCCTCATCGTGGTGGGAGGGTGTCCCTGGGTGGAATGGGCGAAGTACGTCGGGAGTTTACTCCTGGTAGGGCCACCCTAGGCGTGAAGGCCATTCCATATGCTCAGCTAAAATCAGTAGGTGAAGGAGCCAAGACAGTCTTCTACCTCCTGGTGCTCCGGACTTTCGACTAACAGAAACTGCATATTTCCTCCTTATGACTTCGTTGACTCATGATCTTGATGCTGCATCGTCCGTCGCGCAGATTAATCAGGGACGCGCTCGAGGTTTAGGCAGAGGACCTCGTTTGTCAAGTAATTTACAGTCTCCACATGTTTTCAAAACCTTGAAAATATTGCAGTGCAATATAAACGGTTTGTCTACCACGATAACTAGAACTAAACTGGATCAACTTCTAGAAATTACTATAAACGGAGATGTCCAAGTGGTTGCTGTTCAGGAAACAAAATTAAAGTAAAATTTAATTTTGAAGATTAAAGGTTTTGATATATACAGAGTTGATAGAACAACCAAGGGTGGAGGAGGTCTTGCCTTCTTCATCAGGGATGTAAAATATCAAAGTATTGACTCTTCAATAGCCCAATCTTCAGATCTTGAAATCCAGGGCATAAAAATTAATTGGAGAGGTAAGTCCTTCCATATCTTTAATGTTTATCATTCTCCCAATTATAAACAACTGCCAATAAATTTTCCCAACATTATGGATAAAAACACCGTCATTCTGGGCGACTTAAATGCTAAACATGCGGCATAGGGATGTACTTGCAATAACGCAAGAGGCGAGGATATTCTTCATTTGATGGATGACAATGTATCCTGGATCTCCCGTGTCACAGAGGCTCCTAGGACCTAGGCTGTACTTTCTAGACTAGCTAGCGGTCACATCAAGTGCCTCTCTTTTAATGAGAGCAGGAAAGTCTTCGCCGCCTGCATCAAGTGTTACGACCATCAGGCTTCTGCAGAGCATATAATGGATTGCATGGGTTTATCTAAGGAGGATATCTATCGCGATCCACTTCTTGTGCTCGAATTTCTGAGAGTCAACGGACTTATGGATCTCGTCTGACTTCATCAGACACTGGTGGATAAGCAACAACAACAACAACACATATTTCACACTACCGTAGCCATAGAAGAGGGAGAACTGATGGTTTAGATAACTGATAGTTTAGTTATCGTTATTTGCCTAGTATTTGTTAAGCACTATATATGATATATATAATTATATGATCAGAATAGTTGTAATCGGTAAGAATATATTTTTCAATAAATTTATTCATTTTTTTACTGTTACACGTTTATTTTACCAAATCCAAGACACTACTGCTTCTACTTTTGTATTTTTAACATAAGTTTTTATCGCAATTATTTATTTTATTTATTTATACACACACACGCAGATAGACATCACTTCAAAAACATTCGAGTTCAGGGATGTTTGAAACGCGTTCTTCGTCGAAAACTCGAATTCGAGTTTTCGACGATATCACATTACTTTCCCAATCATCACTATGTATGTAGATAAAGTAAAAATAGGTCTCTAATAATCGTATGACGTATTAAAAATAGCAAACGATAGTTCTGATGCATACTGGTGTACAAAATTATCTCTATATGCACAAACATACTGATTTCACAACAACTGTTCAATATAATTGAATGAATATTTTTAGTGTGATACATAGCTTCATAACACATAAATACAAACTGAAAAATTGAATATGAGTTCATACTATAAAAAATTAATTATAAAACAATATGCCACTTCCACCAATATCTGCCCAGCCTCTAAACGACCGATAGCTCGCCACCTCAAAAATTCTTCCCAAATGATACTTTAGAGCCATAAAAAACTATTTTGAGTCGATAAATACCGAAATTAAAAATAAGGAATTGCAGAAGTTCGCTTGAACACATTGTACTTTCTGCACAGCATTTGCACCACTTATTACTTTCCTTATATACAATAATGTATAAGGAAAGTATTGTGACGGGGTCGAAAAGTCGAATTTGAGTTTTCGACGACGACGAGAATGCATGTTTCAAGCATCCCTGATCACGAATCGAACAGTTTTGAGGTGATATCTGTGTGTGTGAAAGTGTGTGTGTGTCAGTGAGTCTGTGGAGACGATAACTGACGAACGAATGGACCGATTCGAACGAAATTTGGAACAAAAATTACAATCCGTGAATACTGGAAGCCTGTTGTTTTTATATGTAATCGACCCCCCCCCCTATATTTTCGAGTGAAAAAAAAAATCAAAATATCAAAACCTCTAATAAACGTACACAAATAGACATTTCTCATGTAATTTTTCATTATAAAGCGATTGACATAAATTTTAGAACGCTACCATGAGCCGTTCTCGAGATATTGCACATTTTTCAAAAAAATTATCAAAAAACTATATAAAATAAAAAAAAAATATTTTCTACTGAGAAACATGTTCACTTTTCATGTGTAATATCATGCGATAAATTGGGTGACATCATTCTCGTAGATCTAGTTCGTTCCATTCATGAAAAAATATACTTTGAATAATACTTCTGTATTTGAACGCCAATAGTCATTTATCTGCTATAAAAATAAATTATTTCTCCGTCCATAACGCTTGGTTAGATTTTGGCGACGAATTTGGCGGAATGTCGCCAACTTGGCGACGTTTTTAAATGTTGCCAAATCAAAGACAATCTCGCCAAATGTATCAAATGACGCTAAATCAATGAAAATAACGACTACTTGAGAAAATATAAGTATCTACTATAAGAATAACCTATTTTGTTTCTACTGTAAAAGTAGTAAATACATTGCATTATATAAGGAAAGTCATGTGCTGCCCACATCAGATTTTTTTTACTGTCCCTACAATCCACAATAATGTATAGGGAAAGTATTAGTATTGAATCGAAAATCACAACTCGAGTTTTCGAAGGATCTACACGTTCCAAGAACTTTAGAACAGGGGAAAAAACTATTTTTAGTGTGACGTCTGTATCTTATGTGTCTAGGCAGTGTTTGTAACCACACTAACTGGAAAATTAATTGACCAAATTTCCTCAAATGTGATAAATAAATCACTTAGAGGTTACCCTGATGTTGATTAGGTATTGGTATGATTTGAAAAAACAAACCTGCCATTTTTTGCGAAATGGCCCGCAAAAATCTTCAAAATCTGAAATAAAAGACTACATATGTTTAAATTCATCACCTAAATTTTTGTTTCAATTTAGTTATTTTGGGCAACGAAACTCGAAATATTTGAGTTTCTTTGCATTTTTGCAAATTCGCCTTTAAAAATACGTCCACTCGCCAAATTAGAACGAAAATTAAATTAAAACTGCAAATTCAGAGTAGTTTCAAATAATTAAACTGACTTAATTATGAAAGAGAGAAAAGAAAATTAATTTGAATTTGTGGGGAATGTTGTGTACTGCCCAAATCAGATTTTTGTCATCAGTTTTTGAAAAACAATTATATTACTGCAACCGCAAAATATATGTATCATATAGTAAGCCAGGTGTAAAGCAAAAATATTTCTAAATTTATTATTATTAAAAATAATTAATAAATAGAAATGGGCAATAAATACTTTTTACTTTCCTTAAATACATAATGTATAAGGAAAATATTGTGACGGGGTCGAAAATTCGAATTCGAGTTTTCGACGGGAGAGAGCACGTTTCAAGCATCCCTGATCACGAATCAAACATTTTTGAAGTGATGTCTGTGTGTGTGTGTGTGTGTGTGTGTCAGTGACTCTGTGGAGACGATAACTTACGAACGAATGGACCGATTCGAACGAAATTTGGTACAAAATCACAATCTGTAAACACTGGAAGTCTATTGTTTTTATACGCAATCGAATGTTCAGAACCCCCTAAATTTTCGAGTGAAATTTTGAAAAAATCGTCAAAAAATCAAAACCGCTAATAAAGTTACGCAAATAGACATTTCTTATGTAATTTTTTATTAGAAAACGATTGACATAAATTTTAGAACCGTTCTCGAAATATTGCACATTTTTCAAAAAAATTAGCAAAAAGTTATACAGTAAAATAAAAAAAAAATATTTCCTATTGAGAAACATGTTCACTTTTCATATGTATGTAATACCATGCGATAAATTGGGTGACATCATTCTCGTGGATCTAGCTCGTTCCATTCATGAAAAAAGATACTTTGAGTAATACTTTTGTATTTGAACGCCAATAGTCATTTACGCCAATAGTCATTTATCTGCTGTAAGAATAACTTATTTCTCCGTCAATAACGCTTGGCGAGATTTTGGCGATGAATTTGGTGGAATATCGCCAACTTGGCGACATTTTTAATTGTTGCCAAATTAACAAAAATCTCGCGAAATTAATAAAAATGACGCTAAATCAGTGAAATTGACGACTAATTGAAGAAAATTTAATATCTTGTAAAGAATATAAGTATCTACTATAAGAATAACATTTTTTTGACTGTAAAAGTAGTAAATTCATTGCATTATATAAGGAAAGTCATGGGTTGCCCACATCAGATTTTTTAATACTTTATTTGAAAGTATGAGTTAACAATTATTTATGAATTCTACTACTTTATGCGTGTATTTTATAATTTGATCTCGTCGAATTTTGTGTCAGCCTAATGAGGGATCCACGAGGTTTTACGAAATACTTTAAAGCTTCAGCAAGGCTTATTTCTTTATGACTTTAAATGACTAAGGATTACGAAATATTTCAAGGGCTCCAAACAAAAAAGTTTAGTAATCACTGGTTTAAGGAAATCAAGCTCGTTACCATCTTTTACGAGCACTCTGTATAAGTATATCAAATTGTCATCAGTGGCGGACCTAAGGACTCGCAGCCCCCGCCATAGAAGTAAATGATACTATATATGTCTATGGCCCCCGCGATATTGGTGTGTGTGTGTGTGTGGGGGGGGGGGGCTATAGTGGCTGGATTTGGATCGCATTGTCAATGCATGAGGTTAAGTGGAAGGGGTATAGAATTTTAAGCTGCAGAGAGGCGCAACCAAACCAAGCTTACCTTTTGGTTGTTATGTCATGTTTTACCCTCTAACTAGTATTTCTTTAAGGCATACACATAGACCTTATATATCTATATGATCTAGTGGCATACATACGGGGGGGGGGGGCAGAGAAGTTCCCCGGAGACGATTATTCGCCCTCCCCAGAAACATTTTATGTTAACCTAGTTTCTATTTATGTGACAGTACTTATAACAGGTTGTCCCAAAAAGATTGAAACGTGCTTTAATTCTTTACCTGTTGGAGATAAGTGGGCAATGTAAATTGCAAAAATGTTGAAACTAAGCTAGGAAATAAGACTACGTTAATGAAATAGTCCTCCCATTCATTTTCAAAACGTTACACTTTTTAAATTTTTATACGACACCCTTAGACAAATTTGGTCAATCAGAAAATGTTTATTTTTAATGTAACAAGATCATTAAAAAAGAACCGCATATCTGTATCTTTAAAATCAACTGAATTATCACAAAGGAAAAAATCTGACTTATGACACTTTTCCGTGCCATGTGAACGACTGTTTCATCAGTGAAAATAGGGATCATAAACAAATTGACGATGGAAGTTGTTTAGATCAAAAGTGCGTTAATATGTATCAAATTTTTTTTATCACAAATGTATCTAAATAAGCATTACACAGACAGAGAACATATAAAGCAGTGGTACTCACTACGCGGTTGGATATCCTAGGTATTATCATCCAATTTGATCTTTTTTGTGATATGTAACAAGTTTACATTTCTAATTGGATATATTTTCCCCCATTCACAACGTTCAATTTTCAATTAAATATAACTCGCTCAATTTTAAAGATACAGATATGCTGTTTTTTTTTTAATGATCTTGTTGCATTAAAAATACAAATTTTCTGATTGACCCAATTTGTCTAAGGGAGTCGTATAAAAATTTAAAAAATGTAACTTTTTGAAAATGAGTGGGAGGACTATTTCATTAACGTAGTCCTATTTCCTACTTTACTTTCAACATTTTTGCAATTTACATTGCCCACTTATCTCCAACAGGTAAAGAATTAAAGCGCGTTTCAAACTTTTTGGGACACCCCGTATATATTTATATAGGGCAAATAAAAACTTGCCCCCACCCCCAAAGTTTCATTCGCCTCCTTCCTCCAAAAAGTTCTGAAAGAAACACTGCCATTAACACGATCAACGACCCGTTCGTTCTATGCGCAATATTAAGCTCATCGTGATGCACACAATAAATACTTCCTTACTACTTGATATGAGCACCCCCACAATTTTTTGTGGATCTATTTATAAATAACAAAATATTTTTAAACTTTCGAGGATCACAAGTGCATTACTCGTCTTTCCTTTTACATTTCTCGCCTGCGAATATATACTTGATTCGGAAATGAGCGTTAAAAGATTCTACGAGGAAGTTGTGAGAAGTAAGTTTTCCTCAAGATCAACTGTGGGTCAAAAAGAAAGGGTGCGAGTGACGGGAAGGGGGCAAAGATGTTACGTAAAAACATCTTAAAAATTGCTTTTATTATTTTCCCTACACACATAGAATATTGTATAGGGAAAGTACTGTGACCCATCGAAAATTTAAATTTGAGTTTCCGACGAAGAGAATGTCTCATGTATCCCTGAACTTAAATCGAACGTTTCTGACGTGATGTCTGTGTGTGTGCATGTTAGTGTGTGTGTGTGCATGTTAATGTGTATGTGTGCATGTTAGTGTGTATGTGTGCATGTTAGTGTGTATGTGTGAATGTTAGTGGGTGTATGTGTGCATATTAGTGGGTGTGCAAGTTACTGTGTGTATTTCTGTGTGTGCATGTTAGTGTGTGCATGATAGTGTGTTTGTGTGTGTGCATGTTAGTGTGTGTGTGTGTGTGCCAGTGTGTGTGCGTGCCAGTGTGTGTGCATGTTAGTGTGTGTGCATGTTAGTGTGTTTGTGTGTGTGCATGTTACTGTGATTGTGTGTGTATGTTAGTGTGATTGTGTGTGCATGTTAGTGTGTGTTAATGTTAGTGCGTGTGTGTGTGCGTGCTAGTGTGTGTATGTTAGTGTCTTTGTGTGTGTGCATGTTAGTGTGTGTGTGTGCGTGATAGTGTGTGTGCATGCTAGTGTGTTTGTGTGTGCATGTCAGTGTGTGTGTGCATGTTAGTGTGTTTGTGTGTGTGCATGTTAGTGTGTTTGCGTGTGTGCATGTTACTGTGATTGTGTGTGTATGCTAGTGTGATTGTGTGTGCATGTTACTGCGTGTATGTGTGCGTGCTAGTGTGTGAAAGCAAAGCCCCAGGCCGTCCGACTCGCCCAGAGGACTTAGAGTATCTATTTGGACGACCGGGGCGTGCTAGTGTGTGTGCATGTTAGTGTGTTTGTGTGTGTGCATGTTAGTGTGTTTGTGTGTGTGCATGTTAGTGTGTTTGTGTGTGTGCATGTTAATGTGTTTGTGTGTGTGCATGTTAGTGTGTTTGTGTGTGTGCATGTTAGTATGTTTGTGTGTGTGCATGTTAGTGTGTCTGCGTATTAGTGTGTGTGCATGTTAGTGTGTGTGCGTATTAGTGTGTGTGCATGTTAGTGTGTTTGTGTGTGTGCATGTTAGTGTGATTCTGTGTGCATGCTAGTGTGATTGTGTGTGCATTTTAGTGTGTATGTGTCCATGAGTATGTGAAAGTGATATATCGCAAACGAATGAAGCGTTTCAAACGTAATTTAGTACGATTATTACGATCAGTGATTACTATTAATTTTAAAAGGAAACCAAATGCTCGGAAAATTCTCAAATTTTTGAATGATGATTTTAAAAATCATTAGAAAATCAAGACCGTTAATAATAATAATAAATAAATAATCATTTCAGACACAATTTTTGCTTTCTCATACTATAGAATGTTATATAAATTATTGTTTTCATGAAAATTTTCGATTTCGAGATTTTGATACCAATATAGGTTTTAGGACCTCCTGAACACGTTTTGACAATTCTTAGAAGGATGTCCGTCTGTGTTCAATTTGTTGTGTACACGATAGCTACCTCAAATATTAAGCGATTTTTACGAAATTTTATATCTTTGGCTTTGTTATTAAAAAAAAATCTAGAACCAAATACAAGTTTTTGAAATTGGAGCGAAAACTTCGAAATATACTGTTGTGCTTATTTTCATTCTCTATTCCATACATTATTAAAGTTGATAATTTATAATTTCCCCTTTCCCATCAAAATTTTAAATTAATTTATTGCTATTGTGTATTTCGGCAATTTATCTCGTATGAACGTTAATTTACTATATCCCCGTAAATTAACGTTAATAAGATATAAATCGCCGACATACACAATAACAAAGAATTAATTTAGAATTTTGAAGAGACGGGGGCGGGGGGGGGGGATTGTGAATTCTCGATTTTAATAATTTAGGAAATAGATAATCTCCTTGTGTATTTCAGCAATTTATCTCGTATGAACGTTAATTTACTATATCCCCGTAAATTAACGTTAATAAGATATAAATCGCCGAGATACACAATAACAAAGAATTAATTTAGAATTTTGAAGGGACGGGGGGGGGGGGGGTTGTGAATTCTCGATTTTAATAATTTAGGAAATAGATAATCTCCGAAAATAAGCACAACAATACTCGAAATTTTACATTTTTTTTTTCACATGGCAGCATAGGACAAAATTTGACATAATAGGCATGAAAGGAGTTCGTTATGGCTCAGTGATTCCGAAAATTAACAGTTTCTATTATTGCAGTGAAAAATAGCTGCACAGGCCTACTTCGCAGATACTTAATACACCTAAATAAGCACGAGGAGAAGGGAAAAGGGGTGATGCTAAACTTGCTAAAAATCATCACTACGTCTTCAAATAAAATATTTGCAATCATAAAAAAGAAAATGTGTAAAGAAAAACTCACGCATCTATAGCACTGCTAACTGCACCACGCCCGCTATGCGGACTCGTATTACGCCCTAACACCACTGTGCGGGCATAAAACATATACGCCCTAATACGATGCGGATTTCTGTACCTTTATACGATTGCATATTTTGACCCAAATACGCCCTTTTTTGCACTATACGCTGGCATAAAATGCACTTAATAAGACTTTTTGGTACTCCCTAAGTAAGTGCGTAAGGCGAATTCAAATGATGAATGAGTAAACTAGCGTAAAATAAACACTAATGGTCTCAATAAGTATAAATACTTGCAATCCCAAAAAGAAAAAGTCTGGTGTAGGCAGCACATAACTTTTCCTACAGACTCACATTCAATTTCTCTTTATTTCTTCAATAATTCATTAAATGGAGTTTAATTTTACAAAATTACACCCATAATTATTTTAAATTACACTGAATTTGCACTTTTAATTCAATTATCTTTTTCATTTGGTAACTGGACTTTCAAAGGCAGCGTAGTGAAAATACGAAAAACCTAAAATATCTCGAGAGCGGCTAGTCCAAGAGCAGAAGTTGGCCTTATTCTTTCCATCGTCAAAAATTACGTATAAAACAAGCATTTAATAGATATATTTGACAATACGTAGTCTTTTACTTTAGATTTTTAAGGGCCATTAAGCCGGCTTAAGGATATTTTCGTGTGTGGCCAAAACTGTTTGGGGCCGCCCTTCATATATATATAAATTGAGCTACAGTCACTAAACTCTGCATGCAAATTTCTTTTTAAGAGTTATGCAAATGTTCAAACTGTCAACGCCAATGACGTTATAAGGCTCATGCAACTCGCATGGGAACAACGTATCGTACAGCATTTAGAACGACCGATGCTCTTATTTACGGGCAATTGGAACTGGATTTTTTTGCCATGATACTGAAAATTGTGTACAAAGATGCCTTTGAGACGTACTCTATAGCACTGCGAACAATTGTCGGGTTTAGAGCAGGGGCGTGCTGGGTCCCCCAAGAGGGCGGTGGATAGACCGATACGGGGGCGCCAGCTACCGGGAGGGTCTGGGAGTGCTTAAAACATCATTTTGTCTTACTTAACATTAAGTAATAGAAGCTAAAATTATGTATTTAAAAAAAATAGCTTTAAACAAAAATAAAGGTAAAAAAAATAATTGAGAGCAAGATTTCCGTTGATATAATATATATTACAATATGCATATTTATTTAATATCGCCTGAAATAAACATGATTAATTTGATGTAATAAACATATATCAGCTACTTGTCAGAATTTAATAAATGGTAAACATAAAAGTAAAGGATACGATACCTATATCATACTAAGTGGTTAAACACTGAGCAATCGCCTCATTTTAGAGATCAATTGACACAACTTATCAATTATAGTGTCACTGTCTCTAATGTTCAATAAGTCTGATTCAGATTGCATTAATAATAATGTCTCCAAGTTGTCACTGCTTAAGGTAGATCTCAAGCTTGTTTTAATAATCTCCAACTTGGAAAAAACCCTTTCACATGTTACTTGAGTCATCGGGACTGCCAACAGCAGCTTATATATTTTGAACAGTTCATTATACTGACGAGAGTACATGCTATAGTTAAGAAGCACACTTTAAGCAAGAATTTCACTTATTGTAATTGCAAGGTTGAAATGTTGAGTTCTCTTCTTCGTCAAAGTCATCAACAGACAAATCACGTTCTGTGGATCTTCTTCTTCATACTCTTCACTGATTGTCTTTTTGCTTATTTGGAGCCATACATCAGCAAATGAAGTAAGTTCTTCAGCAAGCTTTCCATTGTCAAGTCTTGGGAGAATCTCTACTATATTGTCCAGGGCTTTGGGAGGTAAGGGCTTTTTATTGCCAAATCGCTTAGGATCAAACCAGGCTAGATTTAGGTATAAGTTTTTATGTTGGAGAAGTCTGTTTTCTATAGTATTGATGATGAGAGTATCTATGACACTGTATAATGTTGACATTTTAAAACCATCTACTTCTGAGGTATGACCAGCATCTTATCCGTGAAGCTTTTTCCCCTTTCTCTTTCGTTTCTCTTTCAATTCAGTTTCAATGCAAATACTTTCCAAAGGCTAATCTTTTTTTACTCTTTCATCTAAACTGCGAGTCATTATCTATACGAATGTTCTTGCAGCTTGTAAAGTTTCATCAAGCTTTTGACGTAATTCTTTAAGTTTTAAATGAGAAGTTTCGATGAGTTTCCATGCTTGAACGAAATCGAGATTCTTAGTCTGTAAGTAATCAGACAAAGGAGTGATTATCCTAAAAATTTTCATAAACAACATAGCTACTAATATTGTATCAAAACTTGTAAACTTTATGAGATGACCTTCAGCTTTAGAGTTAAACTCTGGAGAATTAGATATCTTAAACAAGGCACTGAACAATTATAAGTAGATGCCCTTCGTAGGGTGAGATTTTTCAATATCTAAGACATAAACACATTGGTCGTAACTTGAAACATCTACTGTAGTATCCATTAGGATGAAAAATTCCCTGCCAATTTCACTTCTTCACATATTTTTCTTTTTATTTCTGCTTTCATGTATTGTACGATTTTCACAATCATGTTGTTTCTTAAAAATGTAACTTGATCGCCTCTTTCTACTGGCATTTTCTTCCTTTTTTTATTTTCGTCGGGTTTTCTGTTCTAGAGGAGGTTTGTTTTACTTTTTGAAATTACACTGCTCACATGCTTCTCTAGAATCACATCATATTTTCTTAGCATGAGAATCATCTGTAAAAAATTTCCATGGTTCACTGAGTCGTCATCCAAAGTATGAGCAGATTCTACTTTTCCCTGAAAAAGAAAACCTTGTTTACCTATCAGTTTCAAAACATCGACTACTGTTTCTACTATATGTCTTCTTTCTTTTACTTCCTGTTTCCTGTTGGCCATTTGGTTTCCAAACAGAAGATCGGGCAAACTTTTCTCATCTTTCATTAACATGAAACAATTCACAGATTGTGTGTGAGTTTTCGAGTTTTCATGCTCCTGTAGTCTCTAATGGACATGCTTCCAATCGCTGAATCTAGAACAAAATACTGAAGTGGATTTGTTAAATGCAACACAAATGAAACAGAACGGTTGTTGTGTTTTTCCGTTGTAGGATAGGCACTGCCTTCGGAAAATTTGGTTACCACTGTTACTTTCTTCGATTTTAAATATTGATTTTCTATCTGTAAAAGGCACTTCTTTTTCATCAGGCTGAACTGGTTGAAACGCCAAGTATAATTGCAAGTCATTTGCTCCCAGTTTCTTAAAGTAATCAATATCTACTGTTGGTGTATTAAATGAAGTTCTTGGGCTTGAGTGCGGTTTTGTATTTGACGTTGATAGTCCTGGTTCTTGTAATTGTTCGTGTGTTGTTTCTACATTGTCTGAATTCGAGAACGTTCTAGGGAATTCTTTTACAAGACTTTGTTCATCAACAGAATCATTCAATTGCGTTCCTTGGCTCGATACTTCATTTTCTAAGAGAGATGGCGTTGTTCACAATCTGGGGATTTTGATAAAAAAGCTGTTACTTTGGAGCATGTTTTAGCAGATTCATGCAACATTTTATTTCTTTTATCTTTCTTACATTCATGGCCGCTTTTCTTTCTTTTTTTTTCTCTTCCATTTCATTACTGTTGGAATTCTGAAAACAATGAAATAATAAGTAATTAAAAATAAAAAAGTAAGTAATTAAAAATAAAAAAATAAGTAAGTAGAAGGAAACAGCAAAGCAAAATGACCTTCAAATAAAAAAACTGACATTTAAAAAACAAAATTTTGGTTCATACTGATTGTTAATAAGTATCCCTTAATCTTAGGCATTAAAATAAATACAGTTGAAATAAAGTACCCTAGTCTCACCAGGGCCTAATTAGCATGTCGGTGAACCTGGGAGCCTCGCTTTAGAGGCGGCCTCATCTTGAAAAAAAAAAAAAGCGTGAAAAAAAGCAAATTTACTTATTTTTTGTTGAAATATAATTCCGAAAAACAATTGGTGATGTTATCTTTTACATGTGGGTATCAAAATTTGTTATAAACAGAGCAATTAAACTAAATTTAACACATTTATAAAACACAAACTTACCATACGCATCAATGCTACGGCTGCATAACGTGAATGAAACGAGATAGATGGCCTAAGGGAGATTTCTTCCTTTTCAGGGCGTCCCCTTGTCTTTCAATTTCCTTGAATAAACCAAAATTACAATAAGACACTTCATAATGCGCCGCGGAGTTCGAACTTAGCACAAGCTCATTCCTTCATTTCGCGTTTCAACAGAGGCATCGGGCAGAGCGGTTAGTCTCGCAGAGTCATCACCTCCACAATACAAAAGGCAGTGAGTACTGGTACCGTCTTCTGCGCCAAATTTCTCGGAGCAATCAGTCTCGCACTGACGTATTATTTAGATACATTTTGGGTTTTTTCTTTTTTTTTACATAAGCAATTCGAACGAAAATTTTACATCCAGGGAGGCGAGAGGCGCCGTGAGAAGAGGGCGCACCGGGACATGTCCCGGTGGGCCAGCACGCCCCTGATTTAGAGAGAAGTCGCATCATTAGCCCAAGGGAAACTGGTTGGTTCAACATACGTATCAGTCGCCATCTTGATGCCAGCGATATGGTAGCTGCTCGGTGATAGACACAGTGGATCAAAGAAGACCTATCTAATCGTCGCAGAGGCTCAAGACGCCCCAGACAGACAACTGCTCGAGAAGATCGTGCAGTTAGGAGAGGAGCCACGTCTACACCAATGCGCCTTTCGAAGCTTTCAATACACCTAGCTCTATTAGCCTTTCGAAGGCATTTGCTACCCCCCCCCCCCGCGATTCCTGTGTCAGTGTATATTATTCGGAGACGACTGGCAAAAGGTGGGATTAGATGTCAACGTCCGTTAACGCGCCTTCCACTGACCCCTCCACATAGGCAGAGCCACCTGATTTGGTGTTTATCTCGATCAGTCTAGACAGTGTCCGATTGGAGGCATGTTTAGAGACAAATCCCGCTTCTCTCTCGGTACTGATGACTGCTGCATAGGTGTGTGGATGAGATGAGGACTGTATTTTTTTCATGATTGTACGAAAAAGCTATTAAGAGCAAAGCATCTTAGATAAGCAAGAGCAGGAGGGGGCTAACCCGCCTTAGAAACAGGATCACCACCTTACGAAAATTATTTTATTTCAATGACCTATCAAATTTTATTCTCATCTAAATTTAGAGCTCTAATGAGCGGTTTAGAAAATGTAATGCTCTACATTTCTTTCTACATACATAATGCAGCAGTCATTTATAATACATAAATGAATTTTGGACTTTATTTGTAATTTCCCTGCACAAATAATGTTTAGGAAAAATATTGATGGGGTCGAAAATTCGAACGTATATTAATCGTATATTAACGTATATTAATCCGTCGAAAATTCGAATTTTCGACGGATTAATATACGTTTTGGGCATCCTTTAATCCGAATCAATTATTTTTAAAGGGATGTCTGTGCTTATGTGAGTATAATGGATATATGGGTGCGTATAGGAGTCTAGAGAGACAGATAAAATTTCTAGAAAGAATGGAGAGAAGCTAATAAAATTTATGATTTTAATTTTGATATGATATTAATTTTGTTTTGTTCAATAATGCGTTAATTAATACACTGCTAATATTATTGTGAAATAAATTCTAGAACGTGGATGTAAGGTTTTTTTTGGGTTTTTTTTACGTGAATAACATCTATGTTTGGGGTTTCTGTGGAGGGAAAACAAAGCGTTAAGAAAAATGTCGTCGAGAACATTAGTTCATTAAAATCGGGATCCTGCGGCTATTTATAATTATTTCTTGACCAGATTGGGCTTGTAAGAATGCCTGATCTTTGAGTTTTCTAAAAATGTAAATTAATAGTCGAAAATCTCGATACTTTTTCAGATGCGAGGATTTAAAAACGAAAGTCCGTTATTTTGAGCCGAAAGTGACTTTTGTTTTAAAATATTTAAAAAATATTAGAATTTGCCCCTGAGATTTGAAATTGATATATATTTACTCGCAATTGTCTGCTCTTTCAGGTCGTGTGATTTGTTTTTTTCTACGACGTCTGGATGGTGGAGAAAAAAGGGGAAAAAACGGTCGAAACCATAACATAACTCTGAACACTAAAAAGTAGCTTTTTACTTCTAGTCACTATGTTATCTGCATGGCCTCCAGCTGGACTCAATGCCTAAATGAGCTAAAATGGTAGATGACTAAAAGAATGACATCTGGGCTAACCTTGTCCCTGCCATCCTTTTAGAAGTGCGATCATAGAGACCACATCTATGTGCTTGCAATTTGAATTTGAAAGCAGGAACAAATTCTAAGAATCGTCCCTCAGGTTTTGTTCTATAGCTGCGGTGTTTACCCTTTCTAAATACCTTGGTGTTTACCTACCAATATTTGGGGGAAACAAAGTCACCCTCAGTGATTGCAGGCTGCACTCAGCCGCAAGTTGTATAAAATCTAGTAATCTCCCAAACTACTTTCAACTATACACTGCTTCAAAAAAAGATATAATTACGGGAGAAAACCGATTTTATCCTTTTAATGCTTTAAAACTATCTAAATAAGTACATTAATTCATTTATATTAAAGTGGCACAAAATTGGTTCCATTTCAAAAATTTTTTGAATACAACCGTAAAAGTAATTCTTACTACACCTAATTTCACTTCCAAATATACCAGTGAATGATTTGTATAAAGTGCTGCTGCTAGAAATAAAACTTCTAAATGACTGCTCCTAATTTAGCCCCCCGTGGGCGCCTTAAACCGGGCCTGGCCATTTGGCAAAAAAAAAAAAAAAAAGGCAGTCTTTTTTTTTTTTTTTTTTATAGTTCCAAAATCTAATCAGCACCAGGATAACCCACAAGTGACTTATCTACCGAATTTTGTGAAATTTGGTCTATTAGTTTTTCAACTACAGTGGATACAGACATATTTGAGGGCTATTTCGCATAAAAAGGAAGGTTCTTTTATCCCGAATTGTACCAAAATCTAATCAGTACCAGGGTCACCCACAGATGACTCGCCTATAAAATTTTATCAAATTTGGTCAATTAGTTTTTGAGTCACAATAGATACATACATTGCACAGACAGACACATACAAAGACGTCACGCTAAAAACAGTTTTTTCGTGTTCTAGAGATCTTACGAAACGTATAGATCTGTCGAAAATTCGAGTTGCGATTTTCGGCATGATTTCAATACTTTCGCTATACATTACCATACATTGTAGGGAAAGTAAAATATCTGATGTGGGCAGCACACGACTTTCTCTGAAGAGTCAAATTCATGTTCTCTTTATTTCATTAATAATTCATTAAATTGAGTTTAATTGCACTAAATAACACGCAAATTAATTGAAATTACACTGAATTTACACTTTTAATTCAGCTTTCGATTTCATTTGGTAACTAGACTTATTCTCGACACCGGCGTAGCAAAAATGTGAAAAAAGTAAAATATCTCTAGAACGGCTAGGCCTAGAGTAATGGGGTTGGTACTATTCTTTTCCTCGTCAAAATTTACTACAAAAATAAGCATTTAATTAATATATTTGAGCATATGTAGTCTCTTATTTTTAGATTTAACAATTTTTAAGGGCCATTTCGCAAAAAAAAGGCAGGGTTTTTTTTTCCGAAGCGTGCGAAAATCTAATCAGCATCAAGACAACTGACAAGTAATCTATCTACCAAATTTTGTAAAATTTGGTCTACTAGTTTTCCAGCTAGAGTGGATGCAGGCAATTTTTGCGAGCCGTTTCGAAAAAAAAAGTCAGGTTCTTTTATCCTGAATCGCACCAAAATCAAATTAGTACCAGCGTCACCCACAAGGGACTTACCTACCAAATTTTATGAAATTCGGTCAATTAGTTTTTGAGTGGATACGACATCTGCACGGACAGATACACAGACGTCATTCTAAAAATAGTTATTCGTGTTTTAGAGGTCCCAAAACGTGTAGATCCGTCGAAAACTCGAATTGCAGTTTTCGGCACGACTCCAATACTTTCCCTATACATTACCATGTATTGCAGGGAAAGAAAAATGTGCCTTTAGCCATGAAAGTAAAATTAAAGAATTATATGAGCGATATAGTAGATAGACTAGCATTAACAATTCAAAAGCTATAAACTTGTCTTTTTAAACCACCCTGTATAGAGTCAAGGTAAACCACTGAATATAGTAAGTAGTATAATAGTTGGCATTCTGTACATTAAGGTTTTTTCTGAGAATACAAATCCTTAAAGTAGACATAAGTAATTTGTGACAATTGTTTCAAGGGCAGTATGACAATCTCATCAGGTTAGAAACACAAATACAACTGCATTCCTACTCTGGTGAAGAGGTGTTTATAATGCTGATTAATTGTAGTCACCTAATTTTTGTATATAACGTTGTTTAATTGTAGTCACCTAATTTTTTTTATGCCTGTATCAAGGAAGTACAAAAATGTATAAGCAGCAGTCATATTCATTGTGTTCTGTGAATGCTGGTGGCAATGTATAAAATATTTGTATTTAATATGCGAATTTTGTCCAAAGAATGAATTTCTTAGGGCGAGTCATTTCTGAGAAAGAGAATAAATAAGTTTTTTTTTTTTCGACAAGGAGCATTAAACTGAATAAGACCTGATCCAATCAGTACAGTGTCAATTACATGCATCTTCTGCATAGAAATTTCTACATCATTTTCAAAGATACATTAGCTTTTGATTATTTTGTACAAAAAGAAAGAACAGGTAATGCAGATGCAATTTGATACACTGAATTAAGAAGTGGCATCCAATTTTGCAGATCACAAACAATTTGATGTGCTGAATTAAAAAATCATATCTAATTTTAGACATCTCACACAATTTGATATGTTGAATTAGAAAATGGCATACAATGCTGTACATTATGTACAATTTAATGTGTTGAATTAGAAAATAACATCCAATCCGCATAATATGCACAATTTGATGTGCTGAATTAGAAAATGGCATCCAATTTTGGCACATTATGTACAACTTGATGAGCTAAATTTGAAAATGGCATCCAATTTTTAATATTACATACAATTTGTTGCGTTGAATTAAAAAATGGCATCCAATTTTGAATATTATGTACAAATTGATGTGCTGAATTTGAAAATAGCAATCTATTCACACATCACGTACAATTTGATGTACTGAATTAAAAAATAGTATCAAATTTTGCACATTATGTACAATTTGATGTGCTGAATTAGAAAATGATATTCAATCTGATAACTGGACCTTATTTTGTGAACCATCACATATTAACTGATCAACCTAAATTTAAAGGGGCATGGTAAATTCAATGAAACAAATCTAAAAACACAATAAAAATCTATAAATTTTATTCAGTTTGAAAAGGTCTGCACTCAACATCTAAAACAAGGTGATCGATGTGAGGAGCATATGACTTGATATGATTAATTTTCATTATAGAAACATTCCATTTTGATCTATAAAGACACATTAAAATGTTTTTTATAGCTAAAGTAACATTTTGTGCCCAAACATTCCATTCTGAATGGCATGAATCAGTTCTTTTGTCATCAGTATTTGATTTCAATGGTTCAAATGAGGTGATATTTCCATGGATGTGCAAGATACCACCTGATGGTTTTAGGGCTCGACAACTTGTTTCCCACCCTGCTTCAGATGAAGGAATGAGTCCAAGATTTACACGATCAGCCACTTTTTCAGGACAAACCTAAAAATTAACAAGCTGTAGTATAAAATGTAATATATATAATTTATATATAGCAGATATCAAGGCTTACTCTAAATGGTTTTGCATCACAATGTGCAAGTCAATTGCCTTTTTTGTGAATAAATTAGAAAGATGCACAGCAAATGTGTCAAATTTTTTTAGAAATATCAATTGAAAATCTCGGCACTTGCTTTGATTAAGATCTTAAAACTACGACTACTCTTCACTCACAGTATCCATGCATTACTCACCATAAATACTGTTCTGCATTCCTATATCGATCACTCATGTGGAACGATGCTTCTCATACATGGACAAAATCAAAAATTATTGGCACATTTGTTAAGGAGAATAAATTTTGTTGGTATAAAAATGGCAGCTATTCCTCCAGAGAAGTAAAATTCCTCTGATACCATGATAATATTTCACATAACTAGTGGCCGCTGCAAGGGAATTTATAAAATATTACATAACAATAGTTGTGGAATTCCATACATCATAAGCATAACCCAATTTTTTTATCTTGAACAATCTTTTATTTACACATATTTTAATTGAGGTATTATTTACATTCATATTATCCACCATTGCTGGCATTTTACTGTTTTATATCTCATTCCAAATTCAATAAATATCAAAATAAAATTATCAATAATTTGCCCATCTCAAGGGAAGATAGCACATTAATGTGGTAGGGGAGATATAAGATATTTTGATCTCACTGTAGTGGGCCTTAAAGATTCCATGTGAGGATTAAGCATTCCAGGTGCTTACAGTATCTGCTCTTACTGCTCAGTGCACATTCATTATTCCATTTGGCTAGGCCATTACTGGAATTTTTTTTTACATTTACTTGAACCAGTGCGTAAACTAAATTCTCAGCAAAGAGTGACCGACAAAATAAATAATTCCTAAGTCCATAGTATGGAGTTTTTCACACTCTGGTCCCGTCAACTTCTCAAATAGTTGCTGTAAGCCCTCTGGGTCAGTTGAGAGGTCTGGGTCTGCAACAGTCTGGCCCCTAAACCCATAACTGATTAGATAGCTTGCACTTCATTAACTGGTCTGAAGCAAGTTTTTTCGTGTCTATTCCTGCCCCTCCCCTATTTACTGGAGTATGGCCAGAGTGAGTGGTTCTATTGTCACAATCCCTAAATAGTGCATAAATATTGTCATAAAAGTGTCTTGGTTTGAAACTTCAACATTGTGTTAATCCAAACTAGCTGGTACTTTCTGTTGTGATAAACATGCTGCATGGATCAATTTGAATAGAGTAATTAGAAAATTAATAGTAATTGCTTTAAGAGCTTAATGAAAATATTAAATATCAATTACTCCATTCAAAATCAAGAACCTTGCAACAAATTTTCACAGGTCGGATTCCCATGTCAATTCAATTAAATCTTAATGGCCAAATAAACAATTAATTAAATTTATAAATTTTTTGTATAGTGGTATAATCCAGGTATTGACATGAGAACCTAAAATTAAATATAATGTTAAATGAATTATAGTCATTCATAATAAATACAATCATTATTTAAAACAAAAAAAATTAATTTATTATTTATAAAATATTCATTAGAAATTCAAAAGCAGATACTTAGTAGAAAATTATTTAAAACAAAGAAGTTAGATGTAAACATGCTAAATAACTTCACAAAATGTAACATATTGACAGATAGAGTGTTCTTAAAAATATAATAATATCAAAATATAAAAGGAAGAAATAACTCACAGTTTGCTATAAGAACTCGTGTGCACATTTAAAAAAATATTTAGAACTGATATAAAATATCATTAGCCTTGATGTAGCTTATAATGGTATTAACCATTTTTCTTAATCACTTCAGCCATACACCTTATGTGACAGCTTATATTATTCACTATTTCATCATAACTGAGTAACACACTCGTTGAAACAAAATCTTTAACACAAATCAGACATCTTAGCAACACTTATATGCTATCTATGCCTCATATGCATAAATTGGATTCATACTCCATTTTAGACGATCAAATATCTTCACAAAGAGCAACTGAGCTACAAATTTTAACTTTTGAGCACAACCTTTTTAGTAACACATCCAAGAAGAAAAAAAGAGACACTGAACTTCTGAACTTCTAAAATTACACCTCCCCTCTTCCCAGGAAGGGGGGAGAGACAAAAAAAAAGCTGCTTCCCAGCTCACATTAGCATGTTGCTAGGACCCAATAACATAAGAACAAAATAATTAAAAAAAATGACTTCTGGGAAGAAAGAGACGTACCAATCAGCCATTGGTTACTGACCAGTGATGTCATTTTGATCCACAAATTGTAGAAAGGGGGGAAAAGTTGTTTCTTCTTGGTGCTCGATGAATTCCCAGAAAAACCTCTGCTCACAGGGAACTCGGAATTGATGATCTTGCACATCTGTCAAGGATGATAATTGAATGCACTTGCAAATCCATTCGTGCCTAATCGTGGTGTTAATGGCTGCAAATAAATGCCAGATTGTAGACCACATGAGAGGTCTCGTTTAGCTTTCAAAATTCTGTTTTTCCACACCTTAAAATGTCACTTAAGGTTTTGAGTGATCTTGTTAAATGCTTTTTAATGGCTTTAGTGCCTTCTACTTCGAAGCCACTGTGGGAAAAACATTCACTACTTCGGACCACCATGAATTTAAGAAAATGTTCTCAATGCATAGAATAGTTTTCTGTAGTAAAGTTATAAGATGTTATGATGAGTTTAAAGTTTTTTAAACACATCACAACACTTTCATTTATGTGCTGTCAATCCCTCGAAATTTCTCTTACTTATATGCCTTTTTTTTAAATTGCCAATTTTCACAAAACAGGTAAAATTTATATACATAAAAGGAAAACCTGTCTGTGGGTATGTATGTGTATTTGGCTCATTACTATGGAGATTAGCAGCACTGAATTTCATGAAATTTTGCCCCGCTTCAAATAGCCCCACTTAACATTTAGTCCATATTTCAAGTTTCTAGAGCCAGGGGTTGTTGGTATATAAATAAACAAGAAAGATCAATCATGAATAAAGCATTGATTATGAAACACTTTCCAACTGCAATGCAATTTTATTTAAACATCTCTAAAATGCGATACATTCAGCAGTAATATTTTTAAAATTATCACACTACTACAATAATTTATTATATTTGAAATCTTAAAACTTCATGGAAAAAAATGAACTTTATTCAAATGACATCATTGAAATATAAATCGCCTGGCTCTCTATGAAAAAGCAGTAAGTATTTCATTTATACACTTATATTTTATTCCTTTCATTCATCACAATACTACAATAATTTATTTTACTTAAAAACTTGAAACCATGAAGGTAAAATTAATTTAACTCTATACTTAAAACTTAATCAAAAATGTCTGATAAAAAATCGTCTGCTTCTTTATGTAAAATCAATGAATATTTCATTCATATCCGCTTTATTCCAGACTCCAGAGCTAAATAATTTTGTGTTAAAAAAATTCAGCAATTCTTATACAACTCATCTTATAGCTTGATGTGTTTACATTCTGCATATGTTAAAATTAGGCTTCATTGTAGAAAAAATCAAAGTTTGATGATCACTTAAACTCAAATATATTGTAATTGCATAGGCACAGATTGATGCATGGGAAAAAATGTGAAAATAAAGCGGTTTTAGGATGGATACAACACTAAACATAAATTAAAAAGAACTTTAAAAATTATGATTTTGACACAAGATGGATGCCATATTTTATTTTGAAGTGGGTTACATGATCTCTTCATATAATATGGGTTTAATTATTATTTTAATTTTTATTTAAAAAACTACCAAATATATTTTGCTGAATTTTTTTTTATAAATTTTATGGGATAATTTGAATATTTCCTAAAACTTTCAAAGCAATTTGTGAATTTTAAATTCGCTTAAAAAATGTTTGAAAAATTAGGTCCCATAGGGTTCAATGTATTTCATGTTTTCAACCCATTAGGTGATATTATTCACTTACATTCCCATATGTTTTACAGACTGTCTGAACAACATACTAACATTTCATTTTGATAAAGTCATTTTTAAGGCAGTTATAGTGTGAACGGACAGACAGAATGAACAAAGTCATAAACAGTTTCAACTATGTTGTAAATTGTTAAAAACGAACTTCCCATATAGCTACTATTATGCAGACAATATATTTTATGTAAATTTATTTAAAAAAAATATATATCATGTAGCTTAGCTAAGTAATGGAATTAAACCTAATGAATTTATACACCAGATTTATTTGAAAATAAAAAATGTTATTATGCTGCTAAGCAACGGAATTAAACCCAATGAGATTATACAACAGATAAATTTTATTAAACCTTTTTCAATTTAAATAATTATGAAATGTATATAAAAATAAATTTTATCAGAATTACATTTTTGACTGGATCATATCAGTTATAGGTTTCTGGTTGGAAGATTACTGGGATTATTAATATTTTACAGTTTAAGTCATCTGCTTTATTTTGGTAAATATTTTTCAAACTCATATATTGAGTTTAGACAATTGTTGAAACAGAATAAAATTGGTATGTGTATATCTTCTAATACCATTTTAGCACTTTTATTTTGGCATATGTTGATCCAATATCATAGAAGTATTTTGGCATATATTGATCCAATTTCATATTTTTTGTAATATTGTTTACAAACAGGACCAAGATGTTTTATTCTTCAGATTTGCCTGAGAAAATAATTTTGTATAGCAAGAATAGAGATTCTTATAAATCTTTTTAGGAGAATTAAATTAAATATTTTAATAGAATGCTTTGAATAACAATGTATTTAGAATACTATAGGAATTTGCACATAATTGTGAATTTAAGTTTCTTTATATTATAATATATTCTGTACAAAGAATGGATATACAGCTAGTATAAATAATAAACTTAATTCATAAAAATAAATAAGTTATAAAGTAACCTGTCTGTTATCTCCAAAGTATATGATACATCTTTCTTTGACACCATTCAATACAAGATTCCTTTCCAATGCTTCAGCTGCATTAGGATTCCATTCACATGCGTGAACTAAAGATGCTTTAGCATGAATTAAATAAGGCAGTGTGAAATAGCCAATACCTAAAAATCAATAAAAACTGAATTAATAAAGGGTTTGTTTATCCCACATGAATACAGTTACTGTTAGCAAAGACAAATATATTACAGAAAAAAAAACTTTTAAATAGTTATAGATAAAACAGCGCAGGGTTCATACAAAAATTTAGTAATGAAATTTCTTGACTTTTCCAGAAGAATTTTTGATAAACTTTCATAGTCTGAATCATAACATTTTGTAGTATGTAATAATTTTATTGAGTGAAATAAATTCAAATTTTTTAATATAAAATTTTACATGAAAAATTAGTCAATTTGATGATACAAAAAAGAAATTAAAATTTTGTAAATCAATTCTTTAGTTTCAATTACAGTTAAGTAAAATAATCCTTTTTATCAGTTTTGCTCTCATTAGGAGTGGGTAAGTAAAAGTAACATTACATATTGCAGATTCTTACAGTTTTTATCCCTGAGCAAAACAAAATGTTCTTTTTTACAAAAAATTTATTCCCAACAGGATGAAAATGTTTGGATAGAAACAGGGTTGGTATGGGAAATAACAAGTAACTTTATTGCTGATAACAATAAGAAACTTTAAAAATAACTTTAAATAATCCTTACTTTTTCATGA
Organism: Amaurobius ferox; assembly: GCA_951213105.1. Taxonomy (NCBI): domain Eukaryota; kingdom Metazoa; phylum Arthropoda; class Arachnida; order Araneae; family Amaurobiidae; genus Amaurobius; species Amaurobius ferox. Next base: position 25,682,347 of record OX578148.1, read on the forward strand.
AGGTAACTTTAATTAAAAAAAAACAAAAAAAAAACCTTTTACATAACTGTTAATTTTATTTCATTTATGTGCTTCTTCCATTTGAGGAGATGAATATTTTTGCAACTGCATTTGACACTTTACAAGGTGCAATGAATATACGGTCAGAGTCTAATATTGTTAGAGACAAAATCTACACTTTCTTCTAAGAATGAGCTAACACATTAAACACATTTAAAGCAATAGTAAAAGTTCTGAATGATTGTTTTGTGGTCATTCATGAAACCCAACTTACTTAGGATCATGCTTCAATTGCAGATAACAACATTCATGAACTGAACCAGTTTCACACTTATTGTCTGCTCACCAGCATAGAATAGTCCATATCTGTAATGGTAGAAAAAAAAATCTTGCTCCGCGCCACAAATTTGTAAAGTTTTATGGGAATCAAAAAATTCAGTCCCACATAACCAGCTTTAAATTTTTTCAATTGAGAATATAAGTACTAGCCCAGTGTTGAAAAGTGAATAAATTTTCAAGAATAGATTGAAGAAGCAAATTATAAGGAAATTTAATTTAAATTTTTATACTTAAGAATTTACCAAACTTTCTTTTTATTAGTTATTGTAATGAAATCCATGTCAAAGTGTGAAAAAATTATTATATAATAACTAGATTTAATTTGGATCATGCAAGATTGAAGAGAATAGTAATATTATTTCTTTAGCTGAAATTAATTGTAACCAAAGTTTACAATATAATGCAACTGTACCCATAATTACTTGCAATATTTTTAATGCTAATGCAAACTAGTTATAAATTTAAAGTAATTTATTCGATCTTGGATATAAATGAATTGTTCTTTGAAGATATATTTTTAGGGAATACATTTTTTTTTTCTTGTTGTTTTGAAATGTTCTGTGCTCCAAAATATTATATATATACTTGATAACAAAACATTATACCCTTTTGTGTAGCCTGTGTTTATATAATATATACATATCTTTCTTATAACTAATGCCAAAATAAAGTTCCAATTTTTATCAAGAACTATGTTAATGATTAAAGATAAAAAGTATACATGAAAGCCTAAAAAAGTTAAATTGTTCCTTTAGTTTTGTATGTTAACTTTTAAATAATCAAATATTTTTACTTCTAAACATATTTAAAAAACTAAAATGTTTGAATATTTTTTTTATATTTGTTTGTTGCACCTTCATTCTAAACTGATTAATTTTTTTTTTTCGTTTTACAATTATTACCCTTAAGCATACAAATTGAGTTGAGTTATCAAGCACAGTGGTTTATGTAAGGCAGGGAGTCTCAAGGGTTCATGAACTTATACAGTAGTCCCAGAATTAACATTGAAAGCTTGATTGTGGCTAAAATTAGTGTAATCTAAATTAAGTCAAATACAGTCTCAATTTCTCCTAATAACTCAGTTAGGAGTGTATTAAGTACTTTATACTATTCCACTTTTGATAATCTATATAATAAAAGGCAATATCTGTGTGCCTGTCTTATACACTACAGGTTCAGCGACCGCGTGTTGCAGAGTTACGAAATTTGGCAATCGGAGACCCAGGAGGGTGGGAAGGTGACACATGAAAACCGATTTTTAAAATGTGAATTATTTTTTTGTTATTTAATGTTTTATGCAATTTCAACCGTTTTTTGCCCTTTTTCCCTTTTTTTCTTCACCATCCAGATGTCGTAGAAAAAAATAAATCACACGACGGGAAAGAGCAGACAATTGCAAGTAATAACATATCAATTTCAAATCTCAGGGACAAATTCTAATATTTTTTAAAGATTTTAAAACAAAAGTCACTTTCGGCTCAGAAAAACGAACTTTTGTTTTTAAATCCTCGTGTCAGGAAAAGTACCAACAATTTTGACTAATAATTTACATTTTTAGGAAGCTTAAAGATCAGGCATTCTTACAAGCTCAATCTGGTCAAGAAATAATAAAAAAAGCCGTAGGATCCGGATTTTAAGGAAGTCATGATTTTCAATTTTTCGGCGAAACGGCGAAAGAAGTTTGATTTTTCACCCACATGCGCACGCAGACACACAGTGTTGCTATGGCAATGGTTTTTAGCCTAAGGACAATTAAAAACCGAATTAGTGTTTGGTGGTATCTGGCTGATATTTGGGCCATGTTCTTGATACCCATGCGAACATCCTAATGAGGATATTTGCGTGGGTATTAAATTATATGTGCAAATGTCATCAGTGATTGCTTTTTATATGGTTTTTGGCCTAGGGACAATTAAAAACCGAATAAGTGTTTGCTTTTTGTATGGTTTTTGGCCTAGGGACAATTAAAACCAAATTAGTGTTTACTTTTTATAAAGTTTTTGGCTCATTATGCTGGATTGCATTGTGGCGATGTATTGTTTACATCGGGTGGTGGTTGTGATCACAATGAAAAAACTTAAACACTGAAGAAATAAAAAAATTAATAAAAAGAAAGTTACGAAGATTGTCACGGTGAATTTATGCATCAGGTGGTGGTGGGGATAACCTTAAAAAAAAACTTTTTTTCACTGAGCAGCATAGTTAAAGCAGCATCGAACTCAGAATCTCACAGTTCATAGACATTAGAATGAATTCACTTTACAAATCAATTTTTAAGAACCTCCACTAGAACATTATTTTTCATCTTAAAATTTCATCATTAGTCTTAATGCCATTAAACTAAAATAAACTTTGTTAGCTCCATGGGGTTGAGGGCATGGTAGCCCAGTGGTTATAGTGCGGGAATTGCACTCGGTAGGCCCAGGTTCGATTCCTGCCACTGCCAAAACTGCCGCCGTGTTCATGCGGAGTACGATCAAGTTAAACATGTGGGTCCGTAAGTCCTTCTGAGAGGTTGGTGGTAGAGGAAGGAGGATACAGTCCCTGTGGATGCCTCCTCCACTGGGTTCCGGTCTAAATTGAGTGGCACTTCCTGGCCATCCAAATAATTACCTTACACCTTTCTGGTAGGTCGGATGGTCTGGGTCTCAACAACAACTCCACGGGGTTATGGGGCCAGCGAGTTTGCCACGGTCTGAATTATCTAGGGTAGTGAACAGATTGGTTGCCAAAGGCAGCTAGTAGAAAATATAAAGAGTATATAAAAAATATATTTTCCTATTCATATGATCAAAGATTGATGTTTTAATCTTTGATCATATGAATTTTTTTTCATATCAAGATTGATCTTTCAATCTTTGATATGAAAAAAAAAATCTTTTTTAGTAATATCTATATAATAATTGCCAAACATGTTTTTTGCTTTCCAGAACCACCAGGAGCCCCAGGTGACTTAGAAAACCGAGTATTTGCACTCTTATGGTATGGCCACAGAACAGAACCTAATAGAGCCATATTTTTTATCTCCATCCCCCTGGAGAAAATGTCTCTGCCATCGAGAAGGATCCGAGTCAAGAAATACTTTTCGAACAGAATGATTTTGAAAAGTTTTCCTTGGCCCTCCATACACTTTGTTTGATGACCTAGATTTCTTTACCCACTTGAAAACTCAGACTGAGGCACTTGCCATGAATGGCATAATGCAGCTATTTCCCAGCCCAGGAAAGTCTTTGTCCACTAACAGACCTAATAAAACAGGATTTTCCATCACCCTCTGAGGGATATAGGTTTGAAGTGCAGATAAAATGCCAATAGAGAGAAGGCTCACACAGGGCCCTCGCTAAGACTTATCATTGGGGGGGGGGGGAGAGCCGATAAAATTGCCAAGTCAAGTAATGATTTTTACCAACTTAAGTAAAGTCTAGGGAGGTTTTTTTTTTTTTTGCACCGATAACACATTTTATATCGATATTTCATTCATCGATATATCAGTATGATTAATGTATCCATAATGTCTCTCAATACTCAAATATCTTAAAGGTTTAATTTTTGCATAATTCTGTATCATGAAATTGCCAAAAGAGAAAAAAAATTACTGTAACCCTAATTTGATCCTCAGCTTTGACAGATAATCAGAAAAACTATTTGATCAAATTAGGGCCTTATCAACCAATTTTGGCATCCTTTCCAAGTGATGGTAAAGACAGATTCAATCCCCATTGGTATAAAGAATTTCAGTACTTAGAATACAGTACAATTAAAGATTGTGCATACTGCTTTGTGTGCTTTCTGTTTCCTCATGGAGTAGGTCAAGAGAAGAATGAAGATGCATGGTCGAAGATTGGAGTGAGAAATTGGGGGCAAATGAGAAGCAAAAACTGGGAAAGTTACAAACTCACTTTTCATCTATTGCACAAAGATCAGCACTCCACAACTATTGTAACTTTTTAATAAAGGAGCGGAACATTGATGTACTTCTTGATCAAACCAAGAGATTAGCTCTGATAGAAAATGAAAGAGTACAGTTTCAAAACAGAGAAGTAGTGAGAATCTTGCTCGACACATGCAGGACCCTAGGACGTCAAGGGATAGCATTTCAAGGATCAGGATCAAATGATGGTAATTTTGTACAAATAATATCGCTGATCTCAAGATATAACCACATCTTGAAAACGTGGTTTGATGAAAGAGAATTATGGCGGTACCACGTGAGTTACATGAGTCCTGAGTTACAAAATGAGCTCGTTGCTGAAGAAATAGAAAAACAAATTGTTAAGAAGATTAAGAGCTGTGATTTTTTCTCAGTGATGGCTGATACCACACCTGACAGTTCACAAAAGGATATGCTTTCGATTGTTGTCCGTACTGTCGATGAAAACTGCAAACCAAGAGAACGCTTGCTAGACGTTTCTGAATGTGCTGAAAAACAGGTATTGGAATGACAAAGTAAATTTATGAGACTTTAAGAAAGAAAGAAATTGACACACCCTCATTGGCTTTTCAGTCGTATGATTTTGCAAGTTCAATGTCAGGACAGTTTAATGGAGCACAAAAGAAACTCTCAGAAATCATAGGGCATAATATACCATACATTCCATGCCAAGATCACAGACGTAGAACACAGCTGCAGTATCAGCATTATTATTAGAGACTTATTCGACGCACTTGAAGCATTGTATGTTTTCTTCAATTCAAGTACTAACCGTTTCCGACAGTTGAGAAATAAGATCAAAGAAGTGAAGTATGCCCTTCTTTTGAGAAATATGTCTAGTACTAGGTGGACAGCCAGAGCAGAGACTAGAAAAGTTGTAAACACATCATTTGCACCTATCCTATCTGTATTAGAAGAAATTTCCACACAACAGGAATTAGATTGTGCTACAAAAGCAAAAGCGCATGGGTTATGCAAAAAGATGAAATCATTTGATTTCATTGTTATCTTGTTTTTTATGAAAAACATTATGTATAAAATGAAGAATTTGACAGAAACTTTGAAAAGCCCTGATCTGAATTTGATTGATTGTATTACAGTTGAACAGTCGAAAACACCGTAATAATTTTGGAGAAGATTAATATTAACACCACAGAAATGGGCAACTTGATCACAAGTGCGGAAACATGTGTTGGAAACATTAAAGTTGATCCTGTACATGACTTTCAACTGCACCATAGAAGACGAATGAGGCCGAGAAGGATTGAAGAGTATGCTGAAAATGAAGTAAACATAGACCTAAAACAATGCTATAGAAAAGAGTTCAAGGCTGTCCTTGATACACTATGAAGAGACCTTAAAGACAACGTGGTTGCTATGCAGACAACTATTTCTCCACTATATTCAATTTTCAACTTTCCCTTGAACAAGGATAATCTGACAATCGAAGCAATTGAAGAGGCTGTTACGATGTTCCCTCCAGCTACTAGGTCTCATATGCAGGCTCTACAAAGTGAGTTAGAAGTCTTCGTTAACATATGCAAGGAGGAACATACATATACTATCAATGGAAACATTGAAGAACGTAATGGCTCAATGCAAAAATGCTTTAAAGCTGGCTTTCAAAATGTGCCAATTGACTTTAACAGCCGGTTATGGAGTCAGCACAAATGAAAGAGCCTTCATTTAGCTAAATATTGTGAAATGTTCCTTGAGAACAACAATGACAAACATGAAGCTTAACAGCTTCATGCTTTTGAAGTGCGAAGCAGACTTTGGAAACGAAATCAACTTGGAAGATGCTGTAGAAAGGTAGTCTTGCCTGAAGCAAAGACGAATACGTGTCTATGTAAAATAAGTTAAACACAATAAAGCCTTTTTTTTATCCATATTCCATTTATATGGATCTTTGGAGTGTATATCATGATAGAATATCATCCATCATTTTATCTAAAATGTACCAAGTCTGCTAACTTGGATCTTGATTTTGCCAACTGTACAGGGATTTCTCAACATTCGGGGGGAGACTCCCCCCCCTGTCCCCCCCCTTAGCGAGGGCCCTGGGCTCACAAGATTTGGAAGTAGCTCATTTAAAAATATTATAAACTACATTTTGTTTTCTAATTTGAATTAGATTAAAAATTTCTCATCAATGTAAAATGCTATACAAATTAAAAACAGAAACACATATTAAACAAAGTTTTTAAACAAAACACAAATTTCAATCTCCACATTTAATTACTCTGATTTATTTAAATATTCTAAAACTTAAGATAATTACAATAAGCTAATATTCTGGAATATCCAATAAAAAACTAAATTTTCATTTTCATTTAATATAACTATAAAAAATTCAAATGTTTATAAATAAAAAATATAATTTTGAAATAATTTTGGTTACCAAGTACAAAATTTTTGTTGATAGTGATAACTGTGATTTTGAAACTAGCTTTTGAAGTAGGATATACGAAATTTTGCAAAATTGCTGTTTGAAGCAGTTTGGTCTTCTACTATCTTCATACACTAAAACAAATTACACAGCACATTGCCCGGTTTCTAAATAAGTATCTGCTACTTAAATAATACATTTACAAATAACACCACTCAATTTCCAAATATCAGCAATTTTGAAATCATTTCTTACTTTTGTTTCAAACCAAATCCCTATGTATGTGCTCACAACTGTGGAAAGCAAAATAAATGAATAAATAAAACAAAATAAAAGAAACAAAATGAAATCCTTTGTCTAGAAGTGAAGGCATGGCCTAAATCACACTGTGAGTTTTAAGGCATATTTTGATGAGCATACACAAAGTAGACCAGGTATATGCACGTCATTAAGAGTGAGCGTCAGTAAATCTTCTGTCCTATCCGCACTTTGTTAACTTTCGCGGCACATGTTTTTTGCCGAAATTCTGTTCAAACAGTTGCGAAATATTTTCTGATAGATAAAATGCAATGCTTAGATTATATTAAAACTAAATTTAATACCCAATAAAGCATAGAATATATTTTTTATTTTAATTCAAAATATTTTTGGTGCTGCCATCTGTTGTAGTAATTTAATTCATACTGACTATTTTTTTTTAATGAACATTTTTAAATGCGTATTTCTTCTAGTATGCTATTAAATACAGCAACAGATCATATATATAAAATGCCACAATCACGGAAACGTAATTGAACTTGGACTTGAAGACAAAGCTGCAGTCCTCAGTGATGTACATTCAGATTCCCTTATCAAATTTATAGAATGAGAAATTACCTTTCCATGATTGTGGTATTATTATATATGATCTGTTGTTGTATTTAATAGCATATTAGAAGGAATACACATTTAAAAATGTTCATTAAAAAATAAAAAGTCGGTATGAATTAAATTACGACAACAGATGGCGGCACCAAAAATATTTTGGATTAAAATGAAAAATATATTCTATGTTTTATTGGGTAAAATAATGTAGTAATTAAAAAAATTAATTTTTGTTAGAATGCAAAGATATACACACATATTTTTGTCAAACTATAGAATCATGCACATCTTTCTCTTTTGGAAATGGAAAATAAATATCAGATAATAAAAAAAAATGCAAATTTCAATGTATTTAAAAATAAATAAATAAATATGAAAAAATTATCCTATCGATTCGGTTTAAAGATCAACGTTCTTTAATGTTTCTGATAGTCTCAAGATGAAAACTCTGTGATAATATTTTTGGTTACTAAAGAACCGATTAGTGTAAAAATGGCTCAAAATTATGCTAAAAAAATCTTGCTGAAACATATCTTCCTGTATCCTGAACTATCCTCTCTACTTAATTTTGGCAAACAGAAGTATGCTTACATAAAAACAGAAAAAGAAATAACATTGCCAGATTAAGATACATGAGATTGATAAAGTCAGAATTAAACAATCAAATACCACAAATATTTTAGCTAAAGAAATCAAATCCCTCAACATACCAGCATATAAATCTACCACTGTTTCACCATCACATTGAAACGTCGCTATACGGAGTTTTTCAGTAATATTGCCAGAGCTGAACATGCACTTAGTCACATCATAAGTATATCTGAAAAAAAGAAAAATTATTTTTTTTTTGCATATACATAAAAAAAAATGAATATATATTAAAATGCCAAATATAAATAATAGGCATTATATATAATTAATATTAAGAGTGCACACTCAAAATTGAATTTTATAGTGATGAGCAAGTTTATGCACTATATCGATATGACATATCAATATCTCATTAAATGTTAAGGCATATCAAAATCTCATTAAATGATATGGCATATTGATGCATATAATTTAATGATATATCAATATTGCATCATATTGATATTATCAATACTCTGACCTAGATAATTATGAATCTTGCAATTTACAACTTTAAAATTGGAATATACATGGAATAAATAACTTTTTTAACATACTATATGAAAATTATATATGCTAGTGAAGCTGGTGGGCATTCTGCCCATAAGTAATTAAAAAAAAATGATTTATTCCTGGGATATTTTACGAAAGAAAAGACAACACTCAATCATTGTTTGTATAGCCACAATACAAAAGGAGCTATTATAATATCTATTGTTAATCACATACGGGTCACTATTGTAGGGGTTGATGTTACTAGCTTACAAGACCGACATTATAAGGTTAGAGCAAAGCTAGCTTCCACTTCGAACTTATAATTCAGGTACTGATTCCTAGCATATTTGATCGGTGTCTTTGGCAGGAGCAAAGTCGGCTGCTGCTACATTAGTATCTGATGTCGCATGTAACAGAAAGTTCTAGAATTCTCTCCATTGTTATAAATAAGTTAAAAATGAGTCCAATATTAAATCTTGTTTTCAGTATCTGATGTCATACGCAACACAGAACTCTGGAATGCAGCTCTTTATATATAAATGAGCATGACACCTCGAGTTGTGTGGTTTTTCAAATAAAAATTTCATGGTTTCTCTTTCAGTATCTGATGTCATATGCTATGTAAAGCTCCAGAGTTCTGCACTTTATATATAATTATATGTACAAAAGATAACTATAACATAATTGAAAAAATGATTATAACATGTAATTAGTTTTATGAGACTAATATAAATATTAAATGTTATAGGATCTCATTTATCTGGATTAAATGGGTGTGGTCTAAAGAAACATTCCAAAAATTTAGAAATGTAATAATTATAATTAATGTAAATGATGCATAATTAATACATAATTCATATTATTACATAACTATTGTTTGCGGAAATTCATAAAATTACACGTAATTAACTTAGAGTAAAAGAGTATCTATATTTAACTGAGCTATTTTGAATATATTTTTCAAGATTAAGTTATTTTTAGAACTTCTACCAACATTTTTAGAACATACTATAAGTTCTTGAAAAATATTCTGCAGTAAAAAATATATATTGTATGAATTGCTTTTAACATTATAACAAAATCATCACTTACGATTTTTATAAAATTTAAAAAAAAATAGCTGTAAAGAAAATCTAAAGAATTAAGGCAATATTGCTGATATAATACATATCAAATACATATACTATTTATTATATCAATACACAGCAAGTCATAACATATACAGGTATATCAATGTATTATTAAAGTCATGTAACAATACAGCTCTATCTATCAATATGCCCATCATTAGACATTTAATTTATCTATTGAATAAAGATATACATTAAAAATGGATAATTGTTAGATACATATTTAAAACAGACTAGTCTGAAGAATACTAACTTTATTTTATTATCAATATGTGTTACCCAACCATCTGAACCTTTTAAGAGCTCGACATTTGGACATCTGAAATCATCATTTTTTACTCTGTATTTTCTAGCTATCTTTTTACCTTTCAATGCAGTAGCAACAATATCCCAAAGTTTATCCCCTAAAAATGAATGATGAATGGAATAATTTACATTGTATTCACAAACCACATTATTAAAAACAGTCAAATTTTATTAAACCAAATTAAATTCATCATTCTTCTTTGACAGTAAGGGTGAAGGGTTATTATCAACAAGGTTCATCTTAATAAAAGATGTAAGTCTCTCTCTGTGTGTGTATGTGTGTATTGTCTGTGTAGCAGAAAATTTAAATGAGGACAATGACAAATTTGGTACAGAAATGCTGCAAGATTCAGAGTGATACACATCAGCAAGATTTTTAAAATTTGATTTAGTGTTTTAGTTATTTTATGTTTTGGCATGCATTTGATAGATTTTCAAATAAATCGGTTAATTAATGATCAAGAATAGGTATCATCCATGACATCAGCGGAAAAATCAAAAAATGTTCTTTCCAATGATCTCTGAACTGAATTCATAGGACAATTTCTTCATATTTATAAAGTTGTGTTGAAGACCCAGACCGTCCGACTCATCCAAAGGACTCGAGTAACTGCTTGGATGGCCAGGAAAGACTTATTATGCCTGCCGGGTCCAGCCATCCAAACTGTACGAGTAACTGCTTGGACGGCCAGGAAAGACTTATTATGATGGCCGGGAAAGACTTATGATGTTTTATAAAGTTGTGTTGAAGACCCAGACCGTCCGACTCGTCCTGAGGACTTGAGTATCTATTTGGACGGCCGATTTAAAAATATAAAGTTGTGTTGAAAACCCAGACCACACGACAGACCCGAAGGTTTACTGTAGCTAAGTATGTGGCCGGTTATAAAGTTGTGTTGAAGACCCAGACCGTCCGACTCGTCCAGAGGACTAAGAGCAACTATTTGGACGGCCAGAGTATTTATAAAGTTGTGTTGAAGACCCAGACCGTCCGACTCGTCCTGAGGACTAAGAGCAGCTATTTGGACGGCCGGTATAAAGTTGTGTTGAAGACCCAGACCGTCCGGCTCGTCAGCAAGGACTTGAGCAACAGTTTGGACGGCCGGCGTATAAAGTTGTGTGTATATCTTCACATTATAATGAAAATATTTTTTTAATTTACTAACATTATTTTAGTTTTCATGATTTTTCAAGCAAAAGCATAAAACTTGCAAATAATTTTCGTTAATGAAGCACTTGCATTTTCACGCCCAATAGATTTTTCTGAGCATGCCCACGAAACTCAAGGTGCGATTTAAGCTATACCTTCTCTCTTAGATTAAGGATTCCATTCTCTTTCTTTTATTTATATATTTTTTTAGCTTTCCACAGTTGTAAAGTACATGCAAACACTCACTTCGATTTAAACCAATAGAGGGAATAATTTGAAAATTGAAAAAGATTTTGAAAGTTTTTTTTTTTTTAGATCCTATACCAGACCTTGGTTTTTCAACCATCAGTCTCTGATGGGGCAGCCCAATAAAGTCTTGAACGAAACAAAAAGTCATCCTCCGCAGAATTTCTATCTGTGACGTCACTAAACCCAGGGCAAGTGTAGAGGTGGTCACCAGTCATGCAGTCATGTCACCAAGGCCACAAAGTGGGTATGTCGGAGAATCCGACAAGCCAAAATGATGTAAATGTTTCTGTAGAAAGTCGTGGCCAGTCTTAAGCTGGAAGTTAGCCACTCCCACAGCTCTGTGGAGGGAGAACGGGACAGGCTTCCTTAACAAAGAAGCCCAAGTCTTTCCCCTCGCAAGATCCTTGTAAAATTTTTGTCGAAAGCAGCCAATTTTTAGTTTAACAAGCTTTTTAACAGTGTAATAGTCCAAAGTCGGACAAGGTTGCTGTAAGTTTGAACCAGTTTGTTCACCACGTCATTACCAGAGATACCGCAGTGGCTGGGGATCCACTGCAGAACGATTTGACGTCACTCTTCCAAAAGAGCATTAATAGCTACCTGACAGTGGTACACAGTTTTTATATTGCTAAGTGTGATTGAAGAGAGTGAATTGATGGTAGCCTGTGAGTGAATGAAGATTACAATATTATACTTTATTCTCTTGTCAGATTTTGAAAGTGAGTGAAGTTATTTGTAAATGTATTTTTTTAGTGGGTGCTTATTTAGGACTGAGCAATGCCAGGTAATTTGTTCTAGTAGTCTATAAATAATAACTAGAAATATATAAATTTAATATCAAAACAAGAATATAAATTAAAATTGAAATTCTGACAATTAACATGCATTACAATAATATTTTATCACACTTTTTATAACTGTAATATTTACAAACAAAAAAAAATATTAAAATTGGTGTGCAGGGTATGAAATTTCCACTTGTCAATGAAAAGTCGATTTTTTGGTCTGACAAGTAAAAAATGTGTGTATTATTTTTTGCATTTATCCTGGTACTATCATTTGAATAAAAGTTAAGCAATGGAAAAATTGGCATATTCGGCAAAAGAAATATGTGTAGCCATAAAATTTGCATACATGATAGGACGCATGCATGCGGAAACTAGTATGCAGAAAACATTTTGCATACCAACATTTCTTAACAAGGAAATGTATTAGGGATAAAAATGGCCTGCTTTGTGGAGAGCCTGTATCTCTATATTACAGATTCTAGAAGAAAAATCAAAATAGCCAAATTTTGAAAATGACTAGACATCATCTGCATGATGCCCGGTGATGGGAGGTAATAGGGCATCTCGAACTGGGGCCAGCAACAGTTGGATGTAAATTCAGTCCTAAATATCAATCGTTCTGTCATTTGACGCCTGTGAAACCAGTATCAAAGTAAAGGAACAATGTCATGAAGATCAGTAAATAGATGTCCAATGGTCACAACCATTCAGAATGATCATGTTCTGTGTCTGCAAGTATGATGCCATAGGTCAATCATAGTACATCAGCTTCCTTCTGACTTTGCAGCGTTGGAAGAGCAGTATCTCGATGTGATTCTATATATTGTGATTCTCATTTTGTGATTTAGAGATTTTACTTTTATCACGAAAATCAATTTAGTTCAAAACAGATGATTTGGAAATTGAGTATAGTGTTATCTGTTTCTGTATTATTTAAGTAGTGGACACTTGTTTAAGTAGTGAGTGATTATTTATGGCCAGGACAATACTGGGTAATTCATTCTTATTTTAATAATGTTTATTTTACAGCATTATTATGCTTTGAGAAAAGTGACAACATAGTTTAAAATCTTAGCAATGATTTTCAATGAAAGTAGGAAAAAGCAGCTCAATTGGATAAAAGGAAAACTCTTGAATTGATGTTCAAACTTAAAACTTTTTCACATAATTTTGATTTTTTAATGGTGAATGCAAAGTTTTGTTTTGATGTATGACAGAGTTTTGTTATACATTAAGAGAAAGAATGAAATATTAACAGAGTTTCTATAAGGTTTTGGTTGTGGAAGACATTTTGCAAATGGCAGTTATACCTTGTACCTAAGACCACATATAACCCTAAGTACAATTTTATCATTTGAGTGGTTAATTTAAATTAAAATAAAAAGTGCTAAAAGGATTTTTATGTTTCACAAATAAATTTATACTGTGTTTTAAATAAGTTTAGCATTTTTGCATCACACTATTTGACTTATTGAAGCAAATTAGTATTAATGCTTTAAGACTAAACTTCATCTAGCATTCACTTTTAGCCAACGCGGTGGTCGAGAGGTCAAGGCGAGCATTTCCAAGTGATCGTTCGACAGCCGCATTGTGGGTTCGAGTCCCACGTAAGGCATGGATGTTGTGTTGTTGGGCGCACTGTGTTCCACCCCCTTCTGGTGTGCCTGGGTCAACGTCCTAGGACAGCTAAATGGTTCACATTCCTGGCCAATATATAGGCGAATGATGGAAGTCAAGTGCCTGGCCATTTGATAAGAAGAAAGAAAAAAAAAAAGAAATTCACTTTTGTTGTTTAAATTGTTTTGTGGTGAATTAGAATTAAAATGCCCTTATTTTGCACAATCATATATTAATAATTAACACAGTCTATTTTTTAAATAATGACCAAGGTTCAATCCTACTGGCCATAGGCCTATTGTGACCACACTGCTATTGTGACCACAGCCATTTGTAGGATTTTTCAAAAAATTCAATAAATATATTGATTTTTAAAAAATTCAATATATTTTAGAAAGAAAAAATCAAGATTCAAACTGGTTTCAGTATAAAGAGAATAAAAGACTTAATCACTACTATTTTTGTTACTGGAGGTTTGTTCTAAGTGATATTATTTCAGTTAGAAAATAGATGGCACTGTGTACAAGAGCTTCCCCTAACAAGTTCTGAATATTTGCATTTTGGAAATGATGCAAATTATATGAAGTAATGCACTCATAAAATTTATTCCAAATATACTGTAAGATCTGCATTCAGAACAAAGAAATAAAATATACACATATAGAATAATAAAAATATGCTGGATAAAATTAAATGCTACTTTTAATCCCAGACAGAATCAGATAAATTTTGTAGTAGGATTCATATGCATAAGAGATTTTTATACAGAACCAATTGTTGAATTTTTGCTTAAAGTAGCAGTTATTAAAATTTCTTGAAAAAATCTTAAAATTTCGATATGAACCAGTTGTTAAAATTTTAGTAGCTCATCAATGTCACAGCTTAGGATTTGTAAAATTATGTATATAATGATATTCAATTCTTAAAAGCCATATGGTCAATTTTTCTACATCAAAATTGTTTTGTGGGCCATAAAAACCATGATTGCAAAAAAAATGATACTTTATAAAGTGTCATATGATATCAAGATTAAGTGTCTTATCATGATTATGTAGAGTTGTTAATTTATAAAGAAATGCATTAATTTAATTTTATCCAAAAATATTTTATTTAGAATAATTTTATTTAGATGTGATGAAAATATTTTATTTAGATGTTTGCATACTACTAGTTTAATAATTCAATGTTGGTACATAAATAATTTTTATATTGCTGATTTCTTTTATTAAAAGGTTTTAATTAGTAGAATTTAATTTATCGTAACTAGTGAAATTATATTACTAATTAAGTTACCAAAATTAAAATAAATTGATTTATAGCTCTTAAATATCTAAAAAATTAAAGTTTTACATATACTTAAGTTTATTAGTATTGAATATTACTGTCATACCAAAATTCAACCACATTGGATTTTGAAAACAAGTAGAAGGAAGAAGAATTAAGTCTCCATGCTTTTCCCACTTTGTTGGTATATCATTCGGCATATTTTCAGTGGGATAATTCTGTAAAACAAGATCTTCCAGCTGACTTTTTAATATTTCTTTTGGAGCAACACACTTTTTACGAGTTCTAGGTTTGAACATTCTTCGGCAAAATGCAATATAGTTTAAGATAAGAAATTAAATTATAGTATTAAATACAAGGTATAATCACAAATCATAATAATAGTAAAATATTAGGTTTCTAATTTATTCTAAGTCATAAGATAAAGATCGATTTCATGTTACTGGATCATAATAGCTTTAAATGTTTTGGCAATCTTTATTTTTCATAAATTTATATTTATTTAAGCATTTCTATCGCAGGAATTTCTTTTAGTGAACCTTTTACGAACGCAAGAGAAAAATTAGATTGATTAAAATCAAATAAAAAAAGACACAAAAATCTTAAGTACTTTGAAAATAAGCAGACGAAAACTAAAATCAGTTACAGTTCTGGGTTCTTTACTGAAAAGAACTAAATGCTGCAAGAGGTTATTATTTTTATATTGTTTAAAATCCTTTAATCAGAAAATAGTTGCGTATACAATACATCTATTTTTAGAAAAATGTAAATTTTAGAAAATTATTTCTATAAAAAAGAGGAGAGTCAAGTAGATCAGCTTTTCGACAACTCAACATAGATTATTGTTTACAGACATTGTTCTTGTTTTCATTTCGTAAATTTTTTCTCATTTTTGGTGATAATTAGAAAATAATGTCGCAGATTCCGAGTTTAAGGAAGCAAGTTTTGCAGTTGAGGCAAGAGGCGAACATTAATCGGATTCCGGTATCACAAGCTTTTGAAGAGTAAGTGTAACGTCATAATTCTCAAGGCGTGGCTCTTTTGTAATGTAAAAAATAGTTTAAAACTTATATCTACATAATGCAATAAGTCATTATTAGTAGTATAACCAGTAATTAACAATTTTTGTAACTATGAAGATGACTCTTAATTAGCACAACCATATAATTTTCCTCTCCCATACCGATAAGTTGACAGGTTTTGTTCTAAATGTGCATGGCACTTATGTGAAATGCGTCTGCTGCACAAAATAACATTTTGTACTTCTTATATAATCTGCTAAATAAACAGTAATCTTGTTCTCAGCCAGTTCTATGGATTTTCGTTGCAATTGCGAAAATTTTGAATTGTTTTCGTTTTATAAGATTTCTCTAATTCACTGATCATTATGGATATTTATAGGGTAAAATCGTATGTTATGTTCGTAGGATAATACCAATCAACTATATTCTAAATCTAAAACTTTTGTCAATACACAGACAATAACGCGAATCTAATGTTATAGAATAATGCATATAAATAGTAATTTAAAACATTGTAATTAAATATGTATAAATTAAACTATTTTGCAATTCAAAAGTATCTAAATAATATGCTTAAATTCTGAACAACCGATTTCGAAAGATACATGAGCAACATATCATCAATTAACAAAATATTATCTCATATTCTACAAAGCTGGTTGTTTCTCTACAGATTTTATCATATCAGCACATAAGTTCGTAGTTTTATGTATGCATAAAGTGTTTTAAATCCCTCTACTGTTCTTTTACCTTTTATTTTACGATTTCCTTACAATGATTTATTGACAGACACGTTTTTGTGTATGCTGATGTTTGCTGTCTCTATCCTGAAGAAGGTGGCTGTTTTTGCCTTTGAAACTGGTTAAGATTTAATCAACTTTTTATGCTGTTCATTTGCAAAAGATACAAACCCTAATTTTCATAACTGAGTGCTGTTGTATTTATAAATTATTTCATTTAACTTATAAATTCTATATAAAAATATATTTGCATAGTACATTTTTTTGTGTGCAAAATAATAAGTACATTTAATGTAGCATTAAAATGTATCATTATTTTGTGCAAATTTTAGACATCTGTCAAAGTGAACTAAATGAAAGAAATATAATATACTAAATAATATGTATTATTTATGTTTCTTTCAAATATATTTTTCTTTTTATCTATTTTCCAAATCACCAAATGCATACATTATTATTATTTTGTGTTAAAGAAGTATGTGAAAACATACACTCGTCAAAAGTGAAATTGCCACACCATGAAGGAATGGGGGCGCGGTAGCCCATTGGTTAGCGCGCTGGAGTTGCACTCGGTAGGCCCGGGTTCGATTCCAGCCACTGCCAAAACTGCCGCCGTGTTCATGCGGAGTACGATCACGTTAAACATGTGGGTCCGAAAGTCCTTCCGAGAGGTTGGTGGTAGGGGAAGGAGGGTACGGTCCCTGTGGATGCCTCCCCCACTGGGTTCCGGTCTAAATTGGGTGGCACTTCCCGACCGTCCAAACAGTTACCTTACACCTTTCTGGTAGGTCGGACGGTCTGGGTTTCAACAACAACAACCATGAAGGAATGAACGTAGTCATATGCAAATCACAGTACCGGTAGAAGAGAGAGTCATATGCAAATGATTAAGTTTTCGTACATATCAGGCAGAGTTGCCGGATTTTAGCCAGACCAAAAAAAGCTGGCCGGCTTTTTTTGGTTTTAACCGCTTAAAAAAAGCGGGCTTTTTTTAAAAAAAGAGTAATTTACAGCCAATTCACATTAAATTTGCATTACTTTATCTTTGATGTACTTACTCTTAAATGTTTTTTACTAAAATGTTTATAAACTTCTATTAAATATTACCAAGTACATAAGATTTTATGACCACTAGAAGAATATTATGAAGGTAATATGTCTTAAAAGAAAAATATGTATACAATGAGGAGAATGCATTAAATTAGACACCAAGATGGTGTTTTGAAAGCCTCTTACATAATGCATAGCTCCACATTACATATACTACACATTTTAAAGACTATAATTAATTAAACAGACAAATCCTTCTTTATAAAAAACGTCCTTTAATTAATCATCTAGTTAGCTAGCTCAAGTACTACATCACTTTGATCTAAACCAAAACTAAACACATGTTCTTAACTTTATTTCACTTCAGTTTATATGTAAGATTGCTTCATTTTTCATTTCATTTCAGTGTGAAGTTTTGTTTTAGTTTTAATTGGCTGTAAAGATTTGAGGTTGGGATTAAATGATAGAATGTTCAATGTTGAAAAGGGAATTTAGAAGATAATATTTGAAGAAATTTTGGTGCATCTAAGTTCAGAACAAAAGAGTGAGCAATCAAAAAAGGTTCTCAAATTAAAACTTGTTAAAATAAATTTTTGAAAAACTTGATGCTATTCAAAAGAGTTGTTCATGCATATGTTATTCCCAATACTGTTTTCAATAGTAATAAATAGTGTTTTTTATTAAATGACTTTATGCATGATTTTAAATATTTATGAGTAAAAATAAGACTCTTACATATCAATAAAGTCCTTAAAATTAGTTAACTAGTAAAATATATCACTAAGCAACTATTGTCCTAAAATAAAATATTTCTTTATTTAAAGCAATAACAATTTTTAAAAAATGTGTTAAAGACCAAGAGTAAAACAGTTGGATAACTTTTTAAAATTTAGATGGCTTTTTTGCAGCCTCTAGCAGGTATTCCAATATTAATGTTTTCATTATTGAGAAATAAAGTTATTTATTAAATTCTAACCCAATAAAATAAAATGCCTTTAAAATTAGTTAAAGAACACTTAAAAATGTGTAACTTAAAATTAAAATTGTTCATGTTTTTTTTTTTAAAAAAAAGCCAATTTTGGCCCAAAAAAAGCTAATTTTAGCCAAAAAAAGCCACCGGCTTGGCTTTTATTAATTTTAGCCGACTTTTTTGCAACCCTGATATCAGGTCACATGATACCCAGTTTTGGATGATAAAGATCAACAAATGGCTTGTCTGATAAATGCTATCAGCGATGATTTGCAGCAGCTGAACTTCTGAAAAAGTGAAGAAGCAATGCCTTGAAGATGTCAGCGAGCTGTATACAAGCAGTTAATGGCTGGGGAACAAGCTAGTATCCTGGAGCTGCGTGGTGTGGGTTTGTCGATGCATGCAATTTTCATACGTGTTGGGCACAACATGAGTACCACCCAGTGATGTATGACACGATGGACACAGGAACATCAGAGAACACTCCAAGGAAGGATTAGCTGAACAGCTCATCGAGACCCGTTTGCAACGGTAAGTGACATCTGAAATAGCTTGCCACCATTTACGGTTGCACCTGTGACCTGTGTGCACCTAAACTATTCAAATGAGGTTGCATGAAGTATAGTTGCACATACTGTGTTCTTTAGGGAAAAGAAACCATCTTCCTGAAAGCTCCTGAACACATTCTAAAATTTGAAAAGTACTGAAAACCTGAATCATTCTAAAGTGAAAGAATGCCTGTAAGGGGTGCCAACTGACCAGTTACCTTAAGTGCATAAAAATATGCTAACCTGCAAAAACATTGAAATGGCCTTTTCCTAAAATAGAAACACATTAAAAGAAAAGAAAGGGAGAAAACACAGAGTTTAAGTTTTTCAAATCTGACGTTTATTACAATTTAACTTCAAATTTTAAAGAACTTTTAAACATTTTACAACACTTTAACATCTTATTAATCAAACAAATAAACATCATAAATGAATAAATAAATAAATTGGCTGAATGTAAAATGGTATACAAATGTTTTTTTTTTTTTTTTCAAATGGCCAGGCACTTAACTTTCATCATTTGCCTTTGTCAGCGGCCAGAACGTGAATCATTTAGCCATCCTAAAACGTTGCCCCAGGCACACCAGAGGGGGACAGAACACACTGCACCCACAACACAAACATCCATGCCTTACGTGGGACTCGAATGTTAATATTAAAATATTAATATGTTAGAATATTAAAATGTTAATATTAATATGTTAGAATATTAAAAGTTAAAGAAAAAAGCATTTAATATTTAAATTATGTTAAAATTTATAGAATTATTTGCCAAATGAGAATTTGGAATAAACAGGAACATCAGTTAGCCCCTCAAAAAATTAGAACATAATTAACATCCCAACTAAAAGTTAAAAACCCAACTACACATATACACATAAGAATTGCAATTACATTTAAAATACCCAAAGAAAACCCACAGGTTCTGGAGACTTACAATTTATAAGTCAAGGGGGTCTTATTCCCACTAAATTAGAATAAATACATATTTAATTGAGGAATAGAATTAAAACTATTGAGGACTGAAACTCTATTGAGACTCTATTGAGGAATAGAATTAAAACTGTTTTCACCAAAAACTCCGAGATAAACTGCTGAGATTAGCGGGAGACAGAATCACCAGAGTATTCACCAGACATAATGCAGATGCAGAGAAAACAAGATGTAATTCATGGCATAGAGAAAACACTTATGTCCAGTAGAAATCAGGAAAAACAACTACACCACGAAGTCCAACTGCAAGGGGATTCTCCATACCAGCCGGACGTCCAGAAATGACGAAATCAAATCATTTTTCCAAACTTCTGCACCTGACTTCTGACATCAGAACGAAAATAAAATATATGCAGGCTTCGCAAATGGTCCCTTGAGGTCCCTTGGGAGTGCACATGTTTATTTTTCTGTGATGCAGATGTTTGCCCAACTTCTAGAATTGTACATGAGTGTTGTCTCCCGTCAGTCTTTGGATGCTGCATGCTGGTAATATAATAAAGAGCTTGTCATATGAAAGCATCCATGTTCTCGTGTGACAGGCTCTATTCATTCTTTTACTCCCAGCATGCAGTATCCAAAAAATGGACTAGAGACAACAGGGGTTTTTGTGGTACTTTTCCATTTCACCGGCGCAGGCGATAAAGTTGCAAAAATACTACAACCGACGCCAAACGAAATATCCCCACTGGTAACCTTTTACCGCCAGATTTTCAAAACAAGTCGCGGCCATTTCTTATCAGTCACGTCTTTTTCCTAATACGTCAAAAATGGATGAAAAACCAATGAAAATTTGAGATTTGCCCAGAACAGAGGAAGAATCTGTCACATTCTTTCAAGCGAAAGGCATTTTGTCTAAAATTGCTACTTGTGATAATAATCATGAAATGAAATTGTATTTCGGAAACGAAATTCAATGGCACTGCAACCTTTCAACTTGTCGCAGTAAAAGAAGTATCCGGAAAGGCACATGGTTTGAGTCATCGAAATTGAGTTTCTTGAAGTGTGTGAGGTTGGAGCAAAGAATTAACTTCAGTTAAATGGTGTGAAAAGCAGTTGGAAATCAGTCACGGCACAATTGTGGACTGGAATAACTACATACGCGAGGTTTGTGTGGATTCTTTGCTTACACGTCAACAACGGAAAATAGGAGGACCTGATATGATCGTCGAAGTGAATGAAAGTATGTTCACAAAGCGCAAAAACAATGTGGGACGGATTCTACCACAACAATGGACCTTTGGTGGAGTTTGCCGTGAAACAAATGAATGTTTCCTTGTGAAGGTGCCAAACTGATCCATGAGCATTATATTAGAAGCAATTAAGAAAAATATCGAAAAAGGAACTATAATATATTCCTGATTCGTGGAAATCATATTGCACTGAAAAAATGGAAGAGGAAAGTTTCCAACATTTCAAAGTGAACCATAAATAAAATTTTGTCGATCTGGAAACTGGAACGCACACACAAAAAATAGAAAAACTGTGGGGTAGCGTCAAGTGCCGAAATAAGAAACACAGAGGAACGGCACGTCATCATCTAGAAAGTTATCTTGCGGAATTTATGTGGAGAAAAGAAACGAAAGACCCATTTGAAAAAATTTTAAACGATATTAAAATGTTTATGCCTCCAAAGTAAAAAATTCTTAGAACTAACATTTATTAACATTTTTTTATTTGTGTACTGTGTGTTGTTGCCAATAAAGTCTACTTGGCGAAATTTGCGCCGGCAAAATGGAAAAGTACCATTTTTGTTTATCAAACACTAGTCCTAATACAAAGTTCTAGATACATGAATGAAGTATGTTGCTTACATTTACAATTGACTTGGATACACGTTTCGATGTTCAGGTGTCGTAATTGTCCTGAAATTCCCCAAAGCAATAATTGTGTCGTAATTGTCCTGAAATTCCCCAAAGCAATAATTGTGTCCTGAAATATCCATATTTTTTACATCCTGAAATTCTTGAAATTTTAAATTCAAAAGTAGAGATGCTGATTACTACGGATTCTCTGTAGTTTCTATGGGAAACATCCTCATCTCATACTACGGGTTACAGAATTTGCATAGTTTTGTATGCAAAATTGCCTTCTGGCTAGGCTAATGTAAATTTACGGCCCCATGTATGGTAATTAATGGGGATTTATTTACGACCGCATGTAATATAAATTAAGATCGCGATCATGTGTTTTATGAAAGTTAATAAATATGCTTCTTCAAATTCAGCATAAATCGTTAAAATGTTATGTTTTCATTAAAATATTTGTGTCTTAAAATATCTTTATTTTTTATGTACCATCTCGAAATTCCTGAAATTTTACTTATCAAAAGTAAAAATGTCGATTATTACGGATTCTCTGTAGTTTCTATGAAAAACATCCTTATCTTATACTACAGGTTACTGAATTCGCATAATTTTCCATTGAAAATTGCCTTCTGTCTCTGCCAATGTAAATTTACGGCCACATGCACGGTAATTGACTGGGATTTACGGACGCATGTAATGTAAATTAAGATTGCGGTCACGTGTTGTATGAAAGTAATAAATATGCTTCTTCAATTTCGGCATAAATCGAGCACGATTGATTCAGTTTGTTATGAATTGCTGAAAATACTTTGTATCTTTTTCCATCCATCTCCATCTTCTAAATATTGCATATTAAGTTGACTAGACTAGCATTTCTCCGTATTCTGGTTAATTTTTTAATTATTTTCGTATAAACAGTATGATTCCTTAATTTAATTTTTATCGTGAATTGCCGATAATACATTAGTATATTTTTCCATCCATCTTCATCTTCTTAATATTGCATACTAGCAGTGGCGGCCATTGGGGGGGCTGCGAGTACGTGCGACACCATTGAGTAAACACCCCAAATTATTTTTTTAGTTATACAGATTTATTACAATTTCTATTGAAAAAATCTGAATTTTTGGTTCAATTAAATCGAGAATTATTAAAAATAAGTTATGAAAAAAGTCACTAGATGGCAGCACTACACTTTTCTTCGGAGAAAGTCGACTCACGAAAGCTGTATTGCACAGAATTTGCAACACAAGGGGAAAATACAGGGATATTTTTAAAGCCGCGTCCCTGCCGTCGGCATCTCCTGAGTGAAATAATGGTATAGGAGCAATATTAGAAATTTGGCGTGAAAAAAAACCAGACATTGCAGATTTACTAGTAGATTGTGTCGCAGGACTGAGCGCGCCCCCAGCCAAAAAGAAACAGAAGAGTAGAAAAACACGAAGAGGGACTTCTCAAATTGGCTCAGTTTCACTAATTTGGCTTCAATTTTCTACATTTAAGTATGTGTTTGTTCTTATTCTCGTCTTTGTTATAAATTTGGAAGTTTAAATAAACATTTGAACAAATGAGAGAATTAAGTGTACGTGTGTGGTGATGGGAAGGGGGGGGGGGTTATGATATTTTAGGGGTTTCTGGCTATCGTGAATAAAGTGCCTTGTTTAGGACACTCAGTTTGAGGGATCGCTTGACCCACCTGTCTTAATTTTTGAAGTTGTTTCGCATTTCGTCATTTCTGATGTAGTTTGTCTGTTGTTCTGTTCTTCCGGAAGGGATTTATTTCTATGCTCTGGTTGATCTGCTGGTGACGAATTTCAATATGTTTGACTTCAAAATAATTCTTTAAATGTCACGAGTTTCCAATTTTTGGCACACTGTGACATATAGGCTATTTTTAGTGACACTATCATAAATGTGTTGTTTCGGATATTTAGTTTGAGTTGACTTACCCAGCTGTCTTACTTCTTCAGCTATTTAACATTAAAAATGCCTAAAAATTAAAGAAATTCTAAGTATTTGTTAAAAAACTTAAAAATTAAATTTTCAACATCCTTTTATCTGACGTCGTTTTTCTGGAAATTTTGGCCCGACCGCTGGCGACTATATTGGTAGCCCCCAAATTGGCTCTAGACTTATAATATTGACCCTAGGCTTATATTTAAATTGAGGTAGCCCCCAAATTTCTTATCTCGGCTTCTAATTCAGCGAGTTTGATTCTAATCATGGTTATAGTCTCTGCACCATCTGTACATGTCACCTGAATATATATTTTGTGCCAACCCCCTGGACGTAACTTTTAGCTTAGCTCCCTCAATTTTACATCTCGTTTCCTAACTGAGAGATTTTGGTTCTGCTAGTGGCTATGGCCTCTGCACCATTTGTACATGTCACCTGGATATGCATTGTTGTGAGAAATCCCTGAGATTAACTTTTACTTCAGTTACGCCCCCCCCCCCCCCCCTCCAATTTACCATCTCACCTCTTAATTGAGCGATTTTGATTTTACTGATGGCTATAGTCTCTGCACCATCTGTATCACCTTGATATACATATTTGATGGATATAATATACATACGTTTCTTGTGTCAACCCCTGGGTGTAACTTTTATCCACCACAGTTTTACATCGCTGTTCCTAATTGAGCGATTTTGGTTCTGCTAGTAGCTATAGTCTCAGCAGCATTAGCACATGTCACCTGGATCTGCATCTTTATAGTGATAAATCTCTGAGCGTAACTTTTACTTCAAATAGCACCCTCCCCCCCACACACACACACACTTATCCATCTCGACTCCTGATAAAGCGATTTTGATTCAGATGGTGGCTATAGTCTCTGACCCACATGTATGTATTAACTTGATATAAATATTTGATGGATATAATATACATACATTTTTTGCGTCAACCCCTAGGCTTAACTTGTAGTTTAACTAGTCCCCATAATTTTACATTTCAATTCCTAATTGAGCGATTTTGATTCTGCTGGTGACTATATAGTCTGAGCAACATTTGTACATTTCACTTGGATACACATATTTTTGTGTCAACCCCTGGGTATAACTTTTAGTTTAACTAGTCCCCAGAATTTTACATATCTGCTCCTAATTGAGCGATTTTGGTTCGGCTTGTCGCTATAGTGAGTCTCTCTACCATTTGTACATATCACCTGGATACGCAACTTTAATATAGCAAATCCCCGAGCGTAACTCTTACTTTGGTTACCCCCCCCCCCCCCCCCCCCCCAATTTTCTGTCTCACCTCCTAATCCACCGATTTTGATTTTACGGGTGGCTATAGTGTCTGAACCATCAGTACGTATCGCCAGATTATGCATATTTTTAGTCAACTCCCTGGGCATAACTTTTAGTTTAACTAGCCCCTACAATTTTACTTTAATGTAAATTAGGGCTATGTAATGTTTTTCACTAGGAAAAATACGTTCCATGTGTCCAGGATTTTTATGAACGAGCGAGCAGGTGGGAGGTACGTTATTTTACTTAATACATCCGTTGTTTATATTTTTAATACTCCCGTTGCTATGCCCAAAATACGTATATGTATATACATATGCTTTATATACAGTACAACCTCGAAAATCCGGACATCCGAAATCCGGAAACCTCCAAAATCCGGACGTTTTCCAAATTTTCGATTTTTTTTTTCCCCCCGGACTGACGAAGTCGCGGATTTAAAACAACGTGGTAAAATTATTTATATGGAATTATATTTTATAAGCAAATACCGTATTTTTTCCGATCGACTTTCTGAACCCGGAAATGAATCGAAAGTTTAGATGGACGGCCGTAGATCGGCTCGTGGTAGGAGCGTGAATTACGTTGTTATCGTTAATCCCTCCTCCCCCTTATTCAAGTCACAATTTCCGATGAATTGTTTCGCGTAAAATATACATCGTTATTTAAATACGGAATTTTTATTATCAATATTTCCTTTTCTCATTATTGAAAAAGACATTTTTCTGAAACAATGTAATTTTTAATATTAAACACTAACGTTATCGTAACATTTTATCACAGATTGTTCAATTAAATCTAAAAATCCTGAGAATTCATATTAACGCTCGCGGAAATTTATTTTGTTCACTTCGTAGTACGAATTCCATTCTTCAATGTATTCTGTTTTGTCTTCAGAATCTCCTCCCCCTCCCGATATCTGATGATTTTTTCGTTCTCGTCGAACGTGTCAGCTTGAAATCAACTGTATATTTTACCTTTTTTGTTTAGAAAGCCATATTTACATACTATAAATAGCAAATAAATAACTAAATAATATCGTATCGCACAGAACCGAGCAACAAGGTCATTAACACACAGACCTCTCAAAGGGGTTGGCTGCGTTTACGATTAGGCTAAGCAAATTCCTTTCTTCGCTTTCCCTGCCCCACTACGTGCCGGTGCTGCAGTCTAGTAATGACTCATAGTAATTTAGAAAAATCATTGAGAGGAGAAATATTTTCCTGTTTTGGAAAAGATATTTATTTTATCTACTGCGATATTTTTTACGTATTTGACTATTACTAATAAAGTTTTTACTTTTTTCAGAGTCATCGGCCTTTTTAAACATAACATTTAGATGCTGGAAAATAAATAAAACTTTTAAATTCTTATTTTTTGTTTTACGGTCGTTAATAGCGAAAACGGTTTAAACACATTTACACCTTTAAAGATATCGTCAAAAGTGCTAATCCTCGATCTTTATTAAATCTCGGCACTTCTTTAAATCTTCCGGCGCTTCATTAAATCTCGACAAAGCCGATATAACGGAAGTTCTGCACTGTGATGATGATGCGCCAATCGTAAATAAATTGAGTGATTGCGTAATTCGCGATATGATATTAAATAAAAAAAGACTAAAGTAGCCACGATAAATGCGGAGAAGAAAAAATACCCATTGATAATCTTATACAAACAATCGATCATGCTATTAAAGGTCTTGAACAAAGAAGCTTTATAAAACCGAGTAGAAATAATGTCCATCTCCAGGATAAAGAAAACTGCTTTCCCATAAACCAAAATTAATGAAATAACAAATGTTAATTCAAATATTTAAACGAAATGAAAAAATGTGATTTTATCATTTCGTTTCGTTCACACATTCTAAATTATTAATGTGTATTTTTTTTTCTTAGAAATTTCTTTTGCCCTATTTTTTAAATTAAATATGTTTTAATTGATTAACTTAACTTTAGCCATTATTTTTACTAAAAATAGTGCTTTATAGCGTATTTAGTTAATATTAAATCGGAATTTTATTCAAATTCTATAATCCGGAAAAATCGATAATCCGGAATCGGCAAAGTCCGGACGAGTCCGGATTTTCGAGGTTGTACTGTATACATATATATATAATATATATAATATATATATATATGTATATATATATATTACTAACATATATATAGGCATAAATACATAGATGAGCGCCCCCCTCTACATGTCGCTCACGAGCCGCCACTGCATACTAGATTAACTGAACTAGCATATTTGCATATTCTGGTTAATTATAATTAATTTCTAAATTATTTTTGCATAAACAGTGCTATTGAGCAATTCAGTTTGTACTCATGAATTGCTGATAGTACATTAGTATATTTTTCCATTTATCTCCATGTTTTAAATGTTGCATATATTAGATTGACTAAACTAGCTTATTTTCATATTCTGGTCAAATTTTAAGGTTAATTTTTTTTAATTATATTTGCAAAATACAAATTTTTCTATTTTGAATAATGGGTATGAACCTTATGACGGGATATTTTCCAAAAAGTGGTAAAGCAATCAATGTTTTAGGCAAAAAGGCAACCATTTTGGTAGGGATATAATTCATTGCTATATATTTAAATTGAGGTTAATATTTTTTATTCTCTTTAGTGAAAACTTGTGTTTTACCAAACATAAATGTTTGTTTACATTATAAAGTAATTTTCACCGGATAAAAGCTTTATATATTTTTTGTTTTAAATTTTTTGTCCTGAAATTTTATGAAATTTGTGTCCTGAATTTTCATATTCTACCAGTATTACCCATGGATGTTTTAAATGTAATGTTTCTGTATATATTTTTATAAAACATAGTTGTCTTAATCATTTTTCCGAAAAATTACAATTTTTTTTTTTCTAATATTGCTATTTAATACCAAAATATCCTTACTCAGATTGCTTATATTTCTAGCAATATTTTGCAAAATTATCGTAGAATTCCATCCATCCACCTCCCCGTGAAAGCGACCTTCTTCCTTTTATCTTTTCAATTCGAAATTCTGAAAAATACAACCCTAAACATCGGAAAAAATTAAAAGAATTCATCATCGAATTTGATGAAAATACAAATTCCTTTTCTTTTAGTTGAAAATTGCGAGTAAGCTTCTACTCTCCCCTTTTTTTATCACATTTGAAGGGGTGGATCGACAGAATTCTACATGTTTCTTTTAGCAAAAAATAGAGATAATAACCATTACTGATTTTCTGTAATTATGAATTCCTGAGCAAAATTACTGACTACGGAAAATACCTGTAAAATTATGGAAAATGCCTATTGTTTCTCATTTTTCATAAATAGTGCGACTGCACAATTCAATTTGCCCAGAGGAATTGGAATTTAACAGTTTATCCAGAAGAATTTAATATAATCTGGTGATGAAAACAATATTACTTATTCCTCATAATAATGCTGTGAAAGAATGTATATTTTCTGTATTGTTATTAGAAAATATGGGGCTGAATTGAAGTTACATTTGAGTACAGACTTATTAAATATTGTTTTTATTACTTCAAAAAATAAAAACATGTTCAATGTTCTGTATTTTTCATGTTTTGGGAAGGAATTAGCAAAGTCTGAACTAGAGCAGGCTAAGAAAAACTAAACAACTAAATTAAATTTAATCTAAGCATATTCTGTTTTCTTAAGGATTTTGAAATTTCTTTTTTGTCCAATAATGAAGAATATATATTTATATTATGTTTGTTTAGTTATTATGGTAATTTATTTTGAACATTTCTTGATTTATCTACTATGCTGGTTCATGACTAACATAAATCCATTGCACGAAACTGCAAGAGCATCCGATCCACTCAACCACAGGCTTATGTCTAACAATATGGACACAGTGCGGGCAGCAGTTTTTAAAAATATATTGTGATTTTATAGAGTTTTTCGGAATTTTATTTGTTTGTTTAAATCAAGTTTTTATTTTTCTCTTCTGTTTATTGGCAAGTAAACAACACTTTGAAATTGAAGCTAACATTTATTAGACAGGGTGTCCAGTGCTGTCGGTGTCCAATGGCTATTTCCTCAACAGTTAATCACAGAGATACACTTCCAATTGCAAAAGTGTTTTAAATTTTAAAATCTATTACCTTAGAAAAGTTTAAATCAATAAATGCATTTCTGAAAGAAATACGAAATATAAATTTTTATACTGTCCCCCAGTCCTACCAATTATATTTAGGAAAATCATCCTCATACAATTTTATGCAAAATAAAAAAAAAATCATCCTTTTACGACCAAAATTAACCGACTTATAGTTGTTTAATATTGGACCCCTTTTTTGCTGAGAAATAAATGGTCAATACGGTCCCTGATTAGTTGGTTACCTGAAACGGGACACTTTTATGCATGGGAAAGCAACTGAAGTCATAAAGTTTAATGCTTCATAACTCAGTGAATTTTGGTCATAAAAGGAAGATTTTTTTTTTTATTTTGCATGATATTGTATGAGGATGATTTTCCTAAATATAATTGGTAGGACCGGGGGACTGTATAAAAATTTATATTTCGTATTTCTTTCAGAAATGTATTTATTGATTTAAACTCTTTCTAAGATAATATATTTTAAAATTTAAAATATTTTTGCAATTGAAAGTATATCTCTGTGACTAACGGTTGAGGAAATAGCCATTGGGCATTGATAGCACTGGAGACCCTGTATACAGGGTGAGTCGGAATTATTTTTACAAAAGCAGAGGGGTGATAGTACCCCACAAGACGAGCAATAATTACCATGGAACTTAGGGTTGCATTGCACTCTGAGACACAGAAAAGAGGCATGTCGAACCGCATCGAGCATGACACAGTCAGCGCCTCGGACGTCATTGTGTATCTGCCTGCGTAGTATCTCCTACGCCAGACACGAACACAGTTACCGTATGCAAATGTCCAGGGAGCAGAATCAGTATAACTGGCTCCTAGTAGGTTCCGGTGATAGCCAATCAGAGCACATGTTGCCCTTTAAAAACCGGCACAACGCTGCAAGTTATTCCCGTGATAACATCGTCCGACAGGTTGCGTGAATGCTATGATGGAGTACACCTACAAGGAATTGGCCGACATGCACCTCACATATGGTGAAGCCAAAGGGAATGGGCGCTCAGCACGAAGATTGTACGAGCAGCAGTTTCCAACGCGTCGTATTCCCAGTCATCCTACCTTTGCCAGTGTCGATCGACGACTGCGAGAAACCAGGTCGTTTGCCATCGCTAACAGCAATGCAGGACGTTTGCGAATTGCACGAACGCCTGAACTGGAAGAGTGAGTCCTGACGAGATTTGCCGCAGCTCCATCCACCAGTATGCAAGCGGTGGCAGACGAAATAGGTGTTTCTCAGAAAGTGGTGTGGTGTATTTTACACGAGGAACGCATGCACCCCTATCATGTGCAACAGGTGCAATCTTTGCACCCAGATGATTATCCCCGCTGGTCAGCCTATGTGCAGTGGATGCTCGGGATGAGGAATACCGATCCACGATTGCCTGCATTAGTTTTATTTAGCAACGTTCAGCAGAGAAGGCATTTTCAACATGCACAATCAACACGTGTGGTCTGTCTATAAACCCCACTGCACAACCCATTGTAAACACCAGCACCGATTTACCGTGAACATCTGGACAGGTATCCTTGGTAATTACCTGGTCGGCCCGTGCATCCTGCCAGACCGTTTGTCCGGCACAACATACCGTATCTTTTTGAACACGTGCTGCCCAGTTTATTGCAGGCCGTTCCGCTCCCCATCCAGAGAGACATGTGGTTTATGCACGATGGAGCCCCGGCACACTTTTCCATCACGGTCCGGAACTTCTTGAATGCCACATATCCCGTACGCTGGATCGGACCCGTGGCGTGGCCTCCTCGCTCACCTGACCTCAACCCACTGGACTTTTTCTTCTGGGGCCACATGAAATCTTTAGTGTACAAGACGCCTGTGGACTCGGCGGAAGATCTCGTCACGCGCATCGTTGTTGCCGCAGACCACATTAACACAACACCCGGAATCTTCGAGAAGGTGCGTTAGTCATTCCTTCGCCGGTGTGAACAGTGCAACGACACACGTGGTCGCCACTTTGAGCATTACTATGAGTTTGTCGCTGCACAATAAATCTGTTTGTGAAATGTTTGGTATCGTTAATTCACTTTCCCAACACTGGTGTACGTGCAAGTTCATATTCTAATTTTATTCTTTTCTGCCTCTCTGAGTGCAATGCGACCCTATGTTCCATGGTAATTATTGCTCTTCTGGTGGGGTACTATCACCCCTCTGCTTTCGTAAAAACAATTGAGACTCACCCTGTATATATATGTGTGTGTTTTCAGAAAAATATCTTTATAATTAATATATGATAACAAACAATTGAAAAATATTATTAACATTTAAATGTATCTTGTCACTTTAAGCTCATTCACACCTCATTGACGAATGAGAAAATATTAAAAAGCAATTTAATATTCTCCTTTGTAAATTTAATAAATTCTAAAATTATATAGATTCAATAACTGTAATTGTTAATGAACACAACTGCTCAAGACTATAAAAAATTTTTATGTACAAATAGCTTTTTTCAATGATAAATGTTTCATAGCAAAGAATTCAATTTAACAGTGCTCAGTAACTTCATGCTTTCAATTTTTTTAAGTACCCTTTCTTGGGTAGCTGTACCATGCCCTTTTTTAATTTTTGGAAACTTTTTGGATGCAATCATCCATATGAGATATCATCAATATTTTCTTTTCCCTGGATAGTCTCATTTTTGTTCTTTTTTAATTGAAAATTGTCACGTTTTGGTCCTTTTTTAAATTGAAAATAGTCCCTTTTTTTCCCAGAAACATAATAAAAATTTGTTGTGAGCCCTGCATATGTCCGTCTATTGGGTTACGGAAATGACAATTCCATTCTTCATAATAAGAGCAATACAGGCAGGAGAAACAAAACACTTAATTGGCTGGTTAAATATTCTTGGCAGACATCGCAAACAGCTTGGAACATAGTGGATTACTAATTAGATAACTGAATGAAGAGGTTGGAAAAGAAGAGTGTGTGCAATTTCAGTTTTCCAACATTTGCTGTTGTGGGGGGATGGGGGGGGGGGGGCTCTCACTAAAATATTCGATTTGATGAACAAATGAAAAACGCCTTCTGTACTATGTAATAGAAGCTTGAAATTTAGTATATGGGATAATCGTTTGATAAAAAATCCAAGATGAATAATATGGTTCTTCAAAAATATTCATTTAAGGGGGGTGCTACACAGAAAAATGTTCGAAAGGTGAAGTGATAGAAAAAACATGCTTCGCGATAGGATAGAGACTTCAAATTTGGTGGATGGGTACATAGTTTGAAGGGAAGAATGTGTGCAATTTAAGTTTTGCAATATTTTCTTTTTTAAGAGGTTCTGCACACCAAAATATTCAATTTTCTGAATAAATGTGAAATGCGAATTATTCAAAAAATTACATTATTCAGGGGTTGCTTATTTCGAGACCATTGATTTTCAACGGGTATTCTGCTAGTTTCCATAAAATATCTCAGTCGACGTACCTTTTAAATTGCCAAACAATTACAAAAACTTGCACGTGCATTTGTTTATATTATGAACTTTGTCAGCATCCTAATGAAAAACAGAAAACGAAACTGAAATATGAAGGTCAATGATTCAAGGAACTAGTTTTGCAAAAATTATGGGGTTCTAGCGCCATCTGTTACTAAGATTTTTGGTAGAAACGTTCTAGTTTCCCATTGCACATATGCCTCAATGGGCTCTACTGGCCATCTCACATTCATAGCAAATATGCACCGACAGGCTAAGGAATGAGGAAGTTCTCTGATATATGTGACTCGCTGGTACCGAACAGGTTAATGAACGATGATTTACTTTTAAGATCGCAACATCAGATGGTGCCATCAGCTACCATGCCATAGAAAATATGGTACAAATCAGCCTTGAATGGATAGCTTCTGTGACTTAAAATAACTAAAAACCTAATTTGAATTTTTGAAAAATCTCATCGAGGCATATTGTTCCGGATCCTAAGGTACATGTATACCAAATTTCATGTTCGTATGACATTTAGACTTTTCGCTACAGACAGCCATCTTTTATTATTATAGATTGTTTAAAAACTGCTTAATTTTCTTAGCGGTATATGTAACTATATTAAGCACTGTTCAGAAATTACAATAGAAGTAGAGAAAATTGTCTCATATGATATCCATGAGTAAGGATCAGGTTGTAAACTGATGGAACATTTTTTCCCAAGAGAAAGGGGTCCGGGTGTTTCACATTTCAAGTTTTTATTTTTTCCAGTTTCTTTCACAACCTTAATTCTTTTAATCAGATTGTGGATGCCTGCAGCATCCATTATCAGGTCCAGAAAA
Organism: Amaurobius ferox; assembly: GCA_951213105.1. Lineage (NCBI taxonomy): Eukaryota > Metazoa > Arthropoda > Arachnida > Araneae > Amaurobiidae > Amaurobius > Amaurobius ferox. The sequence goes on from OX578148.1 coordinate 25,716,309, forward strand.
ATTGCAGAGGGCTCTGTATAATACTTTTTTTAGTTTAGCATTTATATTCAAAGCTGCATAGACATCAGAAAATTTCATCTAATATTATGATTTTACTTACTAGGAAAAAAAGCCCTAATATACAGGGTGCATAAACTCTTTTAATAAAAAAAGAGGGGGTTACACATAGTGAAGTACACTTTAAGACGAATAATATTTGCAATGGAACTGAGGCCACTTTCCACTCATAGTGCTAGAACAGAATAAAGTTACATATCCATGTTGACCATGTTACATATCCACGTTTTTTAAGCTGTATTATAAGGCAGAATTTCTGATACTTGTCAATTTTCAGGTTAAAAATTTTTTTTTTTTTCAACATAATTTCTAGAAACTTTTGCTTGGAATTAGTTCTTGGTAATGTTTTTTAAGATTTCTATTATAATTGAACTGTTTAGCATGATTTAATGGGATTGTAATGCATAGTTTGAATGTAAACTTGATAAAAACATCATTTCGGTGACAGATGTTTTTTTGTGTCTAAAATGTGCAAAACATCAAAACACTATCTTGTTTTGCACACCAACTCAAGTAAACAATGCAAACATAAAATTTCTAATACATAATGTGTAAATATTATCTAATTATTTTGCGAAAATATAATTTTTTTAATGAAATTTCTCTTTAGGTGTAAATTTTTAAAGATAACTTTATCATAGCTTTGCTGCAAACAGATTTTACTGGCCTCATTTTTGCAAATAGATAACATCATTCAAGGTTTTTTTAGTCTTAGAATTATATTAATTTAATATATTTTTTTTATGAGGGAAAAGATCCATATCACCTGAATGGCACAGCTCCTCTGAAATGACTGTTTATATTAAAGGGTTAATTAAACAGCATTATTATAATAATGCACACATTGAATCATTGAAAAACAACTTTTATTTCACTATACCACAAATTAATTACATATTTTACAAGAAATGGTAAAAATTCTTTCACATCTAACATTACAGCCTAAACACTAGAACATACAAAAATGAAACATTGCCACTATCACCCCTGCAGAGTTTCACTCAGGTAGAACTGTCCTTGGAGTGGGGAGGACAGGCACCATTCAAGTGGGTGGGTCAGAGTGGCTGGATTTTAACCAGACCAAAAAAAGCCGGCCGGATTTTTTTGGTTTTAACCGCTTAAAAAAAGCCGGCTTTTATTAAAAAATCATCATCATCATCATATTTGGCACGACAGCCCAGGATGAGCCATGGCCTTCCGCTGAAGATTCCTCCAGGACTGTCTATTTCTAGACCTGGTCTGCCATTCTCTTGCTCCAATCACTCTAAAATCCGAATCAACTGAGTCAAGCCATCTCAGCTTTGGTCTTCCTCTTTTTCTACTAGTAAAGGGCCTTGCAGCAAACATCTGCTTTACCGGGTCCCTTTCATCCATTCTAGCAATATGAGAGGCCCAGTTCATTCGCTTAATTTCAAAATATTTAATAATATCGGGTTCCTTAAAATATTTATAAATCCCTAAGTTAAAACGCCTCCACCATAGGCCATTCTCCTTTACTCCACCAAGATGCCTCTGAGAACCCTACGCTCAAAAACAACAACTCTACCCTCTCCATTTTTTGTTAAAGACCAAGTTTCCGAACCATACATTAGGACCGGCCTAATGATAGTTTTACAGATAAGGAGCTTTGTTTTTCTAGAGAGGAAACAAGACCTCAAAACAGGGCGAAGTCCAAAACATGCCTTGTTGGCCAGTGAAATATGATTTTGAACTTCAGGGGTAATATCATTTTTTTGCATTAACAAAAGATCCCAGGTATTTAAAACCAGAAACAGTTTCAAACTCATGTGGGCCAATTTTCAGAAAGTTGGCCATATCACCAGTTGGTGTTTTCTGTACTGGCATATATTTGGTTTTAGAAACATTTACAATCAATCCCATTCGACTTGCAGCCACCTCCAAGGAGGAGAATGCTTCTCTCAAGGTCGGAACACTCCTAGCAACTATATCGATATCATCAGCATAGGCTAGGAGCTGCACAGTCCTGTGTATGATGTTTCCCAGTACATCAATTTTTGAATCTTGTACAGCCTTCTCCAGTGCGATGTTAAAGAGAATGCACGAGAGAGAGTCCCCCTGTTGTACACCATTATTGACACTTAGGCTCTCGGAAAGGACGCTCAAAAATTTAATTTTACTTTTGGTGCCATGCGATGTACACATCACAAGTCTAATCAGTTTAGCAGGAATATTAAATTCATACATTGCATCCATTAAATGCTTCCTGCTCACGCTGTCAAATGCAGCCCTAAAGTCAGTAAACAAATTGTGAGTGTCAATACCATATTCAAACGATTTTACCAAAATCTGACGCAAACAGAAAATTTGATCAATAGCGGATTTTCCTCCTCTAAATCCACATTGATAGTTACCAATCTCAGAATCAGCAACGGCCTAAGTCTCTGACACAGAATAGTGGAGAGGATTTTATAACATGTGCATAGAAGGATAATACCCCTATAATTGGAACAGATCATTTTATTAAAAAAAGCCGGCTTTTATTAAGAAAAGGTGATTTACAGCCAATTGACATTAAATTTGCATTACTTTATCTTTGATGCACTCCTAAATATTTATAAACTTCTATTAAATATTACCAAGTACACAAGATTTTACGACCACTAGAAAAATACTATGAAGGTAATATGTCTAAAAGGAAATATATATATACGTTGAGGAGAATGCATTAAATTAGACACCAAGATGGTGTTTTGAAAGCCTCTGTTACATAATGCATAGCTCCACATTACATATACTACACATTTTAAAGAGTATAATTAATTAAACAGACAAATCAACACACCTCAAAATGGAAAAACATTTTTTTTACACACTGCTAACAAGAGAGAGCAATCAAAAAAGGTTAAAAATTGTTCTCAAATTAAAACTTGTTAAAATAAATTTTTGAAAAGCTTGATGCTATTCAAAAGAGTTCATGCCTATGTTATTCCCAATACTGTTTTCAATAGTGATAAATTGTGTTTTTTATTAAATGTCTTTATGCATGATTTTAAATATTTATAAGTGAAAATAAGACTCTTATATATCAATAAAATCCTTAAAATTAGTTAACTAATAAAATATATCACTAAGCAACTGTTGTCCTAAAATAAAATATTTCATTATTTAAAGCAATAACATTTTAAAAAAAATGTGTTCAAGGCCAATGTAAACCAAGTAAAGCAGTTGGTATGCCTTTTTTGCATTAGCAGGTATTCTAATATTAATGTTGTTGTTGAGACCCAGACTGTCCGACCTACCAGAAAGGTGTAAGGTAACTGTTTAGACATCCGGAAAGTGCCACCCAATTTAGACCGGAACCCAATGGGGGAGGCATCCACAGGGACCGTACCCTCCTTCTCCTACTACCAACCTCTCGGAAGGACTTATGGACCCACATGTTTAACGTGATCGTACTCCGCATGAACACGGCGGCAGTTGTGGCAGCGAGCAAATCCAGCGCGCAAACCACCGGGCTGCCGCGCCCGAAATGTACCAACAGCACACGGTGTTCCGAGGTGGTCACCCACCCAAATACTAACTGTGCCCGATGCTGCTTGACTTCGGTGATCTAACGAGAACCAATGTTATCAGCACGGTAGGGCCGTTGGCCTCCCAATATTAATGTTTTCATTATTGAGAAATAGTTATTTATTAAATTCTAACCTAATAAAATACCTTTAAAATTAGTTAAAGAACACTTAAAAATGTATAATTCAAAATTAAAATCCTTCAAGCTTTTATTTTAAAAAAAAAGCCAATTTTGGCCAATAAAAGCCACCGGCATGGCTTTTTTTAAATTTAGCCGGCTTTTTTGCAACCCTGGGGTGGGTGGGCGGGTATGGATACCTCTAAAGTGGCGGAAGGGACAGGCCTCCAATATATTTTTTTGTAAGAGAAGGCATGAAATCAGATAAAGGGGAAAATCAAATATGAAGGAAGGGGTCCCACGATAAATGTTTGTAGAGAGCATTTAATTTGTATGGGCAACACTGCCCCAGACTATTTTAGTAGAACAAAAATGTCCCAGCTGCCTTTTTGTTATCAGAGCAGCGCTCTCCTTGCCCTTTTGTGATGAGAAAAGCACCCTGCTTGACCCTTTGTTAAGAGAGCAACGTTTTCCACTGCCTGTTATCTCCCAACAATAAATAAATAAAATAATAAGATTAAACTCTGATCTAGAGTCAAAGAAAAGATTCCCCACCATACTTTCCTCCATCAAAAGAAGCAAAATAGAAATAGCAGAAAGGGGAAGATTGTTATGCCAATACATTCTCTTTTTCACATGATTAAAACTCAAATTTTGTTAAATTATTCCATGATTGGTATGCATTTGGGGTAAAAAGTTCTACAAATTAAAACTCTATAAACATTTTTGCCCTAAAACCAATATTTAAAAATATAGCTTTCCAGCCTAGGATTCTTTTGTACCTCCTGTTTCTTTATGTTGAGTCAGTCAAAGTCAAAACACAAGAAGATAGGAAGGAAAATAATAAGTTGTGTCTAGATGAGTATGTTGCAGTAACTTCAGACTTTCGCCGGCTTTAATGAAATGTTAGAAAACATTTTTCTTAATATTATTTACTAACTGCTTTTGGCAACCAGAATGGCTGTTTTTTGAGAAAGCTCATAACTTGCAATGGCTTTCTTACAGTAACTGTCGACCATGTACCTATGCTATGAGCGTATGTCAGCAACAATTCATGCAGTAGTTAACCGTGTGCCCAACCACTGTGTGGGCACATGCAATCCGTGCAGGGTATATACGATAATGATAACCCCACTTCATGAAAACGAAACACACATTGTGCGATGTAAATGTTTTATTAAAAATTTGCGATGTAAATTCTGTATTAAAAATGTTTTAACTAAAATATTTCATTCTGTATTAACAGATTTCCTTAAATTTTGCAGAAATTCCGATTCACGTTGTTAATGTTTTATTAAGAGGATATTTTAATTAAAATATTTCATTCTGTATTAAAAAAATTTCTTAAATTTCACAGAAATTCCAATTCGTGATGATCCTGTTAGCGAAAACTATAGAAAAATCCTTAAAAGGAAAAAAATCCTACCATCATTTCAAAGCCGAATCGGTAATGTAAATCATTCCATTCACATGGCACAAATGGCCTCGACACAGTTGATGTTTATGTACATTTTTATTCCGCACAGAAATCAACAAAATAAAATTTACACCATGCAAAACACTCTTTTATATGCTAACAGAAGACATATTACTTTCAAATTTTCATTCATATTAACAATAATTAAATGCGTGACACAGTCGACTGATAATAAATTATGCATCAAAAATGAATAATAAAATTGTGTTTTTCACTTTCCTTAATTATCATAAAGTGATAAAACTATAAACAAATATAAAACAAAATTCTAAGTGATATTATTCTAGAATTTAATGCCACTGCTGTCGCCATCTAGTGGAAGAAAAAGATGATTTTTCGAATAACGTCGCACTATTGCCAATTCTCAGGGATAAGCATGTATAAACAATTTCACAAAAAATTATCGTTAAAATTTTTAAGACAATGATAATTTTTACACGTCAAAATCGTAATTTCTTAAACTTCAATCATTTATTTCCATTATTTACGTTTTTTATTTATGTAATTAAGAGATGAAAACTCAACTCATCACTGTGGGGGACAGTGACAGAAATGACAAATTTGCTATTTTGTGAAGTCAAAACTATATTTAATATTGAAAAATATGCAGAACAGACTATTCTAAACAAATACAGCAAAAAATATATTTTTTAATTATATATTTTTTTAAAGCTCAAGGGACCCAAAATTGACGATTATCAGAAATTCAGCCATAAAACAAGTGTAAAAAATGTAAATTTTGGATTAAAAATATCGAAATATTTCCCTAGATTGATTGTGCTATTGTCACACACAATACATCAACCTTTTCCCATTTGAAAATATGCTAACTGTTTTTTGTTCTTAAAAAGTGCTCGATTGTTTTGCAAATGTGCAAGAATTCTGTTAAATTCTATGTGAATGAGCTTAGTGTGATGTCCCCCTTTTATTTAACCCTTTCGAGATAGGCGTCCCACCGGTGCCAGTAGTGAATGTCACTCACAGCCGTGTGGCTCATAGAAGAGTTGCCGTATGAAGTGCTTCTCAGGACAGGTGCTTATATATGAGTTTTAAGTAATACTCATTAATTTATTATTTTTTAATGTTACTAGATGGAGTCCTTTGTCTATAGTTGAACTACAGTTGAATATGTCTATAATGTTGACCTTCATTTTTGTTCAAGTGTTTTGTATTTTTGATATTTTGTTTAGTCAGAATTGTAGGGAGGAGAAATATAAACAAACTAAGGGATCTTTTTAAATATTGCACATGGTATAGACATTCACATGTTTCCGGCATTCCTGAATACTTTTATTTATTTATTTTTTTTTTTTAGAAAATGAGGGAGAAGGGGGTCTTTCTGTAGCTTTAGTTTTGGGTCATTTACTTTGTATTTTTTGCACCAGATAGAAGGATATTTTATGGAAGATTTAAAGGAGAAAATAGTGATTTACAATGGCAAAAAGAAAGTGTTTTTTATCTGAAGAAGAAATCATTTGTATGGCCAATGAGTCTTTGAGTAATTCAGATTATAGTGACAAATCTTTTCTGAAAGAATCAGAAAATGATAGTTCTAGTGATTCCAATACTGATATTTTATCGAAGTCTGAATTAGCCGCCTCTTTACTATTAACTTCTCAAGCTAATGTGTCTGTGGACTCTTGGACTCGATCGATTGAGGATTTGAATCCTCATGAGTTTATTGGAACACCAAATATGAATGTAGCAGTAAATGATGGAAATGGAATTAATTTTTTCAACATTTTTTTCGATGATGAGGTAATTAATGAAATTGTAGAAGAGATAAATAATGTTGCTAACCTTTAAAGAGAAATATGCCATCAACATCCACATCAAAATCTGCAAAATTCTCTGGAGTATGTGCAGAGCAGATGAAAGTATTTCTGGGATTAATCATTCTAATGGGGATAATTAAAAAGCCGGACCTGAAGATGTATTTCTCTATTACCAAGATGCTAGCTACTCCATGTTTTAACCGAGCTATGTCTCGAGATGTTTTCTAACCATTTTATGGCTTTTGCATTTTATTTCTGATGTAAGTGTTAAGAAGTTGGGAAAATTAGGTTCATTTCTGGAAAATCTGCAGAATAAATTCTGAAGATCGTATACTTAAAAAAAAAGAATATATGTATTGATGCATTCCTTTTTGCATGAAGGGGAAGACTTGGATTTCCGTAATATGACCCATCAAAAAGAGCGGTATAAAAATCTACAAATTGTGTGAATCTAATTTTGGATATGTGTGGAACATTTTAGTATATTACAGAAAAGATACAAGCATGGTGAGTAGTGATGGTTCTTATAAAGAATGGGTTTTGAAAATGCTAATGAGTCACTTATCTGGGAAAGGATATAATCTATATTTAGATCGATTTTTCAATTCTCTATCGCTTGCAGAATATTTGAGTTCCATAAAAACAACTGTGTGTGGAACTGTGATAAAAACAAAAAAAGGAATGCCTAAAAACTTTCCTAAAACAAAACTGAAAAAAGGGGGGTTGAAAGTGATGCAGAGAGATATGGATGTAATTGTTTTAAAAGATAAAAACAAAGATGTATTTATACTTACAACTTTACATACTCCAGGTATGTCAACATGTGGAAGGAAAGCGAAAAACACTGGGTTGATATTTTAAAGCCAAAATGTATTGTGGACTACAATAAAAATATGGGTGATGTAGATAGTGGAGATGCAATTATTATAACTCATCCTCCATCATTTCGAAAATCCATCAAATGGTATAAAAAGCTGTTTTTTGGACTGATGGATATTGCATTGTTAAATGCCAGTGTATTATATGATAAAAAAAATATGAGTTAAAAACCCCTTTTGTAGATTTTAAATTGATTAGTAGAACAGTTGTTTGAAAACTATGCGAGTTCCTAATCAGAAAAGCAGTTCACTGCTAAATCTTCACCCTCACTAAGACTTTCCAGAAGACATTTCTCTTCACTATATAAATTAAAGGACAAAAATGCTGTAGAAGATATATAATGTATCCTCAAACTGTGAGAAAACATCAGCAGACACTCTATGTTTGCGAGCCATGCAATGCAGGACTTTGTGTGTATCCTTGTTTTTAAGATTATCATACAAAATCTAAGTTTTAAATATTGTTACATTTTACTATAAATAGTCATTGCTTCATATTTTCTACTTACTAATCCTTGTTTTCATTAATTATTGTGTTAATTAAAATTAATAAATTTTTGATATTTTTTCTTAAATGAAAGTCAATGTTTCTATGATTTTCATGTAATTTTTGAAAGAAAATATAATCCAAAAACTAATATTTATGATTACTGAAATATTCAGCTAAGTTTATATGAAAAAATGAAACATTTGAATTGAGTTTATTTTATTCGATTTTTTTTTTTTTTCGAAGTTAGGCTTAGTTGTGTAAAAAGCTTCGTCCTCTGTGATCAATCAATGTATTTCAACCCCACTCCGTCCTAAGCGAACGTCCCAGATAGCAATGCACTGTTGCAAAAGGGTTAAAAAAATAAAAAAAATTGCAAGATCAAAAATATTGTTAAAATTGCCAATTATTCGAGGGAATATTCAGCAAGTAATTGTTCCTACATAATTTTCAATAAGCCTAAATTTAACTCTATAAATTAAGAATATTTATTCAAGCAGTATTATCAAACCTGAAAGTTCTTAATTTATAACGTCTCCACGTAGTAAGAAAAATTTTATTTATTGAATGTGTTCTTAGTAGTCTTAATACAATATCTAACATAAAATATTTTCTTTTCCAGTTTAATGAAATTTTGTATGGAACATCAGAAGTCCGATGTTCTTGTGTATGGATTCCTTTCACAATCTGAAAACCCCTTTAAAGAGCCAAAGGGCTGTATATTACTATAGCATGACCAGGTATTAAATTTTTTTTTTATCTTATGTTCTTTTTAAACTTGAAACCCAAAATATGTAATTTTAAATGCCTGATTATAAGTAATAAAAAGCTTAAAAATTCAAACATTTTCACAAGTGTCAGAATGAAAGTATACATATGGCATAACAAAACTTTTCAATTATTACACTTTAAATAAAATGAGATATTATTTATCTTGTTTTTTACTATATTTAAACATAGGCACTTTCATATTTAACATTTCCTACCACTTATTCTTCTATTAATACGTTTCGAAGTATAAAGACTAGATCCACAAAACTATATTAAAATTATCTTCAAGGATGCTTTTTTATTTAGTGAGCCTTATTATTCTCTGTTATAAATTATTCAGAGATACACTTTTAAGTTTGATTTTTACCTGTTTGGGGTGTAATATTTTGTAAATTACTAAAAATCTATATATTTTTTTAATGTTTTGTGTACATGTCTTTAAAAAACCCTGTGTCCTGTTGAGAATTCATATTTTAAATCGCGAACCATACATACTAACATATCCTGATGTGTTTTTATAGTATAGGTAATCAGTATTCATACAAGGTGTATTATGTCAGATTTAATAGCAATTATATAATTATAACACATTTAAACAAAAAATATTTTATTAAAAATTAAAATGTTTACATAAGAAAATCAAGTTTTTGATGAAAAAATATAATTTTTTACGAGTTATTTTAGATTTTCTGCTAAATTTAAATTCAATAAAAATTCAAGGTTTTCCATATTCTCCTGGAGGTGTGTGTACAAGTCTTATCATAAATTAATAATTGTTTTGTGTCAAATTTATCTTGTCCGTGAACTGTACTCTATCTCGGATAATGGGTAATATAAAATATTCAATTTATAATAAAAATAATTTAGTATAACTACTGATATAATTTATTTACTCTAGATAAATTGTATATATACATATATAATCCATATATATACTGTATAATTTATTTACTCTAGATAAGTTGCATATACACATGGTGTCCCAAAAAGATTGAAACACGCTTTAATTCTTTACCTGTTGGAGTTTCTGGTCTGGAGTTGGAGTCTGTTTCTATAAAATATATAAAAAAAATTTCAGCAAAATATATTCAGTAGTTTTTTAAATAAAAATTACAATAATAATTACACCTCTTATATGAAGAGATCACATGACCCACTTCAAAATGAAATACAGCATCCATCTTGCCTCAAAATCGTGATTTTTAAAATTATTTTTAATTCATATTGAGTGTTGTATCTGTCCTAAAACTGCTTTATTTTTACTTAAATTCTGTGCATCTATATACTGAAACAACGCAATTACAATATACAGTAGGTGCCGCTTAATGTGATCGCGGATAATGTTATCATTCGTTTAATGTTATCAGAATCGCGAAGTCCCGAACGCTTGTATATTAACACATGTTAAAAAAATCGGTTTTTGTAATCAGCGCCTTCGTTTATTGTTATCACTTTATCACTTCACTTTCGTCGTTCGTGCACCATTTTCGATTTTTTTTTTCATTCTCTCAACAAAAAAATCCAAACTACAGATACGTAAACGCAAAGGGAGAATCCCCAAAACCCCAAAGAGGGCCCCTTTTGGCATGGATTTCCGAAGAATGGCCGAAAATAATCGCTGATTATTCACCCGAAAACATCCACAATGCTGACGAAACTGGACTTTATTTTCGTGCCGTGCCAGAACATACGTACCTGTTCAAAAACGAGAGCTCTAAGGGATGCAAAGTTTCAAAATAACGTATAACTGTACTCTGTTGTGCGAGCATGTCTGGAAAGAAGAAGAAACTCTTTGTTATCGGAAAAACCAAAAAGCCGAGATGCTTTAAGGATGTTAAAAAATTGCCTGTTAATTATGATGCCAATAAAACAGCGTGGATGACAATTGCTCTATTCAGTGAATGGCTTCTAAAGTGTGACAAAGAATTAGATCACAATATCGCCGTACTCATCGATAACTGCAGAGCCCACGATGCAAATGTCACATTAAAGCATATCAAAATCATTCTCCTACCTGCCAACACTACATCACAGAGGCACTGCTAGGAACTTTCGCGAACAGTACAGGTATGAAAGTTTTATTGAGACAAAATACAAGGCAGACAACTTTGGAAGAAATTTTTAATTGACCTATTTTAACGATTTGTTTAAAATAGTGTTTGAGTGAATCGTTGTCTTTTAAATTTGTAGTAGCTGCAAAAATACAGTAAATATTAACTTTTAAAATCAAAATTTTATGTTTCTGATAGTTTTTGTTTATTGTTATCAATCGGTTATTGTTATCAAATAGCATCTGTCCCAAAGCGATCACATTAAGCGGCACCTACTGTATTTGAGTTTAAATGATCATCCAAATTTGATTATTTCTACAACGAAGCCTATTTTTCACTTATGTAAAATGTAAACAGCAAAATATGTAGGATGAATTGTATATGAATTGCTGTATTTCTTTAACACAAAATTATTTATTTTATGGAGTCTGCATAGCTGATATGAATGAAATATTCATTGATTTTACAGAGAGGACGATTTTTTTTTATGAAGTTTTAAGCATAGAGTTTAATTACTTGTAGCTCCATGATCTTAAGTTTTTAAATAAAATAAATTATTGTAGTATTGTGATGAATGAAATGAATGGGAAAATGTTATGAATGAAATACTGCTTTTATAGAGAGAGCCAGGCGTGTTATTTTTTCTATGACATCATTTGAATGAATGTCAGTTTTTGATGAAGTTTTCAAATATAATAAATTATTGTAGTATTATGATAATTTTAAAAATATTACCGAGGAATGTATCACATTTTTTAGATGGCCAGGCAATTTATATTTCAATGCCGTCATTTGATGAAGTTCATTTTTTCGATGAAGGTTTAAGTTTTCAAATATAATAAATTAATGTAGTATTGTGATAAGTTTTAAAATAGTACCGAGGAATGTATTGCATTTTAGAGATGTTTAAATAAAATTGCATTGAAGTTGGAAAGTGTTTCATAATCACATAGCTGCCAACCGTTCCGAATTTTCCGAATTTTTGCGTCTGTTCCGAAAATCCGAATTTTTTCCACAAAATCCGAATTTTTGAAAATATTCCGGTTTTACCCCATACTTCCCCCTCTGCAACCATAAAAGTTACATATGTACCAACTCTACTGAATTTGGCGGGAGATTCCCGATTTTTGAGTGTTTATCCCGATTTCCCGCTTTTGAAGACGCATCTCCCGATTTTAACGATTTTTTGAAAAAATCTATACGTTTAGGGATAATATCCCCAAAATTTTCCCTATAAAAGGGATTTTTTAGCTAAGTGGGAAATTTTTCTCTATTTGAACAAAAGTACGCTCATAAGATTACAGATCAGACGTAAAAAACTCTCTGGATTTGGGCCGGAAACTCCGGATGTTTCATTACTTCTCCGGCCTCCGAATTACTAACGAAATTCTCCGGATTTTTTTGTTTGAAATTTATCAATTAACCAGACATGGTATAATTCCTCGGAAACGCCAATTTTCCGCTTTTTTAGCATTGATTTCTACCATTCCCGGGATCGTAGCAACTCTATAATAAAATTAACGTAGATTTACGGCCGCGTGTAATGTAAATTAAGATCTCGATCGCTTATTTTATGAAAGTAATAAATATACTTCTTCAAAGGTTGTCTAATTCAGCATAAATCGCTAAAATGTTATTTTGTTCATTAATTTTGCATAAAACTGCGATTGCGCAATTCAGTTTGTTCTCATAAATCGCCGAGAGTGCAATAATATCTTTTTCCATCCATCTCAATCTTCTACATATTGCATTTTTGATTGACCAAACTAGCTTATTTTCATATTCTGATTAATTATTATGGTTAATTTCTTAATTATTTTCGCATAAACAGTGCGATTGCGCAATTCAGTTACATCGCGTGAAATGCCGAGATTACGTTAGTATCTTTTCCCATCCATCTCCATCATTTAAATGTTGCATATTAGATCGACTAAACTAGTTATTTTCATATTATTAAGGTTAATTTTTTAATTATATTTGCATAATACAAATACAAATTTGATGTTCAGTGGGCTAAGTTAGGAAAGCAAAAAGATCCTGTGTATAAACTTTTGTATGGTAAATTGAGTAGTATCATCTTGGGGATACTAACACTCCCCCATAGTAATGCTGCATGTGAGCGAATTTTTAGTCTTGTAAAAAGAAACAAAACTGATTTTAGAAGTTCCATGAGTATTTTGACTTTACAGTCTACTTTAATTGCCAAATAATCAGATAAATGGTGCTTGGTATGAACAAACATGGTGCCACTTTCTTGAAAAAGGCCAAATCTGCTACCTATGTATCAATAAACCAAAAAGATTCTTAATTTGTCTTTGTTTTACTTACTTTGTAATAGTGTATTTAAATTGTGTAATGACATTTTTTTTTTTCAAATATGAAAATAGTTTTCATGTATGTTTCAAAATTCTTATCTCATGAGGTCTTATTTTTTTTTATTAGGATTAATTATATAGTATATATATATATATATATGAGTTTCACCATCTTTCCTTCCGGGGGGGGGGGGGGGGGGTGCAAAATCACTGTCAATACATAATACATTGGCTAAGAAATACTGACATGCAATTCAATGGGGGGGGGGGGGAGCAAGTACTCCCATGTTGGAGATACCCATGTTGTTGTTGTTGAGACCCAGACCGTCCGACCTACCAGAAAGGTGTAAGGTAACTGTATGGACGGCCGGGAAGTGCCACCCAATTTAGACCGGAACCCAGTGGGGGAGGCATCCACAGGGACCGTACCCTCCTTCCCCTACCACCAACCTCTCGGAAGGACTTACGGACCCACATGTTTAACGTGATCGTACTCCGCATGAACACGGCGGCATTTGTGGCAGCGTGCAAATCTAGCGCGCAAACCACGGGGATACCGCACCCGAGATGGCCAACAGCACGCGGTGTTCCGAGGTGGTCACCCACCAAGTACTAACCGCGCCCGATGCTGCTTGACTTCGGTGATCTAACGAGAACCGGTGTTTTCAGCACGGTACGGCCGTTGGCCGGAGATACCCATGTATATATATTTTGTGTGCAACTATTGCGTGTCATTTTTCTCGCGTACAGTGTTCCTAATTTTTTATTCTCTGGGTTGGCAGCTATGTAATCAATGCTTTAAGCATGATTGATCTTTCTTGTTATTATATATATATATATGTATATTAAAAATTAAGAACAAAAATGTGTTTCTTTTTTTAAGAAAATGCATATATTTGGAAGAATGACTTATTTAAATTTAAACTTATTTATTCATAAATTATTTTATTTCTTTTGCAGAATTTCTATTTTCTAATAATGATCGCACCTTGGGAACACAATTTCTATGCATATGCTGTGATGAAATCATTCATCTGTTCTTGATGTATTTTTTATACAGAATGTACATTTAACTTGAAACAATTTACTGCTGTCTAATGAATATTCTTACTTATACCATTTGAAATTCAAAAGCATTTGCTCTGTCTTGTATCTTTCATTACTGTATTAAAATTTGCTTTTACTGAACTTCCTGTGTAATTCCTTCAATTCTGGTGTCAGAAATTATTACAAGTTTAAATGAACATGAGCCATCTCATTGGTAAAAATGTATAAAATTAGTTTCATATTAAAGCCCATGCAAGCATAAGAGTATACTATGGTATAGGCTATAGGTGACTAACTTGACTGTAACTAAACTGACTGTATTGGTGACTAAAATGCAATAATTTTCAACTCACACTGACTATTTCTAGCAAAATGTTCCAAATAACAACTATTTTTATTTTCTGGCATTAATGTTGTACATTTTAGAAAATTTTTGTTCAATATAGCATTTTCTTGTGATCTGTTTAGGTTTGACAATACTTTATGGCAGCACTTCCTAAACTGTTCCATGGAACATTAGTGTTCTATGAAGTACAATGAGCAGTCTGCTATAAAATCAAAAGCTCAAATAAAATCATTTACATTTTAGCATTAAATTTCTTATGTATTAATTACAGCCTGAGATTATGTCTGACGTGGGTACCTTTTAAATAAATTATTTTAGTGCAGATTTTCTGAAATTTCGTAAATTTTAAATTCCATGGCAAATTTTAGATTTTTTTATTATTGCCTAATTTTGATTACAATTTTTAGATTTTTATTTCGTAGTGAAAATTTTTGTGAACAAGTTTTTTCAGAAATTTCACGAATATCAAATGTATAATGTTCTTGGACTTTTTAGATGACATTTTTTTTACTTTTACATTTATATAAAGTGAGTGTAAAAGAATTTCGTGTCAGCAAAGGTTGATAGAGTATTGGAATTGGGAAAAGAAAAAAAAATAATTTTCCTAGCTATATAAGTTGCCATCCTTTGTCCACTGCATGATGAGAATTTTCGAGGATCTGATCTTCTTTAATATGAAGTATCTATCTCGCTTCCTGTAAGAGATTGATATTTTTTACCTATTACACTGTTGAAGAGCATTGAAAAATTAGTAGAAAGCATCTTTGTACCCCTGAAAAAAAAGGAAAGTAACTCTAAAATGAAATGTATTCCCCTTTCTCCCAAAGTTGAACATTTAAACAATGCAGCAGAATTAAATTGGTATTTTTATACACAATGTACAAAACAATGATTCATGCTTGCACATGTAATAAGATATCTCTCCAAGTTTACACTTTTAATATGCAGATTAAGAAAATTGTTTCTTTAAAGTTATCAGGAGTTATTTTCCATTTTTTGCAGAGGGGACAATGCTTTGTATTAAGATGCTCTACAACTTTTTAATTGATCTTCCTCTATCAATCTAGGAAGCAAGATGGTACCCCGCACCTTGCTAAAATAGGTCAGCATCCTGAAAGTTTTCATCATGTAGCACGATTCGGGTTTCCTATACACCTGCATACAAAATATATTATAACTAATACTTCAGAGTTATTTTTTTATCCGTGAGTTTCCTTGACATCCTGTTTACCGACAGCATTACTATAATCTTAATTTATGTTTATCAAGTATGGAACTTTAACAATAAGAAATTAAGTCTTTGATATGACT
The DNA here is from genome assembly GCA_951213105.1 of Amaurobius ferox. NCBI lineage: Eukaryota > Metazoa > Arthropoda > Arachnida > Araneae > Amaurobiidae > Amaurobius > Amaurobius ferox. The sequence goes on from OX578148.1 coordinate 25,732,473, forward strand.
GAAATATGATAATTATTAATTTTGTGTCCGTTGAGCTTTATAAATTAATATACTTTTCACAGTATTTATCTAGAATGTAATCAATTTAACATATTTTTCAATAATATTAAATGTAGTTTTGACTTTATAAAAATGCAAATTTATCATTTCTGTCACCAGAACTTTGACAAAAAAATAGAATATATTCAAGTTAGAAAAACAAATAAAATCCACTTTGTAACAGCTGTTTTCTATCTTGGCAAATGTCTGCTATTCTATCTTTATCGCCTACCTGCAGACTCTAACGTTTTTATGCTACTCGTGTCACTGCATCCCATATCAACAGACAGGTTATGATGTTAGTTGTAACACCCAGTGCATAGTAACTGACGAACCAGAAAATAAAGTCCCTTTATTATTAAAATCAAAAATTATTTTTATTTTTTTGTTTAAAAATCTATAGAAAATAGAGTAGTTAAAAAAAAATATATTAGAATGCAAAGATATACACCCATATTTTAAACCAAATAATTGTGCTAAACTTCCATTTTTAAATATGACAAAATAAGAATTGGATAACCTAAAACATGCATATGTTGATGTATTTAAAAATATATAAATAAATAGAAAGGAATTGTCCAACAGCTTTAGTTCAAAGATTGTTAGAAAGAACATTCTTCTATCTTTCAAATGTCAAGATGGAAATATTTTCAATTGCTAAGGAATTGATTTGTATGAAAATCACTTAAAATAGTTCTACATAAAATAACTAAAAAACTCATTCAAATTTTAAAAAAATTCTATGTGATCGGCATTCAGCTAATCCAGTATGGAATTTCACAGCTGTTTGAAGCTGCGGTGTTTTGCTATAGACATCACAGAAAAACATCTTATATTATGTAAGATGTACTAAAGAACGAAGTTTTTTTAAGAGAAAATGAAAATCAATACTCACTTCCTCCTGAAAATTTTTTTTGCACACATTATTACCCAATTTTTCGAAGTAATGAGCATAGTAAAAAAGAAACATAATAAAGAAAAACATTAGGATTTTATAAAGCAATTTTTTTTATATAGATTGCTAAAAAACTTATTTAAACTTTCAAAATAAAAAAATAAATATATAAAAAAAAATGGCCATTGAAGAATGTTCTTGCAAAATACAAGTTGCATTTGGGGATTGATTTTGTGAAAGAAAAATTAGTACATAAATTCTGCAAATGTATGAAAATAATTGTGTCAAGATCTTTTTGTCTTGGATTTGTATACAAAATTGATTCACCAACAGTATAACTATCCATAATTGTAAGATTATCCGTCATTTTAAAGTTGTATTTGAAACCGATAGGTGAAGTTTGTGCCAAATAAACATGGTACCTCATACAGTACAAATAAAACACATTTTGATATAAAATAAACATTGTATCACAAAACTTTATTTTTACATAAATTGGTTTGTAAAAACATCCTGAATGTTTTATTTTCTAAATTTGAATACTCATTTTCATAGAGAGCATAACTTATTATACTAATAATATTTTCCCTCAGCCGCTTCCTTCAGGTTTTCCATGTTAACTCATGTTCTTAATCTCTAGCTCATTTAGTTTTTAGGATTTTTCCTACTGTTTTTTGTTAAGCATGATTGTGCTTTTTTCAAAAGTCAATAAAATAATTAGATATATGTTAATAATTTTTGTAAACCGAATGTGTTTCTTTTCAATAAATACTAGAAATACTTCTAATTATCCTTCCTCTGTTTAGCATCTATACTTGACAAAAAAAGAGAAAAATCTAAAAACTAAACAAGTTAAAGGTTATGGAATATTTTCCATAGGTTAATGTGGGAAATCTGAAAAAAGCAACTATAGAAAATATAAAAATAAAAAGGAAGTTTAAGAGGATAAGGCAAGAATATTTTTTGAATGACAATATAAATTAGAATGCTGCTGGACTTTTGCATATTTTAAATCATGGATAACAATAGGTATTTGTGGCAACAATAACTTCCAGTATGCATTTATTTGCATTTCCAATTTTACATATTTATAATAGTAACTACTTCCATATACACTCAGACCACAAACAAGTCAGAGGCAGGATTGTTCACATTAAATGATAAAACAGTTAAATGTCAAGAAAATGACTACAGTAGAAAGCCGATTATCCAATAATTGGACATTTTATAAAAGTAGTAACACACACACACAAAAAAAAAAAAATGCAAAATTCTTTAATTTAAATTGTTTGTAGAAATTGTGTATTTTAAGTGATGTACATAAAATCACATTAAAATTAAATTATTTTAATTTACCATCTCTTATGAAAAACTCATTATTGTTTTCTGTTTCAAAGATAAAACTAGTTGTGTTTTGTTAAGCCCAACATTCTTTATTAATGTAGTAGTAACTAGTAAGGTAAGAAAATTGCACTCTCTGAGATTCTTCAAAGATGCTACTGCCTCATGTTTGTTTTCTGGATGGTGTAAATCACTGGAAAATAGGGACTATGAATAGTGGCAATAAGTATCAGAATCACGTTTGTTAGAGGCAGGTAAGATGATCTTATAAACAATATTCCTGCCTTCCAATTTTAGTTTAGGGCCAGAAAAGTAGTTTTGGGTGTGACATTGGACCTTTGTTGGGGCATCCAGTCAGAAAAACACACAAAATTAAAAAACAATAAATCAGGATAATCAGTGTTCTACTGTATATTGTAATTCTATCATCATCCTTAGAATGGTTACACTGTAATTTTACAAATCATTTGTACTTCTTTGATAGAAGCAAACTACTGCTTGTGTGAATACAAACTTTTTGTACTTTCTTGGTATAAGCAGTGGCGACAATTGTTTCCAGGTCATTATGAGCTCTCTTCATTAGATCAAGAACAGTGTGCACTGATCTTTTGATTAGTGTATACTGTTTCTGACCAAATGACGAGGGCCTGTAAAGTCTTTGGAGACAATTGTAGCCACCAAATGTCTGCTTCTCCCAAGAAAGTACAAAGAGTTTGTATTCACACAAGCAGCAGTGTGACACTGTGCTCTGCTTGTATGAATCACCCTTTTCAAAATCAGTTCTGTTCAGAAATAGTTTCCTACTTACAACCCTTTATGTTGTGAGAATTTTACAACTGAAACAATCAAGGAAGCCCCTGACAAACAATCATTTGCAAGTGAGACCTTGTCTATCAGAATTACGGAAAGCGTCGTAAAGTTATGAACTTTTATCATGAATGAACACATAAAAATTAGCTACTGTTATTAAATATAACAAATTCTTTTAATATAACATTGCAAAATTTCAGACCCCCCCCCCTTAAGAATTATTTGAGAAATTAATCTTCAGATTAAAAGGATTGTTAGCAAATTAGCAACCCTATACCAAAGAGAAATGAATCCAACACACCGCATCCAACAATAATGAATACCGCATACATCATTTGAGACACATGTTGGTAGTTGGAAAATATTGTACACACACATACAAAAAAAAAAAATAGATAAAATAACTTTTTACAATGATTTTTAATCATCTAAAAATGTACATGGTCATTTACCATTACAGAAATATTTGGCAACACTTTATGCTGTACATTTTTCTTGCATTTAAAGTATGAACACTATAACACTCTGCAAAAATGACAGTAATATGAAAAATAAAATAAATATTAAAAAATCAGTCTTTGCTTAATATAAAATTAGAATGCTCAACTATGCATATTTTAAAACTGCTTAGTATGTTTCCAATATATTCAGATCTAATAACATAAATGATAACAGAAAATGAAACTTTAGATAACTAAATATCTCTGAAACTAGGGTTGGTAGATGAGGCTTAAAGATATTTTCAGATAAAAAATCGAATTGTATAAGTAAATGAGTCACTTTTCTTACAATGGTCCACTTTGTGAGAATGCAAAACATTATGACCATATCTTTTAATCACAGCTGCTGATTAGTGCAAATTATATTAGTAAAACATTCTAATTTCAGTCAAAATTTTTATGAAATTAAATAGAAGACTTCAAAGATTTAGCTTTTTGTTACAATCCTGACTTGAAACTGAGGAAAGGAGAGTAAATGCAGGTGATAACTTATTTTTATTTCATGCTTAAGATTGGAATGTTCCATTAATTAGAAGGGGTAACCTCAAGTTCAATGATAAAGAGACAGCAAAAATATCAGCTCTGAGGAGTCCTGCAGAAGAACTGAGGAGAACTTCAAAATTGAGAAAAGGTGTAAAATTGATAATTTTATGACAACTTATTTAAGTTTTCTGTAAATGCTGTAGATATTAAACAGATTTAAAAAGTTTGTAATTTCATTTCTGATTAATTTACAATTGCTGACTTTGTGAACTACAAAATAAACTTCAATGCATAAAATAACATGTATAGCATAGCAGACAGAAAGAGAAAGAATTAATTGAAACAAAAAATATAAATAGCAAGCAATGACTGAAGTGTTTTATCAGTAATTTTCCACTATTACTGAGCATACATAGAGGACATGTTAAAGCTATGACCTGATAAATGTGCCTACTTTTCCCCAAAAAGCATGGGGGCATTCAATAAAAGAACCACAAATGAGAGAGATTTAAAAATTTTAACTTTCAAAACTGCACAATATACTGAAATAAAGCAATCAGTCACTTCATATAGATCCTTTACTTGGAGATTTTAACACTCTGTACCAATTAACTTTAATGATCAATAAAAGCAAAAGATAAGTATATCTATAATTATATATATCACAGTGAAAAATCACATTTTTCAACATTTAAGTGAAGATTCATATTACATTAAGAGGCAGGCACTTGGTCAAGATTTCTACCCCAAAATTGAAAAAAAAAAAAGTGCAACCCTGTTTTAAAACTTACATAAAATTAAGATAAGGCTTTATCCAGAAATCATTTAGTATTGTACATAATATATTCACAATATTCATATACACTCAGTTAAAGAAACATTTCACAAATTAAAAAAATTAATTGATTGAAAGCATAAAATAAACAAATATTCATCAAAAATTAAATAATGACTACACCCAACTCTTTTTTTACATGAATTTGAAGTTACGCGGTTTAAAAGTCTTCCTTTTTTGAAAAATTTTAAACCATTGACTTTTTTGAACCGTGTAACTTCAAATTGGTGTAAAAAAAGAGTTGGGTGTAATTGAGAAAGAAAATGAAGTTAGACAACCAAAAGTTACAAATAAAAGCTTTTGTTAAAGTGGCTGATGGCAAGAAAATAAATTTACAAGTTTATAGCTGTGCTATTGAGATTCACCGTCCGTCAGGTAATATTTGTCTTGAGGCACCGTAGGGAGTCATTCCTCGTTGTGAGGCGCCTTGATTTGAACCAGATTGCAATCCTATCACTGTTTTGCCCATTTCAAGTATTTCCTTAGAAAATAGCCTTTTATTTTCATCAGCAACTTTTACACCTATTGTTGCACCTTCATATCCTTTTTTCTTTGCCTAGAAAAATTAAAACTCATATTCTTTCACAATATATATTTAAGAGAGATTATTTTCTAAACAGTCATATTCCAGTAAGTGACATGTACCTAGTTAAACAACAAAAGAATTGTAAAAGTTTAAAAGAACTGTAAAAACTTAAAATAACTGTAAAAGTTTTTATTTGCACAATTAAGGGTGTAAAACTACATGGACAAAAACACTTCAATGCTTTCAGGTGTCAAACACTATTAGAAGCATCAAGTATAGCGCAACTAAATTTTAATATTATAGTTAGCATTAGCCAAGAGACAAAAACAGAACAATAAAAATAGTATACATGTGTATATAAAAATATAAAGTACAGGAAAATATGAAATATATAAATAATATAAAAGACAATACGAAAAGTGGATATAGTAATTTTTAAATGGTTAGCTATCTCCGCTTTTACTGTATATTCTTGTATATATGTGCACAAGCTGAAATTTACAGCCTGAGTCTGAAACAAAACTTTGAAACCCAACCCAAACATGGATTAAATTAAAAAATTAAGCTTGGATTGAACTGAAAAATTAGGCACATCCAAACTATATCTCAATTTAAATGAGAGGTAAATTTAAATTAGCTCAGCTGATATTGAGTATTACATCTGATTTCGTTATCTCAGATTGGTTGTGTTATGAATCGAGCTGTGAATGTAGATGCAAAAATAAATTATTTTTAATCAAGAAATGAATGCTAATAATTTTATCTTTGGGCAATAATTTTCATACTAAAAAAAAAGATAAATGTTTGTGTAAAATAAAAGAAGCAAATTGTACCCATAAAATGAATTTGTCACACACTGCATAAATTATTGAGAAATTTATGTTTGTTTATGTTTATAGAATTGGCTGTAATAAAAATTAATTTACAAAGCATACTAAATTTTAAAAATCTAGATAAAAAAATTAATCAATTTTAGTATAAACTTATAAGTATAAGCTTAACAAATAGGTTTTTTGGAAATATAGAATATTTATTACCATTATATTACAATCAGGAGTATGAACTAGATCAATAGGAGTCAGGCAAGTTTTTCTTAAATAGCACAGGATACAAAAGCATAAGAGATATGTTTTTGAAAATAGTATTTGAGTTGATTAGGAAATACTTTGTACAGAAATGAAATATGATAAAAAAAATATTTTACAACTTCTAAATATGAACTTAGTGCACAATAGTGCATAAAGAAATACAGTAATTCTATTAAATGCTTTGAAATAAGATCTGTCCACTTAAAATTTGTAAAATGAAGGCTATACAGACTTGTGCAGGCTTCTACCAGGAAGCAATAATGAGCAACAACTGATAATAGCTGGATATAAATCAGCAATTTCCCAGTTGGTTCAAATATTGCTAGTTCAACTCCAGTCGAGCAATTTTTATTTCAAATGATTGCTTCTTTTTTTTTTCTTTTTTTTTTTTCTATATAATTAAGTGCTTTTAACATTTTCTATAGATATAACATTTCCTAGCTTGCTCGCACATTAACCACTCATTCCCACTTTATTTTATTTCCTTCTGAACCCCTGTACTTATGTAGTAATTTTGATTTCATTTAGGCATATTTTATTTAACATATGTACTTTTGATGTAGACACATATTTAGGGTGTAGCCACTTAGCAGCTAATTTGCCCACTAAGTAGGCATGTATTAACCAAGGCTACATAGGGCTGAAGTGCTTTGTATCTCCACAAAGACAGGTAAAAAGCACTTATATACAGTGTTCCTTTCAGGATTTTTTGGTTGGGGAGGCGAATAAAACTTGGGACAAGTTTCCTATTTGCCCTATATGATATAGAATTATATGTAAACAATTTTTAAGTACTATATTTACATATATAGAAGTAATTACTATATATATATATGCATATAAATATTGTAATTTAGACTACATACAACCACAAAATCTCATTCTGAAAATAATCAGTCGTAAAATAAAAATAATCTAAATGCTGTCATATAAATAAAAACTAGGTTAATATAAAATGTCACCCGGATGTATGCCTGAAAGAAACACTGCTTATATAGGGTTTATCATGCTTGTTATGCAGATTAGAGGTCTTTCTTTTTGACCCAGACAGTCCAACCTACCCAAAGGTGTTGAAGACCCAGACCGACCGACTCGTCAACAAGGACATGAGCAGCTACCCAAAGGTGTAAGGTACTTGTTTGGATGGTTAGGAAAGTACCATCCAATTTAGACTGGAACCGAGTGGGGACGACATCCACAAGGACTGTATCCTCCTTCTCCTGCCACCAACCTCTCAGAAGGACTTTCGTACCCACAGATTTAATGTTCCCCTACTCCATGTAAACACAGGGATAGTTTGGGCAAAGGTAGGAATCGAACTCGGGTTCTCCAAGTGCAATCAACGTGCCTTACACACTGGACTATCCACCTTAAATTAGAGTGCTTGCTGGGGCCTGACCCGTGGCTTAAGCCCAACCTGGCCCACGGGCAGGGTCGGGTTAAAATAAATAGAAAAGTCAAAACTGAAACAGAAAAGGTTTAAATTATATATAAAACAAAATTATTAATAAGCAGATAGTCTCCCTGTCCTCTAAGTAATACAATTTTGCTCTGTATGGAGAAAGCAGATGGGTAAATTAGAACCGGATACAAGAAAATAATAATTTCAGATAGGAAATTGAAGACATATGTATTCTAAGACATTCCAAAGTCAAAATAAAACAGTGTTGATTCGAACACCTGCTGATTTGAATCGTTTTACTTTCAGGACTAGTTCCAGAAGAATCAAGTTGTTTTAAATTGCAGTAACACAACAAAAAAGTATTTTCTGGCCTGGATGCAACAAAATAAATATACGAAGGTGATGCACCAGAGATGTCATATGTCATAACATCATGCAATTTGTAAATTTAATGTAAATGATCATTCAGTTTTAATGGTTGGTTCAGTGCAAGTTGCAGTTTGTTATATTTTTAAATTTGTCACTAAAAAGTTTAATTTCTTTTGTACTGTGATTGCTTAATTGGTGGTGAAAGTGTGAAATCCAATAGTTTTTACTTTAAATCTTAACACATATTTTATTTTCAATATTTTCTGTAATATAAATTTCAGTTATTACATTCCGAGCAAAATTATCAAAATTAAATAATATTAAATGAAAATGCAGTTCTGTATTTCTTTCCAGTAACAAATATTGAAAGGAAATTTATTTGAGTAAATTGCTATAATTATGTGGATGAGTGAAGTCCATTCAATTATAAAAATTTGTTCCAAATTTCAGTTTCAACATAAAAATTTTACATTTGAGTTGAAAATGCATTTCCCAGTCTTTTTCTTTTTAAATAACATACATTACTTTGCACAATTTCAGTTGTAACACAGCAGTATTAAAAAATATATTGATATAAACTTGTTGCCACAAAAAGAAAATCATGCTTACAGAACATGTTTTTCAACACATTTTTTGTTATAAATAAAAAAAAGTAAATGCAATTTTTTGTAGATATTATATATATTTTATTAAGTAACAAAACTTTACATTTTTAACATGTTTTGTTTAATAACTTTATTTCTCATTCATAAATGACTTTGAAAGTATTCTAAGTTAGAGAACAAAGTTAAGAAAATCTTAAAAATCTTGCACAAAAAATATCAGTGTATGAGATTTCCTCACTCCTTAGTTCCTTCCTCTTTCATTTAGTTGCAACAAATTATTGATCACTAATCAGACATCAATGATGTAAACAAAAGGAAAATCCAAAGAACATTGAAATAAAACCCAGCATTATTTATTAGTATCCATAAGAGCTCAAACTGTTAAAAAAAATGGCAATCAATCTTTTTTCGTTCTTCAAAAATTTCTGGAAAGGATTACTAGCGCTTTTCATTCACATGCACCATACTTTCAGTCATTTTCCATGCATTCGCAATGTAAGTAAAAGGGAAAATCTTAAGATTGTTGAAATAAAACCAAATATCTTATTAATATTCACAGAAAAGCCATTTGTACTGGTACTGGCTTCAATCCTTTCTTGGGTGTCAGAAATTTTAGAAAATAATTTCACTTACAAAGGAACTTCGAGTTATATGTTTTCTATATTCAGTGCTAAATTTCAACTATTTATTTGAACAACATACAAGTTAGCCAGGTGGTCAAATTAAAAAAATTTATACCTGTATCATTATATGGGCATTTTGATACGAATAAAATCTATGATTGGGGTATCACAGGTTGAAATCTGAGCATTATGAAAACTGTAAACACTTCAGATGCTTATATCTCAAAATTAATAGATAAAAATGTAAACGATTTCTACTTATTTTCCAGAAATATGGTACCATTTAGGAATATACAAAAATTATTTCACTAGTTTGATATTTTGAACTCTTTAAAATAAAGAAAAGGTTTTTGTTTGAGTGAGTTTTTGCTTCTCTTTGCTTACTTTTACTTGAAATGTCTTCTAAAGTATAAATGATAGATATAAATAGTAAGCAATAAAATATTCAATAGGAAGTCCAGATACTAAATTAATATTTTATATTACAAAGCTGTTATAGTCTTGTCAAGTTGATGGTTGAAATTTTTCTGTTTTAAAAGTTTATAATACTTGTATCTCAAGACCTAAAAGTGCTAGCCATAAACGGTAAGCAGTAATTTGTAGCCCTTTGAGAGCTCTACAAGGATACATAATTGGATTTCGGACCAGGTTCTTAGTTTCTGTGAAACATAGTATTCATAATTTAAATATTTTGAACTATTTTTAAAGGGTGGCTCTAATTTTGATATTTTGAAAATGCCTAGGGAAGATATGCTACCCATAAAGAAAGACATGATTCACGCCAGTGGCACACCCAGAGGTTTTTTTTTTAGGGTTAATCCCCCTCCCCAGGAGCAAAAAAAAAAGGGGGCAATTTAGAGAAACTCTTATAGATGATCAGTCTTCATCCCCTTTTTGGATTCATTCACAGTTTCCCTTAATGAAAATTCTGCAAATAGAAAACTGTACTGCGACCATTTCAGTCATTGTTATGCCCAAAGGGTAAAAAAGAAGAACTAAAGGCGAACATAAGTGAATTAACTGATTTTTACAACCTTTCATTAAATATTTATGGTGAGCTCACTTTATGGTTTCAAACCTTGATATTGTTAAATAGATCAACAAAATGTGCAATTGAAGCTATTATTCTAGGCAACAAACATCCTTTCCTATTGTGTAAGAATTAGTGCACATTATGGTGACTCTTCCGGTTACAACTTGCACTCCCGAAAGGTCATTTTCGACTTTATGGTCATTTTACTCTTGTGGTTTACACTATTTGTATTTATATGTTTAGTGGCTGTATTTTTGACATCCCTATCCTCTTATATGCTTTACAAAATATTTATTCAGTGCAAAGTTTATTATTTTAGTTTAATATAATTACACATATTTCGGAAGAATTAAGTTTAAGTTTGAGCCACCTATGCCAATTAACGTCTATAGGCATATTAAAAAAAAAAAAAAAAAAATGCAGGAGCACCAGGCACCTACTAATTAAGTTTGGTGGCTTTGCATTTTCACCTTCTTTTACTTTCTTATTATAGATATATTCCCATGTAACTATTATTATTATTACATATATATATCATAATCTTCCCGAAATGTGGTGATGTTGGTCATGATGAGTCAACCTCCCCCCAAGAACCTAATCCTAGGTGTTCCACTGATTCACACAAAACAATTTCAGCCCAGTCAGACTGGAGTCACTGCTGACTTTTGTTCCTTGTTAAGGAGTCAAAGTTAGACAGGTAATTCAATTTTTAAAGATGGTTAACTTAGCAGGTTTCATTATATACATTTAATCTATACATAAATTTTATACTACTTACCATTCCACCTAAAGCAAACATACAATTTACAACCTGAAAAATAAAAATAAAATATTAGAACAAGTATAAAAATATTAACAATGACTTCAGGTCACAAGTTCAGACAAAGCAATAACCAGCTATGAATTTGGATAAGTACCATAATACTTAAACTATAAGTAAAGAATGTGACTTTGCACACAATCAATAATAAACCGGACCACAACATAAAATGCAAAGTGAATAAAGATAAAAATGCATATATATGTTTTGAAATGGATTTCCTTCTTCAGTGTAACAAGCCAGGACCAGAATGTCCAAATAAGTGCAGACTAAGCTTGTTAAACATGGCTAAATGATGCTTTTCTCCAAAGTTTGATAAGACCATGTCTAATTTTTATTTCTCTGTTTTGCTCTTCTTCTGCTCGTTGAGTTCATATATTTTGAATTTTCTTCATTTTACTTATTTGCTTCTCATGTTCACATTTACTTGATTTCCTATTTCATTCTTGTTTTACTCCATTACTTGTTTTGTCACATTAGGTGATGCTACTTTATTGGAGTATGTTTAGCCATTTGCTGATTGACTGACACTTATTTGGATGTTCTGGACCTGGCTTGTTGCACTAAGGAAGAAAATCCAGTGATTTTTTTTAAATGTACGTATGTTTTTTTTATCTTTATTTGTGCTGCATTTTATATTATGATGCAGTTTATTACTTAAAACTGTACTTTCTCTCAGACTGTGCATCTACGTTCAGTTATCCTGAGAGAAAATACTTTGCTTAATAAAGAAGCATAAAAACAAATATTACGGAGGGTTTTGGAAACAAAATGAGCTTCTTCTTCAGAACAAGAAGAACAAATTAGTTATACTAACAACAGTAAAACCAAAGCACCTCAGTAAATTTCACCGTTGTTTGACACTTTGATTTACCGCTACAGACGACAATGGTAATATGCATAAACTGTTGTTCTTTTGGTAACATTTGTATAAGTACAGGATAATTTACTGATCTCCTTAATTAGTGAAAATGTTGATCCCCAGAGTCATATTATTGAGTAACTGCATGTAGATGTATGTTGAATTTTCAAAACATACATACATGCCTTCATCATTTAAAAAATTATATTTTAACCTAAATATTCTACTATATTCCAGTACTCAGGGGCACGTGCTTTCACCAGCTTTCTTTTTGTTATGCCTCTAAGGTTGTTTGTGCTTATCCTGAAGGTCACAAGTAAGTCAAATTGATAAATTATTCATAAGTTATAGTTAACAAATGGAGTACAGGTGTACAAATAGGGAGATACCCCTCCAAAGTAGGGGAATATGTGGAAACCCTCTTGGGAGTACAGAATTTTTGCATTTTTGTCAAAACATTTAAATATACTTTTATTTAAATATAAGTCTTGATTGCCTTATGAAAAACACTAACACAAGGAGTTTAACTATTAGCTCTAACATCATGGAAATGTACAAATATTAAGAACAAATAGATTTAAATGAAATCATTAAAATATCTGAGTTTGAGTTCCCACAAATTATCTTAAACTGTTACATGTTAAAGGTTTGCTGATTTGCCTGACTTTCATATAAATTTGGATGTTTTATTATTTCATGTCATAACAAGAAGTCAATATACAAAAAATCTGTTGTCAGCAGCACATAACTTTCCTTATATAATGCAATGAATTTATTTATTTCACAGTGGAAAAATGATGACAAGATCCACAGTACAGTATTTTTAATATTGAATTGTACATTGGGTGTTTTTCAGATGACAACATGTAAAGCTATTTCGAAAAACCCAATTACTTATATTTCATGCAACTCTAAATTAACAATTATCAATATTGATAGCATCCTCAATGTGCAATATAGTTCATACATTAAAATATTTTATTAATAAATTCATCAATTAGCCATCATTTTTATTATCTTAGCGTAATTTTTGCAATTTTGATGATATTTTCATCAACGTGGATTGAAATATCGCCACCTTAGTGATATTTCGATTATTCCCTAAGTTCAAGAAATGTATCGCTAAGTGTTACACAAACAAACAGTGAGAAGAACATTTCTTATATACTAGAAGGTATGCCCGTCATATGGCAGAATTAAAAATTTGCAAAACATTAACTCCCATTTAGCATCATTTTTATCAATTTGGCAACATTTTTATCAGTTTGGTGACTCTTTCATTAATTTGGCAACATTTAATACATTGCCAAGTGGACGACATCCTGCTAAATTTTTCACCAAACATTATGGATGGAGATATGGATTATTCTCATAGTCGAATCCTATATTCTTGTCAAGATATTAAATCTTCATGAATAATTTGTCATTTTCATTAATTTAGCATTATTTTTATAAATTAGGCAACATTTAAAAAATTGCCAAGTTGTCGATATTCTGACAAAATTTTGCCAAGCGTTACGCATGAAAAAATAGGTTATTCCTATAGTAGATACTTATATTCTTCCGAAGATATTGAATTTTCTTTAATTAGTCCTCATTTTCATTAATTGTCATTTTTATAAATTTGGCAACATTTTTGTGAATTTGGCAAATTTAAGTCACCAAGTTGGAGATATTTCGTTGGATATGGATATATTTTTATAGTAAATGAATGACTAATGGCGTCCAAATACAAAACTATTACCTAAAGTATCCTCTCGTGCATGGAAGAAGTTAGATCTATGAGAATGATGTTGAACAAATTTATTGCATAATATTACATTTGAAAAGTTAACATATTTCACAATAGTTAATACTTTTTATTAATTTTATGCGATGTTTTGATAAATTTATTTTTAAAATGTGCAATATCTCGAGAACAGTTGATGCTAGTATTCTAAAATTTATGTCAATCGCTTTCTAATGAAAAATTATATAAGAAATGATCTTTATTAAAAGTTTTGATATTTTGATGATTTTTTCAAAATTTTATTAAAAAATTTGAGGGTGTTCTGAACATTCGATTGCGTTTAAAACAATAGGGTTCCAGTATTCATGGATTATAATTTTTGTACCAAATTTCATTCGTATTACTCTATTTGTGCGATATCGTCTCTACAGACTCACTGACACACACAGACATCACCTCAAAAATGTTCGATTTATGTTCCCGGATACTTGAAAAGTGCTCTCCTGATGAAAACTTTTCACAATACTTTCCTTATATATTATACTATGTATATAAGGAAAGTAAAAATTCATAATAGAAAATACAATATTAATTTTGCTTTTCAAATTAAGTGAAAATTCATTTATTTTGTAGTAATCATACTTTTGCTATCCCTGACATTTTACTTGAGTTTAATTTGTTTAAAAAAATGGAAACTGGGCAAAACAATAGCATGACATTTATTTCTCAGTATGAATATAGATAGAGGTTGATCAAAAAATAGTGTATATCAAGTTGTAAAATTATTAATGCAGCAAGAAATTGACACAGTAGAATATTTTTCAGTTAGGCAACACTAATATACTCTAAAAATATATCAGAAATACTGTCTGATGTTTTTAATATATCAGATGATAATTACAGATCTATGAATGTTATCAATAAAAAACAATGGTGCTTTCGATTGATAAAAGATAAGATATCAACAAAATAAATTTTATTTTAGAGCACTATTTCCCTAGCCATTCTATGAGAGTGTTCTTTAAAAATGTTAGAAGAAATACCCATGCTCAAAAACCCCCAACAATTCAGCAATTATGAGGCTTGTAAAGAGTTTTTTTTAAATTGGATGAGTTACAGAAAAAGCAAGAACATGCAAGCCAATTAACAGATCCAGTTTTTCCAAAATTCTTTACAAACATCATAATTATTGAATTGTTTGAGATTTTAGAGCATAGGTATTTCTTCTAAAACTCTTCAATAACACTCTCATAACAATGGCTATAAAAATATTGTTCTAAAATGAGAATTTATTCCACTCTGGAAAAATGCCATGTTCTTCAATTGATAAAAAATAAGCCTGTAATTATCACCTGACATATTAAAAAACATTGATGACATTTCAGATATATTTTTGAGAATATGTTAGCACTACTTAACTGAAAATGCTACTATTTCAATTTCTCAATGCATTATATGATTTTAAAATTTGATATGTGTGACTTTTCCATCACCCTTTAGAAAAAGGAAGATTTTTTAGTATATTCTAACATACATGGCTTAATTAAAATAACTTTTTTTATGCAAGACAACTTTTATACTGGGAAGTACAGGCAAGGAAAAAAAAGTAAACACCTTTAAAAATACACACACTAAATTTCAGTCTTTATTTCTTTAGGTTAATGTAATTATATAATAAATTTGACTGAAAAAAGGCCTTACTGTATACAAGTTTTTCTTTTCATATAGATCATTCACTTGAAATAAATCATGTCGTTTTAAACCATATTTTTCACATCCATTCAGGAACATTTCCAGATTTTCTCTCTATTAAAAAAAGTCTTAATTAAAAATAAACATCTTAATGTAAAAAAAGTAGATAGCTTGCAGAAAAACTTAATAAAATTTAATAGCGATTTGTGCATTTTATAATCATGACTACAATCATACACTCTATAACAAAAAATCGACGCACCAAGAAGGAGTTGTCTGATTGTGATAAAAATTGGTGGATGTAAAGAACATAAATAGAAAAAGAAACGAATAAAATTTCAGAACAATTTAATGATTTAGAGTTTGACCTTATAGAAAGGGAGGAAGTCAATAAGGCATTGGTCCACCTCTGGCCTGGATGCAAGATGTCACCCGGCGTGGCATAGACTGATAAAGTTCACGGATGGTGTCATACGGAATGTCTTGTAAAATTGTCTCCAACTGTCGGGCTAAATCGTCAACGTTCCGGGATGGATGCAATCGCCTTCCCATAACGTCTCAAATGTGCTGTATGGGAGAGAGATCAGGAGACCTAGCTGGCGAAAGAAGTGTTGGGCAAGCTTGAAGACAATTCATAGCAACATGTGCCGTGTGCGACTGGGCATTATCTTGTTGAAAAGTAAGTCCAGGGTGTCGCAAAAGGAATGGTAACACAACCGGTCATAGAATGTTGTCTATGTACCGCTGTGCTGCCAGTGTGCCAGAAATTACTACTAAAGGGGTCTGGCTATCCAGGGGATAGCCAGACCCCTTTGGAGATGGCACAGACCATAACGCCCTGTTGTGGGCATGTGTGGCATGCGATAGTAAGGGCAGGATCCCCACACTGCCCTGGACGTCTCCAGACACGTCTGCAGTTGTCGTCAGGACACAGTTGGAAATGGGACTCGTCACTAAAGACTAAATGTCTTTGCATATGAAATTTCATAACAATCGGACAACTCCTTCTTGGTGCTTCAATTTTTTTGTTATAGAGTTTATTTACAAGAAGACATTGTGTTTTTAAGACTGATCAGTATTATAACTATTGAACTTCTAGTGCTAGACACATACTTCCAATTGGAAAATATATAAGAAGAATTATATTAAAACACATTTAAAACTGTAACATATAATTATAAAACTAAACAAAATAACTTTTTATATAGCCCTCTCAGCGACAAAAAGTTTGATTACTGAAAAAATTAGCATAAAATCTTGCATCCATTAAAAAAGCAATTGACAGTTCAATGAAAAATTTGTAGTGATATTCATGAAACAAATCTTTGGGCTATATATGTCAATTGAATAGGTTTTCCAGCAAAAACAAACATACAAAGTACACTAAAGATTTATTTTGCAAAGGGTCCTTCCTTAAATTACTTCAAAAATTGCTTGGTAAGTGCATGGTAATTTTAGTGTCAAAATTTATGTTTTATTCCCCACACTTTGATTTTCGATGCAGATACGAAATTAGCAAATTATTACTCAAAGTTTATAAACATTTTGGAGACATTGGACATTTTGCTTTAACCTTTTGCTTACAGGTGGGACAGAGTCAATCCTAAACGAAGAATTTAGCCTCCATGGACGCCAATATCTGCAAAGGGAGATCGGACTGTTTGGGATAGGGTATGTCAAATACCTGTCTTTTTGAGAGGTTCTTCGTTTGAGATTGACGCTGTCCCACCCGTAAGCAAAAGGCTAAAAAGGGTGAATAAAAATTAACTTTTATGGAAATGCCTCTTGGACTAACTTTTATGGAATACCAAACTTTGCTTGCAATTCAAAAGAATTTTCCAATTGGAAGTATGCATTAGCACAAATGGTTCAAAAGTTATAAGCCAGTCTTTTTGAAATACCTTTATAATGAAACAAGAAAGATCAATCATGCTTAAAGCATTGATTATGAAACACTTTCCAACTTCAATACAATTTTATTTAAACATCTCTAAAATGCAATACATTCCTCGGTAATATTTTAAAACTTATCACAATACTATATTAATTTATTATATTTGAAAACTTAAACCTTCATCGAAAAAAATGAACTTCATTCAAATAACGGCATTGAAATATAAATTGCCTGGTTTATACATCTCTAAAATGCAATACATTCCTCGGTAATACTTTTAAAATTATCATAATACTACGATAATTTATTATATTTGAAAACATAATCGAAAACAACTGAAATTCATTCAAATGACATCATAGAAAAAATAACACGCCTGGCTCTCATAACATTTTCCCAATCATTTCATTAATCACAATCATATAATAATTTATTTTATTTAAAAATTAAGACCATGGAGCTACAAGTAATTAAACTCTATACTTAAAACTTCATCGAAAAAAATCGTCCTTCTCTCTGTAAAATCAATGAATATTTCATTCATATCAGCTATGCAAACTCCATGAGCTAAATAATTTTGCGTTAAAGAAATACAGCAATTCTTATACAACTCATTCTACATATTTTGCTGTTTACATTTTACATAAATGAAAAATAGGCTTCGTTGTAGAAATAATCAAATTTGGATTATGATTTAAACTCAAATATATTGTAATTGCGTTGTTTCAGTATGTAGATGCACAGAATTTAAGCAAAAATAAAGCGGTTTTAGGACGGATACAACATTCAATGTAAATTAAAAAGAACTTTAAAAATCATGATTTTGGGACAACATGGATGCCATATTTCATTTTGAAGTGGGTCACATGATATGAGTCTGCAGGGAAAGACATGTGCTGCCCACATCAGAATTTTTAACAATATTACAACAATGATTTATAGAAGTACGCCACCTTTGACAATAAGTCCAGGTATCAAATGAGAACCAAATTCAAGTTTAACGTGCAAATCCAATGTCATTTAAAATACTTATGGCTGTTATTTTGTGCAGATAAACTCAAATTTTTATTGAAGAAATAAAGAGAAAGTGAATATGAGTCTGCAGAGAAAGACGTGTGCTGCCCACATCAGAACTTTTAACAATATTACAACAATGATTTATAGAAGTGAACGGGGATTATTTGCAGGCCATTTCGAAAAAAATGTATGATCTATATTTAAAGATCCACTAAATTTTTGTAGAATAAAATGTTCAACAAATTTAAGCTGTGTACCAAATTTTAACTCTCTAGGACTTAGGAAACTGCATTAAAAATGCCATCAAATAAGTATATCACGAAGAGTTATATAAAATTTAAAAAAAAAATTGAAAAATTGTTATCTATCAAATTTAGTTTAAAATGTGAAACCTCTCTTATATACAAAATAATTAAACTCTTTGAAAGATATTTATTATATAATATATCTGTTTTTTCCTTCTGAAGGATATCCCAAAAGTCAGAATTTAATTGAATTTGTTTTTTTCCCCATATTAAATAATTTTTAATATATTTTACTGAAATTTTTTTTATATATTTTATGGGATAATGTGAATATTTCCTAAAAATTGCGAAGCAATTTGTGAATTTTAAATTTGCTTAAAAAATGTTTGAAAAATTAGGTCTTATAGGGTTCAATGTATTTCATTTTTTCAAACCGGGTTCAATAAAAAACTAATTTGGTGATATTATTTATTTATATTCCCATAGGTCCCACAGACTGTCTGAAAAACATACTAAAATTTCAATTTGATAAAGTCATTTTTACGGTAGTTATCGTGTTAACGGACAGACAGACAGAATGAACAAAGTCATAAACAGTTTTCAACTATGTTGTAAAGTGTTAATAAATAATATAATACCCTTGTAATATCAAAAATAATGAAAACAAGTTTCAATAATGATAATATTTCCTATTTGTACAAAATGTTTATGTGAACAATAATTTTCTGTCTTAATACACAAGAAAAAATACTGTATTTTTAAATGTGCATAATAGTTATTAGAAACAAATGTGCTTTTGAATATAAATTCTTGATAAGTTGGGAATCATGCGGCAAAGAAATCAAAGTATTCTCCATTCCAATGATTTCCAGTTAGCAGTTTGTGAATTCACTCAATACAAATTTTTAGTACCATATTGATAGAATCAAAAATATGAAAATTAGGCGATTATCAGAGTTAAAAATTGGAGCAGAAAGTTCGGCACCAATGACACCTAATCATTTTTCTTTAGTTGCCAAAATGTTCTAGTCAGGTACAATTGTGAGATTATTAATTTTCTATATGGTACAATGGCTCATAAAATAAATTTCTTTATATTAATATATTTGCCTTTAACCTGCTGTACAAGCACATGTATTAGTCAAATTGTTAGAAGGAAGAATAAATGATTAATTGGTCAGAATTTACATTATACAAATGAAAAATGCAAAAAAGTTAGACAAAAAAAACAAGAAAGATCAATTATGCTTAAAGCATTGATTATGAAACACTTTCCAACTTCAATGCAATTTTATTTAAACATCTCTAAAATGCAATACATTCCTCAGTAATAGTTTAAAACTTATCACAATACTACATTAATTTATTATATTTGAAAGCTTACATCTTCATTGAAAAAAATGAACTTCATTCAAATGACGGCATTGAAATATAAATTGCCTGGTTTAAACATCTCTAAAATGCGATACATTCCTCAGTAATATTTTTAAAATTATCGTAATACTATAATAATTAATTATATTTGAAAACTTCATTGAAAACAACTGAAATTCATTCAAATGACATCATAGAAAAAATAACACGCCTGGCTCTCTCTATAAAAGCAACATTTCATTCAAAAATATATTCCCATCCATTTCATTCATCGCAATACTATAATAATTTATTTTATTTAAAAATTAAGACCATGGAGCTACACGTAATTAAACTTCATGCTTAAAACTTCATCGAAAAAAATCGTCCTTCTCTCTGTAAAATCAACGAATATTTCATTCATATCAGCTATGCAGACTCCATGATCTAAATAATTTTGCGTTAAAGAAATACAGCAATTCTTATACAACTCAGTCTGCATATTTTGCTGTTTACATTTTACATAAGTGAAAAATAGGCTTCGTTGTAGAAATAATCAAATTTGGACGATCATTTAAACTCAAATATATTGTAATTGTGTTGTTTCAGTACGTAGATGCACGGAATTTAAGCAAAAATAAAGCGGTTTTAAGCCGGATAAAACACTCAATATCAATTAAAAAGAACTTTAAACATCACTATTTTGAGACAAGATGGATGCCATATTTCATTTTGAAGTGGGTCACGTGATTTTTTCATATCATGGTCACGTGATCACCTCATATAAGAGGTGCGATTATTATTTAAATTTTTATTTAAAAAACTACTGAATATATTTTGCTGAAATTTTTTATATATTTTACGGAACAATTTGAATATTACCTAAAATTTTCGAAGCAATTTCTGAATTTTAAATCCGCTTAAAAAATGTTTGAAAAATTAGGTCCAATATGGTTCAATGTATTTCATTTTTTCAACCAGGGTTCAATCCAAAACTAATTGGGTGATATTATTCATTTATATTCCCATAGGTCCCACAGACCGTCTAAACAACATACTAAAATTTCATTTTGATTACGTCATTTTTACGGCAGTTATCATGTTAACGGACAGACAGACAGACAGACAGAATGAACAAAGTCATAAACACTTTTCAACTTTGTTGTAAAGTGCTAAAAATGACAATTAGGTCCAAAATCTCAGTCATCAAACTGAAAATTTATAGGTGCAAAACACTACCAATGGCCACTAATTTCAAACCCTGGTGACTATGTATTTGATCTTCTGATCAGTATACATTGTTTTTGTCTTAATGCAGAGAGCTCAAAATACCCTTGAAACATTTATATTCACCTAGTTTCATATGCGTGCTTCTATCAACAAGGAAGTACAAAGATTTTTGTACTCTCAAAAGCACTTTTTCTCTCCATATATATATATATCAGTGTATACACAAAAGGGATTCCTTCACAAAGTTATATTACAGACAACATAAACAATTCCTCAGATAATTGTAATTTATTTTGGATACTGCATGCATTAAACAACCAAAATTGAAACTTACTTTAAGAAATGCATATCATTATTCACAATGGCAATATTCTGTTGAAACAGGTTTACGATAAGTACATTTATAAATTAGGGCCAGAAGCCCAAGAAAGTGAGAACTATTGCTCTTTTCAATCTTTTAAAGGTGATTTATAATAAATATTTCAACTAATCCCAAATTATATTTTAAAAGAGTTACTGATTTTACCTTTCAGTGGTTGGTTGCAGCAACTTTGAATAAAAAGAAACTGTTTGAAAATTAATCAAAGTACATATTTTTATCACAGTACATTGCCGGTTGAATATTTGATAAACCAATTGAATATTTGAAAACTGGTTGAATATTTGACCAGTGTCTGTTGAGCATAATAAGCATTCTTTAAAACATTTAAACAAAAACTGTTGTCCTCAAAACAAAATAAAAAAGTGCAAATGTTGCCGAAAATAAAAATCTGATGTAAGCAGAACGATTTTCTCTAGAGACTCAAATTCGTTTTTGCTTTCTTTTTTCACAACATAGTTGAAAAGTGTTTATGACTTTGTTCATTCTGTCTGTCTGTCTGTCCGTTAGCATAACTGCCGTAAAAATGACTTTATCAAAATGAAATTTTAGTATGTTTTTCAGACGGTCTGCGGGACCTATGGGAATATAAATAAATAATATCACCCAATTAGTTCTTTATTGAACCCGGGTTGAAAAAATGAAATACATTGAACCCTATGGGACCTAATTTTTCAAACATTTTTTAAGCACATTTAAAATTCGCAAATTGCTTCGAAATTTTTAGGAAATATTCACATTATCCCATAAAATATATAAAAAAAATTTCAGTAAAATATATTAAGTAGTTTTTTAATTAAAAACTATTTAATATAAGGAAAAAAACAAATTCAATAAAATTCTGACTTTATCAAAATATGAATCAGATGATTTATATTTCGATACAGTTTTAAATATTTAAGTATAATAAATTACTGTAGTATTGTGATAATGTAAAAGATATCACCACTGAATGTATCACATTTTAGAAATTTTTAAATGAAATTGCATTTCAGTTGGAAAATGTTTCATAATCAATGCTTATGCATGATTGATCTTTCTTGTTTCATAATACATTCATTTTACTTTTATTGCACAAAATTGCACTTAATGGACACTTATTTTAAATTATATTGTTTTAATTATTTTTTATTTTTGATCATTTCAAAATTGTGCACATCACCAAAATACTAATAAAATAAAACATCTTGAGAACGAGTTTATCCTAGAGTAATGGAGTTACCTTCACTCATTTTGTCATTAGAAATTACACATAAAACAAGAATTGAATGAATACATCTAAGGATCCCTATAATCCTATTTAAAATTTTGTATATTTTAATGGGCCTTTTCGAAAATAAAATAAGGCCAGTTCTATTTATCCAATTGTACTAAAATCTAATTAGCACCAGGGTAATGCAGGAATGACTTAACCATCAAATTTCATGACATTTAATTAGAGTTTTTCATATGATCAGTTAAGAGTGGATACATAGTACATACATTTTGCAAATATATATGCATACAGATGCAATGCTAAAAATAGTGAATTCACACTTTAAAGAACCCGAAACATGCAAATATGTTGAACACTTCAATTCCAAATTTTAATCCCATTTAATATTTTCCCAATGTTACCATGTACTGTAAAGTAAAAAAATATACATTATCCTAATACAGTAAGTTCTAGAAAGTGGGCATAAATGAAAGAAAATATATTTTTGGATACATATTACTATATTGTTTTCAACTCCAATATTATATTCCAATGGTATCAGACTATCATTTTCATTCTGCATGAATTAGTCAAATACGTTTAAAATTTGTAGTTGCATAATTTTTGACTTTTTTTTTTCTTTCTACCATAATATAATCAAAACTCCCAAAAAATTTGCTAAATTGCACCTTTTATCCCTTCTAAAATAGTGTTTGGAGATGGCTGTAACTACATGAGATAGCTAAACAAAAAAAAATTCACTTGTAAATAGATTTTGGAATTTAAAAAAAACTAAATTAGTCTGTTGCTTTTAAATTAAACAGGACTTTATTTAAATTTTGCAAATGTGATACAAAAAATAGTATTTTCTAGGTGGCTGAAACTCAAAGACTAAGAACGACAAATATATATTTTCACAACCAACTATAGGGAGGTAGTTTTCATATCATTAAGAAAACATTTCCTATTTTAAACCCTTTCATGCGT
The DNA here is from genome assembly GCA_951213105.1 of Amaurobius ferox. NCBI lineage: Eukaryota > Metazoa > Arthropoda > Arachnida > Araneae > Amaurobiidae > Amaurobius > Amaurobius ferox. The sequence continues at coordinate 25,756,425 of OX578148.1, forward strand.
AAAGCACATGACTTTGCACACAATCAATAAATAACTGATTTACAATGCAAAATACAGTGCAAATCAAGATAAATAAGCATACATACTTGTCAGTGTATTTATACACTAGGCATATTTTGTGCATTTTGATTTTATATTGCAAAATTATGATTACAAAAGGTTTGTGTGAAGAGCTTAATGCAAATTCATATTTCGGCAACTGGATCAAGGGCAAACCAAGCACGTAGCAACTGCCATTGAAGGATAGCAGAAATAGGTTCTCAGGAGGAGACCTCCGTGAAGTAATCTACTACAGCTGCAATGGAGTATAAAACATGGATGAATTGTAACCAATATTCTGGACTTGACAAGTGACAAGTAGGAAGAGTAAATCGATTCCTAACGAGTTGGTGTACAAAGAGGCAATTCCGACAAAGTTATAAAAATGAAGAGTGAGGAAGCCTGCGAATGTTTACAACTCCCTAGGCACGGATTTTCCCAGCCAGATGAAAGATTATTAAGAAAGGATTGGAGCCTCTCAAGGTGGGTGTTCAATTTGTTGCTATCCAGATGAAAAGGTCACGTGATTTTGGCAAATGCGCCGGGTCGCGGAAGGTTACAGGACAAGTAAGAGCCTGGTAACTCAGATATTAGTCCGCATGTACAGTATAGCTATATGCATTGAACTATGTAGTCAGAAGATTTTAAATTCGATGAAGTTCTTCGGAGGGTGAGGAGGCATCTTTGGTCCTCACCTTCCCGAATTCGGATATGTTACAGAAGCCTTTCATTACAACGGGTGACTTCAGAGAGCACAGTCGCTTGTAGCCAGAGTTCTGCAAAAGTCTTGCAAACGTGCAAACAAGATAAAGTGTCCTGATAAAAAATTGTGTGATTTGGAAGATGAAAGTCATAGATAAGAGACTATGTTTTCGTATTATCATCAATACTTCATATCTGCATCTTGAGCATTTACAGAGTGAATTGCATTTTTGAAATAACGTTTACTTGAGTAAGCAATATCTTGACTTCGCTTAGTATGATCATCAAATTTAGTGCACGATAATATCTTCTGAATTCTGCAGTGACATAGAGAGATATTTATTTACGAAATGATATCTGCATTTATTTCAACATTTACTTGACTGAATAAAACTACTAGGGATGCTAAGAAACTGAGCAGAAAGCTTAGAATTTACACTTTTGCCCATGTGTGTTACAACGCTAAAAATGCTGGAAGATTATGCCTCATCATATTAACTAAATTCCCGAAGCAAGTATATGGAATTGATCCCAGAAACAAGTAATAGATCTACTAAATACCAGAAGCAAGAAAGATACAGAATATGTCCCAAAACTGGAATGGAAATCATTTTAGATGACCCTGAGCAAGCTGCACAAACTGACGTTGATTTAATCTATTAACGAACTTTGCCAACCTCAGATGAACATTAAAGAATGTAAATCTCCACCAGTGTAAATCCAAAATAATTCAGAACGAGAAACCAAATATAGTGTAATTATGTGAACAATCATTGTGAACTCTTAGTGCTACGAATATAGATATCTTATTTGACGGACAATTCAAGTATTTTGGATGAGTGTCATTTATATATATATTTTATGCAAGAATTGAAAAGTATTAATAACATGCACTTTATAAAATTAAATATATATAACCTTCGTATGGTCCAAGGACATAAGAATTAAACTCACCTAATTGTATATGTATATAAATTGAATTATAGATGATTATGAATATAAAATGTGTTGAGAAAATTATGTTAATGATAATTGGCTAGTTAATTGAGATAGATAAGGAATAAACATATTGAAGCTTATCATGATTGTGTAAATGTGAATTAGTAGTAATTGCTTTTGTATAAATTTAATAATCCAGAAATTAATTGATAATTTAATAACATGTATTTGTGTAATAATACTTGTTGTTTTTGAGTATACGGCCATATAATAAGAGAATTACATTCTACACATGTTGACCAGAGCAGCATCCGGTGTTGCACTCTTCATGAATGAATAAACATACGGTGTATTTAGGAGTAATGTTATTAATTTAGTAGCCTTTTTCAAATGCCTAGATTTACTCTTAAATAATTCTTTATTTTAATAAAAAATTAATTTGATAGGTGAAACATTAATAATCAGCATTACACTTAATTGCACTAAGATGTTTCAGGATAACTGATGTCTCCCTATAATACCATATATATAAGCATACGAAATCAGTCCCTTTACAATGTAAAAAAATCTGATGTGGGCAACACATGACTTTCCTTATATAATGCAATGAATTTACTACTTTTACAGTAAAAAAAATAGGTTATTCTTATAGTAGATACTTATATTCTTTCCAAGATATTGAATTTTCTTCAATTAGTCATCATTTTCATTGATTTAGCGTCATTTTTATCAATTTGGCGAGATATTTGTTAATTTGGCAACAAATAAAAATATCGCCAAATTGGCGACATTTCGCCAAATTCGTCGCCAAAATCTCGTCAAGCGTTATGGACGAAGAACTAAGTTATTCTTACAGCAGATAAATGACTATTGGCGTTCTTTGAGTAATACAATAGTATTACTCAAAGTATCTTTTTTCATGAATGGAACGAGCTAGATCCACGAGAATGATGTCACCAAATTTATTGCATGGTATTACATATGAAAAGTGAACATGTTTCTCAATCGGAAACATTTTTTTTATTTTATATGACTTTTTGATAATTTCTTTGAAAAATATGCAATATCTCGAGAACGGTTCATCTTAGCGTTCTAAAATTTATGTCAATCGCTTTCTAATGAAAAGTTACATAAGAAATGTCTATTTGCGTTACTTTATTAGCGGTTTTGATTTTTTGACGATTTTTTCAAAATTTCACTCAAAAATTTAGGGGGGTTCTGAACATTCGATTGCGTATAAAAACAATAGGCTTCCAGTGTTTACGGATTGTGATTTTTGTACCAAATTTGGTTCGAATCGGTCCATTCGTTCGTCAGTTATCGTCTCCACAGACTCACTGACACACACACACACACACAGACATCACTTCAAAAATGTTTGATTCGTGATCAGGGATGCTTGAAACGTGCTCTCCCGTCGAAAACTCGAATTCGAATTTTCGACCCCGTCACAATACTTTCCTTATACATTATGTATATAAGGAAAGTAATTACACTATTACACTGCAAAATTGTAAAAATTACACATTTCAAGTCTAATATTTTAAAAGGCAGTATGTATAAAAATTTGAATTTTTTTGCGTGATATTTCCTATAACTACCCTACAAGTGGTATGAATTTCATTTTCTAGTTCAAACTGGTTTCTGAATTATGAAGACTTAAATTTAAATTATAAGGAATCTCGAAATAATCAATAAGAAATGCGTTTAGGCTCTTATGGGGAAAATGTTTTATATATCGTGAAAAATACTCAAAAGAGATTTATTAGGTCCAATAATATAAATATATGCATGTATAAAAGAAAATTATAATACAAGCACGCAACATACTTGAAAACTTTCAAAGAATTGAAAGTACAAAATCATTACAAATAAAAAAATGTGAAATTTCTTGCACTGACATCACTGCAAGATTTTATAATTTATAATTATGTAGAAACTGTCAAACATGAACTATGTTATGCATATTAATGCACAACTTAATGCTGTGTACTCTTCCAGTAGCAGTATATAGGGTGAGTGCTCCAGTTATGGCCACATTTAGAAAAAGTATAAGTTTAAAAATTTATCCTGCTTAATAAACACTATAAACTAATACACATAACATGTAATAGTACATTTAATTTACTTCCAGGTAATAACAACAATATTTTACAAAATTTCAATTTTTCTTGAAATTTTTAAAAACAAACAAAATCTATCACTTTGCATCAGTTTTGGCCCCCTTTAGAATAAAGTCTAAAAATATTTCTTTAGATACATTTATAGAATTAATTATTTACTTAGAATTAATGAAGGAACAAATCCTACCTATTATGAAATTGATGATTCAAAACAATAGAAGAATAAAAATTTTAAAACCTTGTTGCTTAGTAAAATCCCTAAGATCTACGAGAAAAGAGAACACATTTACAGATTTATTTTTTCGGTAAGTCCCATGGTATAGGTAATTAACCAAAATCAAAACAATGTTTACAAAATGAAAAAAATTATTATTAGTTTAATAACACATTCAATTGTTAATTATTTTTAAAATTGTTACAATGTGGCCAAAAGTGGTACAATGGCCAAAATTGGAGCACTTACCCTACTTGTGATGCAAGACCTTTCAAAATGTTGTCTCGTGAAAGCCAACTTTTGTCATATGCTGCCATAACCAGGCCTAGTGCTCTTTAGCAATCTGAAAGTTATTTCATATGTTTTCCTCATTAAATGTTTGAGCAATTCAGATTGCAACGTTACTTTTCATACAAATGGTGGTATTTGACCAAATACTTTATGATGTTACTTGAATACAGTTTAAATGCACCAGTAAATCATTTCTAATAATTTCTATTAAGGTTAATGCTCAGTAATTGTGCCATAGTTGATAAAGAAATGCATTTATAATGCAAATTATTACAATATAGAAACTAATAAAAGCTGCATATTGTACACACCTGTGCAATATAAACAATGTGAACATTAAACATTCAATGAACATAATACAGCTCACTTAATTTCAGCAATATTTTCCCAACACAGAACATTTTTTTATTATATTATTCTATCTGCTATTTGCATTTGCTTCAAATTTGTTTTACATAATAAAAAAAAAATAATAAATATAATAATAATAGAAGATTATAGAATAATTACAGAATAAAAAAAAATATTTCAGTTTCACCATATAAAGGTTTTGCAAAAAAATTGTCTGCCTAATGTTAATTCCATGAAAACCATTTGTTTAATATCTTGATAACCTAGAAACTTGAAACATGTATATGGATACCTGCCAATAATTTTATTTAAAGAATTTAGCTTAGTTGCCAATGTGAGTTCATAAATTATGTTATGTATGTAATAATTTTGTACGTGACATAATATTACTTTTCAAATTACTTTGCAGTTTTATACTAAATTTTCAAGCAAGAAGCATACTTGTATTATAATTTTTCTTATAAACATATAATATATAAATTATTAGATTTAATATTTTTTTAAGATTATTTTGCATGATATGTATAACCTTTTCCCATAATAATATAGCTAAAAATAATTTCTTATTGATTTTTGCAAGACTTTTTACCACTCTGAGTCCTCATACTGAACTTCAAAATGAAATTCATACCACTTCTAGTGTACTAATAGAAGCAGGGCATTCAAAAATTAAATTTTTAGGCATATACCTAAATTTAAGATATTTGACCTTGTTATATCTAACTTTTGCTATTTTAGCAATTTTTGGGTTAACAATTATAATGAGATTTAAAACATGAAATTATTTTATTTATGAATTTAAAGCTACCTTGCCACAGTTGATTAGAAAAAAAAATATGTCTGTAGTTTAGTTTTCTTGAGTTACAGCCTAAAAATACCTATTTGGCAAATTCCTTTTGCTAAATTTAAGTGCATTTTTGTCCAACTACACAGCTACACAGGTTTTCTAAAAGCTGAAAATGTATTTACTAGAGGAAATGTTAAGTAGTTATGAAGTTACAGCCAAATGCATGATCCCTCAAAACCTGAATTTTTGTCGTTCATTTCGGAAGTTTAAGTCTAGATTGAAAATGGTGGCAGATTAAAAAAGCTAAAAATTGCTTTGCTCTATTCATAAATGGTACTAAGCATGGTGAGAATATAAAAAAAAATAATAAAATAGTCAAACTACATATCCTTACTGGTTTCATGGGGAATGACCTAGATGTAAGTGCTCTTTCTAATAAGGATGCAAGAGTAAATGAGAACATGACCAACAGTTACATTTGATAAGAGCCTCTTCTAGAGAGTTACCATTTCTTTAACTCAAAATTGAAATTTTTGTAGTCTTATTTTTTAATTACTGTAATCTGTTAGTATGGTTAGAATATGTGATGAAAGCTCTAATATTTAAAGAGCACTGAAACATTTAGCTACCTTTTAAAAATGTTGATTATTGTATAAGTGCTACTGTTAGAAATTAAAAAAAAAACTGTTTAGAAATGTCAACAAATAAAGCGATTAAAGCATTGTCAGCAAATAAAGCAAAACTAAAATAAAAATATTTAAGTTACCTCTTTAAAAGGAGCTTTCATTGTGTTTATTTTAGCAACAGCTCCAGGACTCAATTTGTTTATTAACCTAAATGATAATAGCAAAATATCAATAAAATGAATTACAAATAGAAAATACAATATTCAAATGTATAATAATGCCATAATTAATATATTTTTCTTCCATTATTCACACAATTGTTTTTTAAGAAGAATTGAAGTGATATTCTAATGCAGATTTTGCATAATTTGAATGAAAAATTAATAAGAATATGAAATTAAAATGGACAAGTCACACAGGATTATTATCTTTTCTGCTATCTACATTGACAAAGTTTAATTTCTACATTTGTGTGTGTGTATATATACATGGTGTCCCAAAATGATAGAAACATGCTTTAATTCTTTATCTGTAACAGATAAGTCGGCAATGTAAATTGCAAAAATGTTGAAAGTAAGGTAGGAAATAAGACTACGCTAATGAAATAGTCCTCCCAATAATTTTCAAAAAGTTACACTTTTTTAATTTTTATACGACCCCCTTAAACAAATTGGGTCAATCAGAAATTTTTTATTTTTAATGCAACAAGATAATTACAAAAAAAACCTGCATATCTGTATCTTTAAAATTGAGCGAGTTATAATTAATTGAAAATAGAACATTGTGAATGGGGACCATGTATCAAATTAGAAACATAAATTTGTGACATATCACAAAAACGATAAAACTGGATGATAATACATAGGATACCCAACCGCGTAGTGAGTACCACTGATTTATATGATCTCTGTCTGTGTAATGCTTTATTTAGATACATTTGTGATAAAAAATTTTAACACATATTAATGTATTTTTGATTTAAATAATTTCCATTGTCAATTTGTTTATAATCCCTATTTTCACTGATGAAACAGCCTTTCACATGGTATGGAAAAATGGCATAAGTCACATTTTTTCCTTTATCATAATTCAGTTGATTTTAAAGATACAGATATGCAATTTTTTTTAAAGATCTTGTTGCATTAAAAATAAAAATTTTCTGATTGACCAAATTTGTCTAGGTGGGGGGGGGGGGGGGGGGGGGCGGGTTCGTATAAAAATTTAAACAGTGTAACTTTTTGAAAATTAATGGGAAGACTATTTCATTAACATAGTCTTATTTCCTACCTTACTTTCAACATTTTTGCAATTTACATTGCCCACTTATCTCCAACAGGTAAAGAATTAAAGTGTGTTTCACTCTTTTTGGGACACCCTGTATATATAAACTAACCTTTAAAATGTTCAGAGTTTAAATATAATATACTAAGCATGTATAACTAGTAAGTTTAACAAAACAAAAGTATATTAAAAAACTGTACATTAAAATTACATCTACTTATTGTGCTATTTGCAGCGTATAAAATAAGATGAATTTTAATAAGTTAAATATATGAATTAAGGTAGAAAAACTAAGATATAGTAAAGCATCCAAAGCAAACAAAAGAATTCAATTGATTACCAGATAAGACTCAAGAGCATGCTTGTCATCAAAATGAAAAAACAGAAACAACACTTATGATTTAAAATGAATTGTAAAAATAGAATGATATCCCTCCATTTTTGCTTTACTATATCTCTTCAATTTTTCTTTTATTCATATATTTAACTATATATATATATAACAGTGGTACTTCCTTATTATAGCAGTCCTCACAATTACGATTACATCAAGGTTTTAGAAAACAAATACAAAATCAGGAACATTAATGAAAAGGCAATCTTTAAAACTGCAAATGTTTGGCGAGATTTTACACCCTACCTTGGCAATAAATCTTGGTCGCTTGGGGATTCATCCTAAAGAGCCGCTATAATAAAGAAGTACCATAACAGTTGTAGAAGTGATTCAGAGATGACACTTTAATTGCACAATTTACTTTATTAGAATGACCATACTGGAACATACTTTTGTACTATGTCCGAGCTCTCCATTGGTGACCATCTCGCTGGAGATCTCAGAGCAGTCTATGTTCGGTTCACACAAGTACAAGTTACATTTATGTCGGAGGGGTAAAGATGATGACAGCATGAGAAACATGCTGCCCTCGCATTTTCTTAACTTAAAAATGTGATGGGGATGCAGTTTCATATGAGAAAGTTTACTTAGTACTTAAGATTAGTGACTAGATATGATATTGTAGTGGAAAAGAGGAAGCACAGGCAGTCTTTGTTAATATTAATAGCTTTAATGTGGTTGCAATAAGAGTATGACATGAGATAGGAATTTGGAATAGGAATTATGAAAAAAAAAGGGTGCGTTAAAGGGGGAAGTTTAAAATTTCTGTATCATAGATATATATATAACATGTTATACCAAATTTCAAAGATTATTATATTTCATAACATGTGAAAATTACAAGAAAAGTCCCTTTATAAAATCCTGTTGTTGATCTTTGCTGCTCTTTTACTCTTATTGCATTTAAACATCGTTTAGAAAAATTCTTTAATTTCTAAAAAACTACAGATGCATAAATGCTGCAAGGATAATAATTCACTAGGAAAATACCCAAAAATGCCACAGAAAAATAATTAATAGTAGTGCCAATTCCTACTTTCTAGCATTACATAATTAATGCAAGTTTAACTGAATTTATAAGAAAACATTTCGTGAAAATAAGTCAATAAATATTTCATTTACAACTAAAAATGATTATTATAATAAATTCTACTCAATAGTAATGAGTCTACCCTACAAACTTTTGCAACCTTAAGGTTAACAGAGTTAGTACACATTTTTGCATTGCATAAGTATCGATGACAATCAACCAACAGTCATAAATTGCAAAAAGAAACCAACATGCTTATATCTATAGTAAAAACACTTTGCACAAAGGATAAGGAGAAACTTAAACATCATAATTAAGCACAAATTAAAAAACACTGCAAAATAAGTTGTTTCAAAAATATATTAGATTCTTTCTTAAGTGCTAAAAAGATTAACTGACCTGATGCCAAAAAACCAAAATGAATATGTTTATACTAGTGAGTACACATAAAAAATCACAAGAAAATTTTTATTCACTGAAAGTTAAAAAATGTAAAGACCTTTAAGTTTGTTTTTTTTACATCAAAGATATCTTCAAAATATTAGTACCAATTTTATATACTGTTATTTATCTTATAAAATGACTTAAAATTATCTTATCGGCTTTAATATTTTCTTCCTCAAATGACCAGGGAATGTGTCAGTTAGGCCCAACTGTACGTTTATAGAGAATCTTCGGTGAACATATGGAACTTTTACTCTGGTTTAAAATTTAATTAAACAGCTGAAAGTTACAAAATAAGACAAAAATATTGTGTATAAAGTGTTATTGAAAAAAAGTATTTTAAAATAGCATAATTTCTTGCTTTATTAAAGGCAAATAGTATAGATATGCATAATATAGGGTATTTGCTGTCCAATTAACATGACTTGCATTCCAATTTATGTACAACACTCAATTTCTCAGGGGGTAAAAAAAAAAAAAACTGCTGTAGATTTGAGCTGCCATATCTTGGCAAAAGAATTAAACTTTTTTTATTTTTAGATTTTTAGATATTAATGCAGGAAAATTTTTTTAATAATTGAAAAATTTTGAATTGGAGTAGACTTGAAAATAGACACTTGTCAATAGTCACAGACTGATTAAACAATGCAGTGTAGCAATTAAATGAAACAACTAATCGGCTCTCAAGCCCCTTTTCCATTCTGTTTTAGTCAGAAAACTAAGTTTACTGACTGTGCAATTCTTCTCTCCCTAATTCTCATACCTCATACGTATATGTATTACATATTAAGTATAACCATACATTTTTATTTTACAAAAAAATCTATTATAGAGTGATCACTAAACTAAAATTGCCTGCAGACAACATGCTATTAAGGAAAATCTTAATTTTCTGGTCTAGATTGAGAGACTGTAAAAAAAGTCAGAATTGTAATGTTTCAGACAAATGCATTTCTCAATTTAAAACTGTTATAAGATAAATTTAATCTTATTTGAAACACTTTTACTTTCCCTGCAATACATGGTAATGTATAAGGAAAGGATTGGAATCACGCCGAAAATTGAAACTCAAGTTTTCGACAGATCTACACAATTTGGGACCTCTAGAACATGAAAAAACAATTTTTAGAGTAACATCTGTGTGTGTGCCTGTCTGTGCAATGTATGTATCCACTCTAACTCAAAAACTAATGGACCAAATTTCATAAAATTTGGTAGGTAAATCACTTGTGTGTGACCCTGGTGCTGATTAGTTCTTGAACCAGCCTTTCTTTGCAAAATGGATCGCAAAAATTGCCTGTATCCACTGCAGCTGAAAAACTAATAGCTCAAATTTTACAAAATTTGGTAGATAAGTCACTTGTGGGTTTCTCTGGGGCTGATTAGATTTTGGTACGATTCGGAAAAAATAACCTGCCTTTTTTTGCGAAGTGACCCACAAAAGTTGTCAAAATCTAAAATAAAAATCTATGTATGCTCAAATATATCAATTAAATGCCGGTTTTATATGTAATTTTTAACGATAAAAAGAATAATTACCAACCCCATTACACTAGGACTAGCTGTTCTCGAGATAACATACTTTCTTCGCATTTTCGCTATGCCACCTTTGAAAATAAGTCCAGTTACCAAATGAGAACGAAAATTGAATTAAAAGTGCAAATTCACTGTAATTTTAAATAATTATAGGTGTTATTTTGTGTAATTAAACTCAATTTAATGAATTATTGAAGAAATAAAGAGAATGTGAATATGAGTCTGCAGGGAAAATCATGTGCTGCTCACATCAGATTTTTGTAATTGGAAGTATATATCTATAACTCACAGTTCAAGTAATAAGGAATAAATTCAGGACGCCCTGCTTATTGGCACCAATACATATCCAACTCTGGTTAGAATACTTGGGAAAAGCTATCCTTTTAATTTTAAACCATTGACTTAATAAAATTAATTTGTTAGCATAATTTATTACTAAACATTTTAATACATACGTGCATAATGCAGTCCCATCTTTTAAAATGTCAGCAAAGTCAAATTGATCTTGAATTCCTTTATCTGAATTCGGTGGATCTAAATTCAGCTTCGTAACATCTCTTATCCAATCAATGGCTACCAGAGCTTGCTTCATATCAAATTTCGCCTGAGCCTAAATTTTTTTTTAATATTTAATACACAAATGCTATACTAAATATCAGCTTTATAAATGTTAAATCAATATTTGCTATAAGCATTCAGAGCATAAAGTAAGATAACTGAAAACACAAATAATATTTTTAGCATTATAGGTTTCTGATATATGGCAAAATAAACTATTGTCTATCATATTTATTATTATTATTTTAAAGATCAAGAGACATAAAATTGGCAATAAGATATTCAGGGAGAGTGGGGCATCCTGGTACATAGCCTACCTTGGGAAACTTTAAATTTTAAAATCATGCAAGATAAATTCTTATTTTATGTACTACTAGATAACCTTCCTATGCATTTACTGCTGTGTCTTGAAAACTCTACTGCAATTAGATAGTTTTTATAACAGTCAAAACAGGTTATGTAAATTTTGAAGACAGTAACAGCCATGTCGAATTCTGAGGTGGTATGATTTGGTGTGGCACCACCATACCAAATCATTCTCTAATAAAGATAAGATTTCTGCAAATTCCAATAATTTTAGACTGAATGTTAGTTGAAAACCCAGACCGTCCGACTCGTCCAACGACATGAGCAGCCGGGGACTGAATGTTAGTATAAAAGTAGAACTAAATATTAAAGCAGAATAACAAACTAAATTTAATTACATGAATTCACCAAAAAATGGTTTCAAACATAAAATAACATTAACTGGAGTGTGGTTTAACTCAATTTGCTTATACCAAAATCCATTTTCAAGTAGCTTCCATTTTCTTTTTTTTTTTTTTTTGCTGCAAATTTTACAAATAAAATTTTGGAAAATCTGTATTCTAAAAAACCCCTAACCCTTCCCTCAAAATCGGGGCTAATGACATCACAAACACAAAAATTGTATCGTGGCTATTTTTCACTACACTGATTGAAACTGTTAAGTTTCATGATAACTGAGCTATAAATAACCCCTATTATGCATGATTATGCCGAATTTTGTCCTATGCTGCAATGTTAAGAAAATATAAAATTTAGAATAAATTTTAAAGCATTTTGCTCGAATTTAAAAAAATTCTATCTAGTTTTGGATTTTTCATTAACAATCGAATACAAAGTTTTGTAAAAATCCATTATATTTGTGGCAGCTATCATTTAATACAAGAAATCTAAAACAAACAGATGGACATTATTCCAAAAATAGTCACTGACATCAAAGTCTTGAAATAAAAATTTTCATGAAAACCATACTTTCTCTATACTATATTCTATAGCAGTGTTCTTCAACCTGTGTTCCGCGGAACCCTAGGGTTCCACTCAAACGCTTTAGGGGTTCCGCGAGTCAATACTACAATTCGTTGTTTTTGTTTTGTTTTTCTTTGTTTTCGATTTCATATAACATATGTATGTATAATACAAATACTTTATATGGAATATTTATCTTCTTGTTTGAATTAATGCTAAGTTATATCTTATATAAAGTTTTTATAACAAAGGCTGGGACGCACTTTGTTCATAACATGTAATACATAATATGACACATCACCTCTAAACTCAAATCTGGGTGTGCTACTGAACGAAGGGTTCCATAAAAATAATATCTCAAAAAAGGGTTTCGCGGGATGACAAAGGTTGAAGAACACTGTTCTATAGTATGATAAAGTAAAAATGTTATCTTGTTAAACAGAGTTCATAATTTAATGTACAGAACACACTTCTTTAAAGTTATAAATTAATTTTATTACCTACTAAATAGCTCTGAGAAATATAAAATACATAGTATCAAATATAATAAGTTGGTATCACGTCTAGTTCCAAATAAATAAAATTAAGCACAGAACTTTGATAGAAGGTCTTTTATTACACTTCTTATAAGACGTACAAAATGGGAAAAAGATCAGAGCGCTTTCGAGCATTAATACGCTCTTCATCTGAAGCTCTTCAGATGAAGAGTGTATTAACGTTCGAAAGCGCTCTGGCCTTTTTCGATTTTGTACATCTTATAAGAAGTGTAATAAATGATCTTCTATCAAAGTTGTGTGCTTAATCTTATTTACATACTATCAGTTGTAGACAAATTAATAAAATAACAGATCTTACAGAAGGTAAGATTTGTCACTTTTGATGCCTGGTGATATTTTATTGATCTCGATGACACTATCTTAGTTGATATTAAACTGATGCATGATATATTTTGAGAAGTGAATTGATTTATAGTAAATGGGTATCCACAACTAGAGCATGTCTAAAACTGGCTCGACACCCTATATAAAATTAAATGCTGAATAATTTGAATATTTTTATCTCCCATTATGATTTCAAATTAAATAAGTTCTACAATCATAATAAATCATCCTTACTTAAACAGTTCAAAATGTTCCCTACCTATGAACTTATTTTTTTTCTCATTACAACTGATCTACGAGAAATAGTTATAAATAATTTGTGGTTATTTAAATATTAATTTAACACAGAATTCTTACATTAATGCATGGGACATTCTGCTTACAATTTATTTTTAATATAAGAGCACCAAAGTGTCAAAAATAATGTTTAATATGGAAAAGTGTCAAACAATGAATAAATTATTCGTTTGGATTACTGGAAACTAGTCTACAAAAATATGAAATGAAAATACCTTTACAGGGTTCCTAATAAATTCTTGGCTCATTTTATAATAAACTTTATAGAATAAAATTTAAAATTTTTAGACTTAACAGACATGGCAAAAAGGCTGTAGCAGTAATGAATGAAGATTTTAAAACCAAACAGTAAATAAAAGAAAACACAGACTTTTGTTTTTAAATAAATAAATAAAACTAGAGGATTTGGGTATTCCTGAGACTTTTCACACATTCGACATTCAACCTTTGAACCAAACTATATAGATATTTAAACATTTATTTTCTGTATTCACAACTGCACAATACATGCAGTATATTACCTACATTTAGTCCAAATCACTTTATTGGTTTTCTGAATTACAAAGGGCCAACAATTTTAACAAAATTCAGTTTTACGGTCAACTTTTAATTTTTTTTTCTGTGTTCACATCATCTGTATCATAATCATAGCCCAACTTGCTACCCAAACTGGGCTCAAAAAGAAAAATAGAGAAATGTCCTTCTCATAATCACAACCTCCTTCTTGCATTTCTCTTTTATGTAGTATTTATCTTTCAATTATTTCTTAATACATGAATTAACAATAAGAAAAATCTTTTTAAATACAAACAAAGCTTTTCTAATTGGTTAAAATAATTTGTAACTTAATTTTTTTTTATTTATAATAGATTTATTGTAACAAAACAAAATTATGAAATCAAAAAGTAAAAAATTGTAGTGAAAATATTTTGAAATGAGTAGATCGATTTATTTTTTTGTTGAAAAAAGAAGTGATCCAGAACGACCGCGGAAATTCTTCAGTATGAATTATTTTAAACAGACTGCAGAAAATATAAGTTTTTGACATAAAAAGTGTTAAAATAAAGACTTTTATCGCCTTATACTAAAATATATAGACTTCATTGACAAGTTGGGAGCCTTGCCTTTGATTAAATAAACAATTAAATAGTTCGCAAAAGCATGCATGCAGAAAAGCATGTTATGACTGAGTTTATAAAGATTTTTTTACAAGATGTTAATTTATAGATGAAATGCAATTAATTATAGCTACGTTTTGCAATTTGAATTTAATTTATGAATGAAACAAAACTGCATGAACAATAAATAAAATATGTGTTTTATCAAACCGGCATAGTATATTCTTGATAGTGGAACAGTAATGTAAACATAAAATACTTCTTGGTTGTTTTGAAAGCGACTACAACTTACATAAAAATTTCAATTGATAGACACTAGCAATTAAGGAAACAATCTAGCAATATGAATAAGACAAAATTTCTGCATTAATATTCCACGATTTCATGTTACGCAATGCACTGAATATGTACAAATCATTTATATTCATGAGATAGCATAGCTGTCTTTTCTGCAGACTGAGAACACGGCTTCCAACCATTCCCACCTGTTAAAAAACGCTACTACTGCACAAATAAGCTTTTCACAAACATACCTTTAACATACAGTCTCTACTTAAACCATAGGCTGGCCCTTGATACGCCATAATTGTAGAATTGAGCACACTGTATTCAAAAATACCGCAGGATTTTCTAATTAACAGTCATAAAAACAAGATAAACGGCTACCGAAAACACCAAACACTTGTTGCTCCGGAAACTTTCACAAACTAAATCGTTGGGAGAGGGATCATAGAGGGCAGCACTGCTCCAATTCTCAAAGTTGGGAAAGTTACAGCCTTTGGGTTACTGACGGTTTTTAAAACCCAGTTGCCAGCAAAGTAACCCAATTCAAAAATCCCGCGTCGGGGTGTCAGTATTATGCGTTTCAAATGTATTTGTGTTTGTGGTTTTACATAGAATTTTTCTTTGTTTTATTAAAAAATAAAAAATATGATTGGGGGGCAGGGGGGGGGGGACGACCGAAAGAGGGCCGACCACTGCTTTCCTGCTCAAAACAGAAAAAAAAAATATTTTGATGGGGCAATTCTATTTCTCCAAAGATCATTTCCTTAACATTCAATTGGTTCCTGTGTGAGTGCGTGTTGAGGGGGCGGGGAGGTATAATCTCTAAACACCCACCCTCTTGGCGACGCCACTGTAAATGACAACATGTAAAATTATCTTGAAATACCAAATTAACTTACATTTCGCGTAAATATAACTTGACAATTGAAAACATTGCTAATATTTGCTAAGTAATACATATGTACTATTCCATTATATTAAAATGTGTTAATTATTAATTCATGAATTTAGCGGGTTTTTTTCGTAAATGTGGTGTCATTTTGCCAATTAAACGATATTTTCGTCAATTTAATGCTACATAAAAAGTCGCTAAGTTAGCAATATTCCTCCAAATTAATCCCCAAGGTCACAAATGCATTGTCAAATGTTACATGATTGATGATACTACTGTTCATTTGTATTGTACTATATTATTTTTAGATACATTTATTCGAAAAACGCGCAATATCTCGAGAACGGTTCAAGTTTTGCGTTCTAAAGTGTGAGTATTCATTTTAGAATACAAAATTATGTGTAAAATATTGTCTATTTAACATTATTGAATGTTCTGATTTTTTTCAAAAATTCATTCCAAAATTTGGGAGCGTTCTAAACGTTTGATCGCGTTTAAAATCAATAGGGTTCCAGTATTCACAAATCGTAATAATTGTACCAAATTGCGTTCGAAACACTCCATAAGTTCATGAGATATCGCATTCACACACACACACAGGCATCACCTCAGAAACGTTCAATTCGAGTTCAGTGATTCGTGAAACGTGCTTTTCTCATCTAAAACTCGAATTCGGATTTTCGACCCCGTTACATTACTTTTCCTATTCATATATATATATTCCGTATGTATGTAGGGAAAGTAAAAATTCTTGGAGTAAAAAAAATGTAAGTTTTTAGTTGTACTTATAATAAAATTTATCAAGAAATTCATTTGTAAATATCTGATGTTAAAAGTTTGCTCGGACCGAAATTTTAGACTTTTACATGGACCGGCTCGACAGCACTAGCGTTTGAACCCGTCCCCAGCCCGAAGAAATTAGTCAATGTGGAAACCAAGTTTGGTCCGGTCCGAAGACACTTGAATCTCAGCCCGAAATAATGACGAGTATTCGCCCCACACCCCACCCACCCCGGAGACATTGTATGTTAACTTAGTTTCTATTTATGTGACACAGCATTTCGATATATTTATATAGAGCAAATAGAAAACTTGCCCCCCTAAAATTTCATTCGCCCCCCCCCCCCCCCCCCGGCCAAAACGTCCTGAAAGAAACACTGAGAACATGAATGTTGAATTTGGGGTTTTACACATTCATCTTTCTAAACAAGATTGAAAAAACTTTCTAATTAGCCTTGATCAAGCTCTCTATCAATAAAATAATTTCATTTCATGTATTCTATAAAATTTTATTTGATAATTTTGACCTTTAAGTTCTAAAAACAAAGCCCTAACCTGGCCCGGTTCAAAATCATCTGAGAGAAATCAGACCCAATCTGGACCATGAGTCACCCGGCCAGTACCAAGACCGTGGTCCAAACTTAATTTCGTGCAGACCTCTGGTTTGAGGTATGCTTGACAATTTGACAATCAATTTGACATCAAGCGGAGATAATTTGTTAAAAAATATTTCGATGAATATGCAGATGACTACCGATCTGGAAATTCAGCATTTTTGTCGCATGGTTGAGTTATTAGTACTCGTAAATACCCAATCGCAAAAAAAGTTTCAGGAACTAAATACATTTTCTGACTAATTTCCATTTCTTATACTCCAACACAATTAAACCAAATGGATGAAAATTCCATTACAAAACGCAAGGAAAGTGCAAAAGGAATTTTCAAGTGACGTTCCAGAAATATTTTCTATGAAATTACTAAATTTATGTAATTGTTAAAAAGCGAATTAAAAAAAAAGTTATTTAAAAGTGAATTTACGTAATTATTAAAAAGTGAAATTGCAAAAATTAAACAATACATAGTTTTTCTAAGTTTCAGAGAAACAATATAGAATGCAATACATGGGAGCCCACAGAACTTTTTCCACTGTATGTGTGTCGTCCATTTTGATGCTCTAAGTCCTCTGGACGAGCCGGACGGCCTGGGGCTTTCACTGTATGTGTGTGTGTGTGGGTGGGGGGTGGGGGGGGGGGGGCTACTCAAGAATAAGATATAAAACATCGACTAACTGGATGGCCAGGGAGGGGGAAGTGCCCCTTTGCCCTCACATATGGATACCCATAATAAATTAGTAATTTTGCAAAACTTGCCATAGTTAAATACTACTATATTAGTTTCAGTTTTTCGGAAGTGTTTTCCTTATTGGTGTATTTTTACTTTCGTTATGTACACAATATAATGTGGTCGAAAATTAGAATGAGGTTTCGACGGGGGAGCCCGTTTTAAGCATCCCTGAAAACGAATTGAACGTTTTTGAGGTGATGTGTGTGTGCGTGTGTGTGTGTGTAAGTATGTGTGAGTGTGTCCGTGAATCTATGGAGCCTATGTCTCACGAACGGAGTGATTCAAACAAAATTTGGTACAAGAATTACAATCCGTGAATACTAGAAGCTTATTGTTTATGGACGTGATTGAATGTTCGGAAGACTCCCAAATTTTCGAATGAAATTTTGAAAAAATCATCAAAAAACAAATACTTCAATAATCCGTCATTTCTTATGTAATTTTTTATTAGAAAATGATGGATACAAACTTTAAAACGCAAGTATGAACCGTTCTCGACATATTGCACAATATAATTTAAATAAATTTACCAAAAAAATCACATAAAATTGAAAAAAGTATTAACTATTGGGAAATATGTTCATTTTTCATATGTAATATTATGCGATAAATTTGGTAACATCATTTCCGTGGGTTTAGTTCATTCCATTCAAGAGAGAAGATACTTCGGGTAATAGATTGGGGGTAATAGTTGTGTTTTCTTGTCGCCTAATAATTTGTCAATAGTCATTTATCTACTATAAAAGTAACCTATTTCTCCATTCGTAACGATTGGTGAAATTTAGGCAACTAATTTGGCGGAAAATAGCCAACTTGGCGACGTTTTTAATATTGTCAAGTTGATAAAACTGACGCTAAATCAATGAAATGGACGACTAATTGATAAAAATTTAATATCTTGGAAATAATATAAGAATCAGCTATAAAAATAACCTATCTTCGTCCGTAACGCATTGCAAAATTTTGCGACAAATTTGGGATAATATCGGCAACTTGGCGACTTTTTAAATGTTGCCAAAATGACGAAAATGATGTCAAATTGATAAAAATGTCGCCAAATTAATTAAAATGGTGCTAAATCAATGGAAACGACAACTAAATGATGAAAATTCAATATCTTAGAAGGGATATAAGAATCTATTATAAGAATAGGCAACCCTGTGATAATGTGTCTGTATATTAGTGTGTGTGTCAGTGAATATGTGGAAATAAACAATTACTCTCTATAAACAACTACCAAGCCTCCCCCCACTCCGTATTTAATCCCCCCTTATAAAATTTTTATATCTTTTCCTCTCCCAAAGAGAGAAAAGTCTAGTCCCCACCCACTTAAGTGGAGTCCGTCCTTCCGCCTTATGGACAACCCTGTGATAATGTGTCTGTATATTAGTGTGCCTGTTGTTGTTGAGACCCAGGCCGTCCGACCTACCAGAAAGGTGTAAAGTAAGAGTTTGGACGGCCGGCAAGAGCTACCAAATTTAGACCGGAACCCAATTGGGGGAGGCATCCACAGGGACCGTACCCTCCTTCCCCTACCACCAACCTCTCGGAAGGACTTACGGACCCACATGTTTAACGTGATCGTACTCCGCGTGAACACGGCGGCAGTTTTGGCAGTGGGGGAAATTGAACCCGGGCCTACGGAATGCAATTCTCTCGCACTAACCACTGAGTTACCCCGCCCTCATTAGTGTGCGTGTGTGTCCGTGAATCTGTGGAAATGATATCACATGAACGAATGGAGCGTCTCGAAAAAAATTGGTACGTTTATTGCTGCCAGTGAATACTGAAACCCTACTAATTTGATAAGAAATTGAATGTTCACCACCACCCCGAAATTTTTTAATGAATTTTTGAAAAAATCAGAAATACATCATTTCATGCGCACTTATTCAAGAAAATGAATGACACAAACGCAAACTTTAGAGGGTTAGCATGAAACGTTCTCGAGATATTGTACGTTTTTCAAATGTATTTATAAAATTAACTGGAGTGTAACTCTACTCGATTTTCTCGTACCAGAATCCCTTTTTAAGTAGCTTGTGACAAAAAATGTACCCCTGGGGTAACTTGTCCCACCACTTTCCGAGGAGGTTAATGACATCACGGACACAAAACTGGTATCGCAGCTATTTTTCACTATAATGATTGAAACTATTAAGCTTCGTGATTCTTCAGCCATAGGTAACCCCTTTTATGCGTGATTACATCACATTTTATTTTACACTGCCATGTTAAGAAAATATAAAATGTCGAGTAAATTTCGAAGTTGTTACTCGAATTTCCAAAAGTTTTATCTAGTTTTAGATTTTTGGTTAAGAAAGCGAATACAGAGCATTGTGGAAATCCATTAATATTTGTAGCAGCCATAGTGTACACAAGAAATCGACCACAGTCAGACGGACGGACACCACTTTAAAAGTTGTCCAAACATGTTCAGGAGTTCCTAAAACATATATTGGCATTAAAATCTCGAAATACAAAATTATTCGTGACAACAATACTTTCTTTATACTATTTCTTTATACTTATCTACAGTTTGAGAAAGTATAAACCAACTTGAGGGTATCAATATTGAGGTCAATTTAGAGAATAAATGTCAATTTAGTCGAAATATAAGTTAATTGGGTGCTTCGAAATAGTTTTACATGTTGTCATCCGGAAAAGCGCCAAATGCGCAATTCAACGTTGAAAACATTGTGCTGTCATCATTTTTTCACTGTGAAAGAAGTAAATTCATTGGATTATACATAGTGAACGTCATGAGTTGCCCACATAAGAATTTTTTTCTGTCAATATAAAACTTTTTTTAGGAGAAAAAATCTTATGTGGGCAGCACATGACTTTCCTTGCAGACTTATATCCACTTTCTCTTTATTTCAATTAAATTTAATTCACTTTTAATTCAATTTTCGTTCTCATTTGGTAACTGGACTTATTTTCAAAGGTGGCGTAGAGAAAATACGATAAAATTAAAATATCTCGAGAACGGCTAGTCCTAGTGTAATGGGTTTGGTCTTATTCTTTTCTTCGTTAAAAATTATGTATAAAACAAGCATTTAATGGATATATTTCAGCATACGTAGTTTTTTTAGTTTAGATTCTGACGATTTTTGCTGGCCATTTCGCAAAAAAAGGTAGGTTATGTTTTTCCGAATCGTACCCAAATCTAATCAGCACCAGGGTGTCCCACAAGTGACTTATCAACCGATTTTTGTGAAATTCGATCCATTAGTTTTTCAGCTAGAGTGGATAAAGGTAATTTTTGCCGGGCAATTCGCAAAAAAAGGCGAGTTTTTTTTTTATCCTGAATCGTACCTAAAACTAACCAGCACCAGATTCGTCCACAAGTGACTTACCTACCAAATTTTATGAAATTCGGTCAATTAAATTTTTAGTTAGAGTGGATACAAAATCTGCACAGACAAACAGATACACAGACAGACAGATACACACACACAGACAGACAGATACACACACACAGACAGACAGACAGATAGATACACAGACAGACAGACACACAGACAGACCCACACACAGACGTCACGCTAAAAATAGTTTTTCTTATTCTAGAAATCTCGAAAAGCGCAGATCCGCCGAAAACTCGAGTTGTAATTTTCGACATGATTCCAGTACTTTCCCTATACATTACCATGTATTACAGGGAAAGTAAAAATCTGATGTGGGCAGCACATGACTTTCCCTGCAGACTTATATTCACGTTCTATTTATTTAAATTAAATTTAATTAATTTTTAATTCAATTTTCATTCTCATTTGAAAACTGGACTTATTTTCAAAAATCTGATGTGGGCAGCACATGACTTTCCCTGCAGACTTATATCCACGTTCTATTTATTTCAATTAAATGTAATTCACTTTTAATTCAATTTTCGTTCTCATTTGATAACTGGACTTATTTTCAAAGTTGGGGTGGAAAAATACGAAAAAACTAATATATCTCGAGAACGGCTAGTCCTAGTGTAATGGGGTTGATCTTATTCTTTTCTTCGTTAAAAATTACGCATTAAACAGGCATTTAATGGATATATTTGAGCATACGTAGCTTTTTAGTTTAGATTTTGGCAATTTTTGAGGGCCATTCTACAAAAAAAGGCAGGTTATTTTTTTCTGAATCATACCAAAATCTAATCAGCACCAGGGTGACCTATACGTGACTCATCTACCGAATTTTGTGAAATTTGGTCCATTAGTTTTTCAGCTAGAGTGGATACAAGCTTTTGCGGGCCATTTCGCAAAAAAAGGCGGGTTCTTTTATTCCGAATCGTACCCAAAATTAATCAGCACCAGCCCCGCCCACAAGTGACTTACCTACAAAATTTTGTGAAATTCGGTCCATTAGTTTTTTAGTTAGAGTGGATACAAAATCTGCACAGACAGACAGACAGACAGACACACAGACAGACAGACACACAGACAGACAGACACACAGACACACACACAGACGTCACGCTAAAAATGGTTTTTTCGTATTTTAGAGGTCTTGAAACGTGTAGATCCGTCGAAAACTCGAGTTGCGATTTTCGGCATGATTCCAATACTTTCCCTATACATTACCATGTATTGCAGGGAAAGTAAAAATGGTGTAGGAAAAATACGAAAAACTAAAATATCTCGAGAACGGCTAGTCCTAGTGTAATGGGGTTGGTCTTATTCTTTTCTTCGCTAAAAATTACGTATTAAATAAGTATTTAATGGCTATATTTGAGCATACGTAGTTCTTAAGTTTAGATTTTGATGATTTTTGCGGGCCATTTTGCAAAAAAAGGCAGGTTATTTCTTTTCGAATTATACCAAAATCTAATCAGCACCAGGGTGGCCTACAAGCGACTTATCTACCAAATTTTGTGAAATTCGGTCCATTAGTTTTTCAGTTAGAGTGGATACAAGCTTTTGCGGGCCATTTCGCAAAAAAAGGCGGGTTCTTTTAACCCGAGTCATACCCAAAACTAATCAGCACCAGATTCGTGTACAAGTGACTTACCTACCAAATTTATGAAATTCGGTCAATTAGTTTTTTAGTTAGAGTGGATACAAAATCTGCACAGACAGACAGACACACAGACAGACACACAGACACACAGACAGAAAGACACACAGACAGAAAGACACACAGACACACACACAGACGTCACGCTAAAAATAGTTTTTTCGTATTCTAGAGGTCTCGAAACGTATAGATCCGTCGAAAACTCGAGTTGCGATTTTCGACATGATTCCAATACTTTCCCTATACATTACCATGTATTGCAGGGAAAGTAATAATGCAAAAATACAATATTAAATTTTCTTGGCATATCCCCCTATATCGTCTCGAGTACCTCTTGGGGGTACATGCACCCCCTTTGGAGACGACAAACCTATCACATCTGAATAAAACGATTTGTGGGATTTTGTTTGGTGGGGTATTTTAGGATAAACATTAATATTCAATTATTTAAAACGATTCGCATTCCATGAAACGTTCATTAGAATAATATAATTTTGTTTGCCCAAACATTCAAAGAAATAGTTTTGAAAGAGTTAGTAGTTCCAATTCCAAATATTCTTTTGCTTCTGGGACTATTTATTTTGTTACGTTCTTGAAAAAACTTTTTGAAAGCGATTCACAAGGGACTCCTGCAGAAAGCTTACAAATTCACTAGAGCAGTGGAAATGGTAAACAATACATGAATAGTATTTAAGCTTGTCAGTGATCCGGACTAACAGACTTAGGGAGGGGAAAAAAACTGCACCTTTATTTTGTTTTACAGTCAACCGTTCTATAACGCGGTACTCTAACAATGCGGTTTCCATATAACACTCTGAAAATTAGGTTGCAACTTTTATGTAATAAGTTTTATTTTGTTTAACAATGTAGGACGCTATTAGAGTCAAAATTCGTCGTCTCCATCCAGAATTGGCTCAGTTAGGTTCTATTCCTTGTTTATTACTTTCCCTGCAATACATGGTAATGTATAGGGAAAGTATTGGGATCATGTCGAAAATCGCAACTCGAGTTTTCGACGGATCTACACGTTTCAAGACCTCTAGAATACGAAAAAACCATTTTTAGCGTGACGTCTGTGTGCGTGTGTGTGCGTCTGTCTGTGCAGATTTTGTATCCACTCTAACTAAAAAACTAATTGACCGAATTTCATAAAATTTGGTACATAAATCACTTGTGGACGAATCTGGTGCTGATTAGTTTTGGGTACGATTTGGGATAAAAGAACTCGCCTCTTTTCGCGCAATGTCCTGCAAAAGTCTGTATCCATTCTAGCTGAAAAACTAATGGACCGAATTTCACAAAATTCGGTAGATAAGTCGCTTGTGGGTTATTCTGGTACTGATTACATTTTGGTATGCTTCGGAAAAAAATAACCTACCTTATTTTGCAAAATGATCCGCAAAAATCGTCAAAATCTAATGTAAAAACTACGTATGCTTAAATATATCCATTAAATGCTTATTTTATACGTAATTTTTAATGAAGAAAAGAATAAGACCAACCCTATCACACTAAGTCTAGCCGTTCTCGAGATATTTTATTTTTTTCGTATTTTCTCTACGTCACCTTCGAAAATAAGTCCAGTTACCAAACGAAAACGAAAATTGAATTAAAAGTGAATTAAATTTAATTAAAATAAAGAGAACGTGGATGTAAGTCTTCAGGGAAAGTCATGTGCTGCCCACATAAGATTTTATTATACATGTGCGCAGCAACAGTGGCGTTTCCAAGGGGAGATTTGAGGATCATACCCCCCCCCCCCCCCACACACACACACACACACACCACACACACACACCAGGCATCCATCGTAACCCATGGAAGTTATGAGAAATTATATAAAGAGAAATTTGAAATAAAATATACACACAACAAATTCACATAATATTCACATAATTCATAATATTCACATAATTCATAAAATATACACACAACAAATTCACCGGCCGTCCAACTAGTTACTCTAAGTCCTCAGGACGAGTCGGACGGTCTGGGTCTTCAACACAACAAATTCAACACATAACAAATTTGTGGGATCAGGATCATAACCTTAAAGACCCTTTTGTACATGTAAAAAATTTCCAAACTTTTTCTTTCAAAGTAATATATTAAGATTATAAAGGATGTATAATATTTAAAACTATTAACATATTTTATAATTTAAAATAAAAACTAATATTGCCAGTTTTAAATTAATCAAAATATTATTTCTGCTTATTTTTTTTTATCACATACAATATTTAGGGGGTCCGTGCTTTAATCAGGCTCTGGAAACTAACACTCTTAGAATGGAATGCGACTGTAACCGACTTTCTCATACTAGAATCCGCTGACCTGTCCGTTCAAACAGATACCTGACGGTCTGGATTTGAAAGAAAATGTCTACATTTTCATATTTGACCAATATTGGCATGCTATTAGGGAAGACCTCTTGAGCCAAGTCTAGAACAGTTATGGAATAATGTCCATCGATGCGCGTGTGTCTCTGAGGTGTGGACACTATAAACTCGAAAACGAGCACACGTTTGGAGCTGAAATTTTATGTGTAGAAAGAAATAATATGTAAAAAGTGTAAAAATAAATCTAAAAATTTTGCAACTCTCATAATTAGAACAGGCGTTAGTTGAAGTTTAAAATATTGTTATGAACTTGTAAAATGCTATGGAGTCCCTTTTTACTTTCCCTGAAATACATGGTAATGTATAGGGAAAGTATTGGAATCATGCCGAAAATCGCAACTCGAGTTTTCGACGGATCTACACGTTTCGAGACCTCTAGAATACGAAAAAACTATTTTTAGCGTGACGTCTGTGTGAGTGTCTGTCTGTCTGTGTGTCTGTCTGTGTGTCTGTCTGTGTGTCTTTCTGTCTGTCTGTCTATCTGTGCAGATTTTGTATCCATTCTAAATAAAAAAACTTATGGACCGAATTTCATAAAATTTGGTAGGTAAGTCACTTGTGAGCGGGGCTGGTGCTGATTAGTTTTGGGTACGATTCGGAATAAAAAAAACCCGCCTTTTTTGTGAAATGGCCCGCAAAAGCTTGTATCCACTGTAGCTGAAAAACTACTGGACCGAATTTCACAAAATTCGGTAGATGAGTCACGTATAGGTTACCCTGGTGCTGATTAGATTTTGGTACGATTCTGAAAAAAATAACCTGCCTTTTTTTGCAGAATGGCCCGGAAAAATCATCAAAATCTAAACTAAAAAGCTACGTATGCTCAAATATATCCATTAAATGCTGATTTAATACGTAATTTTTAACGACGAATAAAATAAAACCAACCACATTACACTAGGACTAGCCGTTCTCGAGATATTTTAGTTTTTCGTACTTTCCCTACGCCACCTTTGAAAATAAGCCCGGTTACCGAATGAGAACGAAAATTGAATTAAAAGTGAAATAAATTTAATTAAAATAAAGAGATCGTTAATATAAGTCTGCAGGGAAAGTCATGTGCTGCCCACATCAGATTTTTACTTTCCCTGCAATACATGGTAATGTATAGGGAAAGTATTGGAATCATGTCGAAAATCGCAACTCGAGTTTTCGACGGATCTACACGTTTCGAGACCTCTAGAATACGAAAAAACCATTTTTAGCGTGACGTCTGTGTGTGTGTCTGTGTGTCTGTCTGTGTGTCTGTCTGTCTGTGTGTCTGTCTGTCTGTGTGTCTGTGTGTCTGTCTGTCTGTGCAGATTTTGTATCCACTCTAACTAAAAAACTAATGGACCGAATTTCACAAAATTTTGTAGGTAAGTCACTTGTGGGCGGGGCTGGTGCTGATTAGTTTTGGGTACGATTCGGAATAAAAGAACCCGCCTTTTTTTGCGAAATGGCCCGCAAAAGCTTGTATCCACTCTAGCTGAAAAACTAATGGACCAAATTTCACAAAATTCGGTAGATGAGTCACGTATAGGTCACCCTGGTGCTGATTAGAATTTGGTAGGATTCAGAAAAAAATAACCTGCCTTTTTTTCCAGAATGGCCCGCAAAAATTGTCAAAATCTAAACTAAAAAGCTACGTATGCTCAAATATATCCATTAAATGCTTGTTTAATGCATAATTTTTAACGAAGAAAGGAATAAGACCAACCCTATTACTCTAGGACTAGCCGTTCTCGAGATATATTAGTTTTTTTTGTATTTTTCCACGCCACCTTTGAAAATAAGTCCAGTTATCAAATGAGAACGAAAATTGAATTAAAAGTGAATTAAATTTAATTGAAATAAATAGAACGTGGATATAAGTTTGCAGGGAAAGTCATGTGCTGCCCACATCAGATTTTTCCTTTCTCACCTTCATCTCTTTTGAAGACCAGACGGAGAAAACACCCGTACAGCATCCTTTCCAATGACGTGAGTCTAGGGTTGTCACATGCCGGTGTTCAGAGAAGGGTTTCCAGATTTGGAGATTTATCGCCAATTTGGCGACTTGCCAAAGGTTTAAGAAGCACCTCGAAATAACAATTATTCTACGAGATATGAGATATTTCCAGAAGTTTCCACAGAGCGTCTATAAAAGGAGTCATCACTCAATTGGAGAGCAGTTGACGTGATAGGAACGCCATTGAACTGTGATTTTCGTCAATGTTTTAAGTATAATAGCCAATGTTTTGCTTGGACGGTCGGGAAGTGTCACCCAATTTAGACCGAAACCCATGGAGGAGGCATCCACAGGGACCGTACCCTCCTTCCCCTACCACCAACCTCTCGGAAAGACTTACAGACCCACATGTTTAACGTGATCGCACTCCGCCGGCAGTTTGGGTAGCGGCGGGAATCGAACCCGGGCCTATCAAATGCAATTACAGCGCGCTAACTACTGGGCTACCTCGCCCAGCCGCTGTTTTGTGAAATTAGTAGAGCATTTAAGTGCTGTTTTACTGTATATTGTTCCTGCTTGCGTTGCGCTTGTGAATAAACGTGTTAGATATCCAGAAATTTGGACTCACTCTTGTATCCTCAGAGCACACCCACGATTCCAGAGGATAAGTTGTAACGATATTAACTACGCAATTGAACCCAAGTGAAGTTCATTTTTAAGTCTGTGACTTACGACCGCTTCTTTGATGAAGACTTTCACAGATACTAACATTAGGGTCATCAACCGATTTTGCATTGTGTTAGTAAAGGTAGTACAAGAACTTGACTTTAACTCGCTATTCGTGCTATTAACACTTCTCGCCTACGTTCGGGGGATCAGAGAGGTCAGTCAGCAGACGATCCCACTGCCTACATGTTCCATGTCACGTGACTATGTACTACTTTGATATAGGCAGGATATGTGGGAGGTTATAGGAGGAAAATGTTAAAGTGGGGGGATTTTAAAGGGTTTATATTACACATCAAGACATGGGATCCAGAATACACAATGCATAGTGTGTTAATGAAAAAAAAGGCGTATTTCAAGCAAATGGGACGTGTTTTGAATATCAATGCTGTTTGTCATAAAAGAACGTGAAATGAGGCGAATAGGAATGACAGTTGATGATGTCTGTAATATCTTGACTAAGGCAATATATTTTGTTTTTCGAAAAGTTATCTTGATGCAGCCCACTTAATTTTTCTAGGCAAATTATCTCACAATAATACGTCACAGCTACTATATTATACCTGCATAGTACAATATAGTATTGTGACGGGGCTCGAAGTTTCGAATGCTAGTTTTTGCCGGAAGAACAAGTTTTAAGCCTCCCTTAACTCTAATCTCCTTCTTCGATCCAGACCGTCCCACCTACCAGAAAGGTATAAGATATCTGTTTAGACGGCCGGAAAGTGCCACCGAATTTAGACCGGAACCCAGTGGGGGAGGCATAAACCAGGACCTTACCCTCCTTCCCCTACTACCAACCTCTCGGAAGGTCTTACGGATCCACATGTTTAACGTGATCGTACTCCGTTTGAACACGGCGGCAGTTTTGGCAGTGGCGGGAATCGAACCCGGGCAGTCCGAGTGCAATTCCCGCTCGCTAACCACTGGGCTGTCGCACTCCTCCTGAACTCGAATCGAACGTTTTGTGATGATGTTTGCGTATGTATGTTTGTTAGTATGTGTATATGTTAGTGCAGGAACGCTGATGGTAGACAACGCCAAGTCGGGAGCTAGTAGTGATTCTATCAGGCATACATGAAGAGTTTCACCCCCCCAGAGGCATGTTATGTTAACTTAGCTTCTATTTATGTGACAGCATTTAGATATATTTATATAGGACAAATAGAAAACTTGCCCCACCCTAAAGTTTTATTCGCCCCTCGGCCAAAATGTCCCAAAAGACTGCCTGGCGACAGTTAGAGACTGGCGGCGCAGGCGTTTACATTAAACACCTTACGTGTTTTTTGTGAATTACACTTCAAATATCAATAAAATGTACAAAATTCCTTGAATGAAAAGCAAAAGGAAAAAAAGGAAGTTGTCTGAAAAGCACTTTTCCGGCAAAATCTCGTATTCGGTGTTCTGGCGAACAATACATTTTCCATACAATAGTATGAAAACAAAAGTGTTTGGGTTTAAAAGGATCTATCTCATATCTATTTTTAAGCAAGACTATAGCATAGCATTAACAATGTCGTCAATCATAACGCTACATTACGCAGACAAACGTATAGATTAGTTCTTGGCTGTAGTAGGCAACTCTAGAAGAACACTTCAAGTCAGTGTCTTTGACCTACATCACCAACCATTGGTCGTTTCTTCCTTGCGCGCATGCAAATAGACGGGATTTTTATACACTTATTTGGCTTCGAGAAAGCTCTTGAGATAGATAACAAGAGGAATCTATTAGCAGAGAGAGAAAGAGAAACGGCGTTTACTTATTCGGTCTTTTGTTGAAACTAAACTCTTTAAACTCAAAAGGAACCTATATTTATTTGAATTTTTAAAAAATTCTGATGTGTCCAACACATCACTAAGTAATTTGAGTGTGGCTCAACTCGACTTCCTCATACTACAATTTATTTATTTATTTATTTATTTTAACTTTATAAGAAAAATCTGATGTGGGCAGCACATGACTTTCCCTGCAAACTTATATGTACGTTATATTTATTTCAATTAAATGTAATTCACTTTTAATTCAATTTTCGTTCTCATTTGATAACTGGACTTATTTTCAAAGGTGGGGTGGAAAAATACGAAAAAAACTAATATATCTCGAGAACGGCTAGTCCTAGTGTAATGGGGTTGGTCCGGGGCCGGCGGGATTTCTTCTTCTTATCGGGCCTAGATGCAGGTTTTGTGACGTCACAACTTACATCCCATCTACGGCGTTTACACTTTGCTCCAGTTCTTAATCAGCGTCGATATTTTAGAATGATAGAAGTTGGTTGAAGTAAAAATGATTTAATTAAATAAATATAACGAAAACAAATTATATATGTAAAGAAGGAATATAAATAAGATTGTAAAGTAAAAAAATACTGAATATTTCCGTCCGTAGTTACGAGTTTTTTTCCCCCTTTTCTTCTAAAAGATTCAATGGCAAGTTTTAACCTTTTGAATTTTATTTTTTCATAAAATTCATTTACTTGAAAAATCTGGCTTTTGTTCTTAAGTAACCTAATGCACAGAAACACATTATGACCTCTTATACATATATAATAATGCTTTTGGGCAGAGTTAATTCAATTTCTAATTACATAGTTCTCCTAAAACATTTTTATAATAAGGTCTTTCAAAAGTTTTAACTGTCAGATTTACATAACATATATCCTAATATACATACATACTTAATAATAATATTTAATATCTATTAATAATTATTTAATACTATTAATTAATATAATATTAATACTTATTTAATACTACTATACAATAATTAATATACATACATATTTAATAGTAATATACATACATACTTAATAATATATATATACTTAATAATACACACTTAATAGTAATATACATACTTAATAATATATATACTTAATAATAATACATACTTAATAGTAATATACATACATACTTAATAATATATATATACTTAATAATATGCATCCATACTTAATAATAATACAGACATTAGATTTATATTTTAAGCATCAATAAGTGATCACGCCCATTATGAACGACTATTTTGGAAGTTACATTTGTAATTGACAGCAGGGTTGTGATATAAAAATATTTATTTTTCGTTATTGTGCACTTTCAGATTAAATTGAAATCCCTGCTTTGGTAAAATAAAATGCAGAGATTAGCGTGAATGACAGGAAAAGACAGTAGTCTCAAATAGTAATAATTTTAAAAAGAATAAAAAATCGCTTTCGGGTGATACGCTTTTTTACAACAGAAATAGTTTAATAAATTTGAATAAATCGGTTAAATATTAAATATAATACTGTATTACAATGACAAACAATTTTATCAAACTTATTTTAATAGCTTAAATCTTACCTGTTTTTTTTTTTTTTTCAACGAAAATAATTTTAGACGTTACTTATTGACAGACGATTTTCACCTGTGATGTGAAGTTTTGAAAATTCTACTTTTAACACTAAGGTTGCTGAGTGTTGTCATCTGCAAGTTTTCGGTGCCAATATGAATTTGTGTATTTCACATTTTTATATTTAATACACATGTGCATAAAATAAATAAAACCATTGGTTTCCAGTCTCTTTGGAGGTCAGATGATTGAAAGAATAAAGTTACATTATTCATTAATTGATAGTACTGTAGCAATAACATTCTCAATTTTAATCTTACCTTTTGCTACGACAATATGACAATTGCCCATAGACAATTTACAAATGACTCACTAATAAAAAATAATTTTTGACTCACTAATAAAAAATCAAAACACGTACACAAAAAGAACAAGATTAAAGAAAAAATTTTATTTACATGAAATTTTCTGCACATTGACTTTTTAATTACTTACACCAAAACATTTGGGTGTGTATAATCCATAAATTTGGGGGGGAAGGGGGGGGTGTACCAAAAATTGAAATTGTTTGCTGAAATTGTTTCTCTGAATTTACATTCATTTGTACTACCCTTTTTTGGATATCACCTTGCACTATAAAAGTCGCCATACTAAGCTTTTATAATTAGTTAGAAAATTTATTTTACAATTTTATTTTTGTGGTTCATATAACTAGAAAGGGTTATCTTATCCTTAAAGGGCATTTTAATTATTTGGTAAAGTCATTTAACATTGTAAGACCCTAATAATAAAATTGCAATTAACAGGCTGAATTTTAATTTTTATGAAAATTGTCCCTCTTGACTTTAGTTTTAAAAAATGTCAAGCTACATGATGTGACACTTTTGTTGCGACCTTTACCAAACACCCTATATATATATATATATATATACTGAAGAGCCATTACATTACATGCATGTTATTTCAATGGAAGAGGTACATATTTTGACATATTTAACTTTATAACTTTCGATATATTTTACTTATAAAAAACATTTTCCAGGAAATAAAAGAGCTTCAGAGACTTGACATGATAACTAATAATTAAAAATTATCAAGCATTTTATCAATTAAAGATTTGCTGTTAAAAAAGAGCGTAAAAATTGAAGGTTGAAAGAAAAGTTTCGCAGAAACTTATTTAGAATAACAAATTTTCTCTTATATGAATGGAGAATTATTAAGAAATATCTATTAATACCCATAGGAGCAAATTCATTATACTCTAAATCAGATTTTAAGACATTTTTCCTCCAACCTTATACTTTTATGCCATTATTCGATATTGAATGTTTAAGTGATGTCGTGTTCGAAAATATTCAGTTATTTGTAATTATATTAAGCATTCGAAACTTTTTTCCCATGAATGATTTTTTATGAGTAAAATACGTTGAAAGTTACAGAGCAAAATATGTACCTCTTCGATTTAATTTACATGCAAGTGGTCATAATGTAATGGCCGTTCGGTGTATATAAATATATGAAAAATCATTAAGAAATACCTATCCATTGGGTAGAGGAGATTTCACATTAAAAATTGTTATAAGTTGAAAGTTTTTGTTTATAGTTTTTTGATGTTCTTTTATCATTTCGGACCTTCGTATAATTATTTAAAAAAATATTTGCAATTACGGAGAGACATCTTTTACCCAAAATACTATGCTCTGTTCCACAACTACATGTTACATTTGGAATCAAATTTAATAAATCAAGTTTCTCTACAACAAGTTGAATTATGAGATTTTTTTGTCTTCCATTTCTTAAAAATTCTTCCTCATACTTTATGCTTATTAGTTTTTGAAAAATTTGATAAGTATGTATAACGATATTTACTGTAAATTCTTGGGGCCATTTAAGTGCACCTCTGTCCATGAGTCTCAAATATTGTAAAACTTCTTCCCTCTCAGGATTTTCATGTTCCAGTGTTTTGTTTTTAGTTAAAATGGAATAACACAATTTACAATTAAGTTTTTTACTCACACTGTGTGCTACATATCCAGCAATAAAAATTAAAACTGACATAGTAGAATCAGTTATTTCCATGTCATCAAAAGTATTGAAAATCTCATAGAAGGTTTCGGGAACCTCATAGTCTTGGATTTCGGCGTCCAAATTGAGACGGTCAAGGTATTTTATCTTGAACTCTCCCATATTGTGGGAGTATAAGTCAATGAGATTTAAAACTTTAAGTTTTTTTTCCGATTCTAGTACTTGTCTGTAGGAAACATTATAATTTCCCCCACTCATCTGACGATATTGCCCAAACCGAGCCTCAAGACTATCGGTCTGAAACTTTCCCAGTAATATATATTTACACCCAAAAGTGGTAAAAATATATTCAATCAATTGAAGTAGTGATTCAACAGTAAAACTGAGAGCAAAATGAGTTTCCTTAGTTAACATCCCACCTTTTTTTTCTTTAATTCCTAATGCATTTTTTTCATTCGCTTTTGATTTGTGAATATAATCCCATGCATTTAGCCATGAAACAAACTGTTTTAAAAAAAAAACTTTTTCATCTGAAACACCATTAATGGGATCACAAAATTCATCATGACTGTATTTACCCTTTTGTGGATGTTTCACGTTCACAATTTTCCACCATTTCCAAATATAATCAATGAACACTTTTGTACCCTTCGTTTCAATATCACCAGTGTCAGTGATTTCTAAAGCCACACTATTTGTTCCATGAAACAAGCACAATGCATGAGTAACATTTTGTCGTTCTGTAGAAGTAGGAAAGAGTACCTTTTGGGACAATTTAGGGGCTACTTTGACAATTTTACTTTTGTCACTTTCATAAATTTGTTTTAAAGGAGTTATACTTGCAGTATAGACTTCAATGTTATTATTAGGATTTGGGTAATAAAATGTTTGATTAGGTTGATTTAACCAATTATTTCTAACCGATTTGATTAAATGAACAGTATCAAATAAGAAAAAAAGTTTTCGTGTAGGATCTTGAGGATTGTTTATACTATGCTTCAATTCACCATTACACATTAGAGTAAACATGTTGCGGTTTACTCTATTGTTGTCTGATATCAAACATAAAACAGAATAGCCACATTCTGACAAAATCTGTAAAACTCTTAACGTGTAACTATGGAGGGTTTGTGCTGTGAGATTTTTGACAGGAATTAAGGAGACAATGTCCTTGTTTTTAGAAAAAACAGATACAAGCATAAAAGCTTGTATTGTGGTGGCTTCTGAATTGGAATTGGCTGATATGCCAGCAAGATAACCAGCTTTATAGCTTACTGATGGAGTGACATAGATCTCATCTAAAAGAACATTAATAATTTTTTCAGAGTCATCTATTAAGCTCGCTTTTTGTTTTAAATATCTCACATGGGCATTTACAGTGTTGGTACTGGTACAACTAACTAAGTTTGATAATTTCTTAAGGTAGCACGGATTAGGCAAAATTAGGACACCACTATTTCTTAATTCAGAATAAGATGACGGATAGCAAAAATACAATTTGGAAGCCCAAATAAGAACATCTGAACTATAGCGCAATTGTTTTACAGATATTAAAGTTAGCTGTTCTTTCAAGAATTTCAGTTTTAATCGTAAATGTTTCTCATCATCATTTTCTTCAATTTCATCATAGCACTTCTGCAGAAGATAAGCGGCAGTTAACAATTTCTGATCAAAAGATATATCATTTATTTCATAGGATACTAAGAGGTTCATTAAACAATCAAATTTCGTCCATTTATCGCATTTGTAATCTGGGCCTAAAATCCACTCCAATGACTTAATCTCTATTGGGTTTCCTAAATGCCACACTTTGACAGTTAAATCTTTAAATACTTTTATGGACACTGTAATTTTAGGACAGTCACAGTCATCGATCCGATAATACAACACATAATCATCACGAATAATATTAATCCAATTAGGATGTTGCGCAGCGCCACATTTTTTTGTAAATTGTTCAAAAGATGAAATAACATCATTGGCACACCATTGCAAAAACTTCTCTTCATCTTTTGCTATCATTTCCTGACGACGTTGAGATGGTGATTTTCGTTCTGAAGCCAGTTGCACAGTTAAGTATGATGGTTGGTCTGGAAATATAGTTGGGTATGCATCCTTTGTTAGCGTAAAGTTTTTTCTTGGAAACACAATCACTGTGCCATCGTCTCGGGTAAATTTGTCTTCACGTATTACAAACTTCTCATCAAAGTGATGAACACAAACAACAGCTGTTGCACTGGGTTCAAAATCAGAGCGATTTATACTTTTTATCCATAAAGTACGCCTAGCTTCCTCTTTAGGAAAAAGGAATGATGGGATATAAGACGTGCCTCTATAGTTAGATCTACACATGGGAACACTGCATTTCCGACCCATCCTAAAAATAAAATGAATAAAATACTTAAGATGTTGAAACAAACAAAACATGAGTGTTAGAAAGAAAATAGTGGTAACACTATCACCATGTACAGGTTTTGATTACCCACTAGACAGATTTCAGGGGGGGTGCGATCGATCGACGAGCTTGACACACTAAATCTACTTTTCTTTCAAGCAAGTAATTTTATAATTAAAAAAAAAGTTTCTTTGTTTTTCCCAAGAAATAATAAATACTTTTTGCTTTGTTTCCAAAGTATGAAAACTAGAAATAATAGACTTTTCACTTCTTTATAAAAATATGTGTATCTATAACTATCACTGAGAACCGCACTGAGAATACAAACAAACTATCAATTAATGAAGTAGGTAGCACTAATCAAGGGCAGGAGCAGGCGTACATGAGCCCCATACAGAACCAATTTTTCTCAAGACATGTCGGAGATGGGCTGTTATTCATTATGTGAAAACTCCCATTCTCAATAGTGAAGAAACAGATTAATGCCTCCCACAGCGTTTAAATAATTTTAAAAACTTTACCATCTGATAAAACAACTCTTTCAGAAGTCATTTAGTATGGTTAACTCCAAAAAATGTTTTTTGGTGGTTGGGCTTTTGTACCGCTCACCGTCTCATATATATATATACAGTGCTGTAGTAGTAAAAAAAACAGAGGTATACCATGGGTGCATGCAGAATTTTTTCCAGGGGGAGGCGAAACATGTACTTACTACTTACACTTTCCAGGGGGAGGGGGGGGGGGCCAAAAAAACATGTACACACGCACATACATGTATATATATAGGAAATTCATAACCCAGGGGTTGATCGTCCCCTTGCGCTCCCCCCTCCGGGTGCCTATGGGGTATATTCAAAGGACCGGGGGAAATGTTCGAATCAATCGAAATTCAAATTATCGAGAAAAAAAAGCCTAATAATTTTATATTACAGGAAAGGAATTGTGGAACTTTGAAGAAACCTCGACTTAAGCAGAAATTCGTGTTCACAAGGTTCAAGTTATTGGGAGTTTGGTAAATCCGGAGATCAGGCATATC
This sequence comes from Amaurobius ferox, assembly GCA_951213105.1. NCBI lineage: Eukaryota > Metazoa > Arthropoda > Arachnida > Araneae > Amaurobiidae > Amaurobius > Amaurobius ferox. The sequence goes on from OX578148.1 coordinate 25,793,455, forward strand.
TCTATCATTTTCATTGAAATATTTTACAAACTGCTTGACGATAAATTGGGTGGCACTGCCCGGCCGTCCATACAGTTACCTTACACCTTTCTGGTAGGTCGGACGGTCTGGGTCTCAACAACAACAAACTGCTTGACGAGAGAAATCCGTTTCTGTGTCTTTTTTTGTAGTGCATACTCTTGATCTATTGTCAACTGAAGAGCGATGGTTGGCCAACCAAGAATTTACAAATTTTTCTGGTTGTAAGTGTTCTATAGGTGGTCCATTTGCATTAATAAACATTAGATTGGAGACGTTTGAAATCAATAAAGATGATCTCAAATCTGTTACTATGTTGTTCATTAAACAAAGCGTTTTGCAAAGCGTGTGCATAGTTTTTAAGAAAAAGCAGAGGGTATACGGAATTTGCTTGAAAAATCAGAGGGTATACGGCATACACCGCTGTATACCCTCCACTACAACCCTATATATATATATATATATATATATTACAACATATTTTTTAAGTTGAGAAGAAAAGTAGAAAGTACATTTTTGTTATAAGAGAGTTTATTTGGATGCAATAGGTGTAAATTTATAATCACTATAAATTAGTAAACAATAAATGTATATTAAAATTTTAATCATAATTTTTTTTAAATCATTGATATATATATTTTTTTCTCTCTCTTATTGGCTTTAAACAATGCAATGTAGATTCTGTTAATTTGATTCTACTAACTGTAGGCCTATATTATATTATCTAGACTTATATTAATCAGATAATGATTTCAGGAACAACGCTGAATATTTTAAATATATACTTATTTAAATACTATTACAATGTAGGCCCCCCTATGACTTTTATATTTTATGAATATATTGAAGGAATATAAAGTTATGATGCCTCTAAAATAATTGGTTTGTTATATTTGGGATATATATGCCACACTATCTTCTTTCCAACCCATCTACATTACGTCTACATCTAAATAACGTTTATTTCACAAAAGCCAATAAAAACGCTAAATTCACAAGTATTTACTATTGGACGATATTTGACTCAGCAAATTTTCATCGCCCCAAACTTTTTTATATATTTCGGCACATATTAACTGATTATGTATTTTCATTTGAAGCAGACATTTTACACATTTAACATCTAAGCGATTTCCATCAACTTCTTACGTAGCAAAAATACTCGTTCAACGGACGAATTTGAAGTTGGATTTGAAAAAATTACGCTACCTAAACTCTTGACATCCATGAATCTAGTTATAAATCACTTCTAATCATGTTCTAGATATTAAAAATACACTTAAAAGAAAACCAAACCCCTTTCGGTGATACGTTCGTTAGACCTATACTGCATGTGCCTCACTCTAAGTATCTTGAAAAAAGTGGACAAATTGATTACATTTTCCCTTAAATTTTAGAAATTAACAACACCATGCATTATTATTATTACCTAGATAATAAAAATAATAACGATATAGCTTACCTTATTAGGATATATCCGTTTCTTCGTCAATATTAACAGTATCTCACTTTCAACCACATACTGAAGTTGCAAATTATGGGATGTACTTTATGACGTCACGAGCAACAGCAGCGCCGCAGGCATAGGCCCGATAAGAAACAGAACTAATCCCGCCGGCCCCGGTTGGTCTTATTCTTTTCTTCGTTAAAAATTACGCATTAAACAAGCATTTAATGGATATATTTGAGCATACGTAGCTTTCTAGTTTAGATTTTGGCAATTTTTGCCGGCCATTCTACAAAACAAGGCAGGTTATTTTTTTCTGAATAGTACCAAAATCTAATCAGCACCAGGGTGACCTATACGTGACTCATCTACCGAATTTTGTGAAATTCGGTCCATTCGTTTTTCAGCTAGAGTGGATACAAGCTTTTGCGGGCCATTTCGCAAAAAAAGGCGGGTTCTTTTATTCCGAATCGTACCCAAAATTAATCAGCACCAGCCCCGCCCACAAGTGACTCACCTACAAAATTTTGTGAAATTCGGTCCATTAGTTTTTTAGTTAGAGTGGATACAAAATCTGCACAGACAGACAGACAGACATACAGACAGACAGACACACACACAGACGTCACGCTAAAAATGGTTTTTTCGTATTCTAGAGGTCTCGAAACGTGTAGATCCGTCGAAAACTCGAGTTGTGATTTTCGGCATGATTCCAATACGTTCCCTATACATTACCATGTATTGCAGGGAAAGTAAAAAAATCGGTATTGTGGGTCTAAATGATTACAACTACTGCGTGGTATCCCTTATTTTAACCTTTTGCTTACGGGTGGGACAGCGTCAATCCCAATCGAAGAAACTCTCAAAAAGACAGGTATGTCTGCAAAGGGGGATCGAACTGTTTGGGATAGGGTATGTCAAATACCTGTCTTTTTGAGAGGTTCTTTGTTTGGGATGGACGCTGTTCCACCCGTAAGCAAAAGGTTAAAGGGCTTGAAAAAAAAATCTTTTGATTGATACCATACTTAACAATGTACCCCTCCCCCAGGGAGAGGGTAGCTTGCCCACCAAGAGACTAATGATGTCACGAACAAACTAAAATTTGTATCGCGGCTATTTTTCCCAACAATGATTGAAATTTCGAAGTCCTGTGATCATTGATTGAACCATAAATAAATCCTTTTATGCACGATTATCTCAAATTGTGGGTTATGCTGCCATGTTAAATAAATATAAAATTTCGAATAAAATTCAAAGTTTTCACTCGAATTTAAAAATATTCTATCTAGTTCTAGATAACAAAGCCGGATATAAAGTTTCGTGAGAATCCATTAATATTAATGGCTTCCATCGTGTACACAAAAAATCGACCACAGACAGGCAGACAGACGGGCATCACACCAAAAAATGTCAAAACATGTTCAGGAGGTCTTAAAACATATATCGGCATCAAAATCTCGAAATCTAATATTTTGGAGGAAACAATACTTTCTCAATACTACGTATGAGAAAATAAAAATCTAATTTGCATAGCAGATGACTTTCTGTACATAATGCAATGATTTTTACTTTTTTTCACAGGGAAATTATGCTGTACAACCAGGTCTTTGACCTCTTATAAATCAAGTGACACACATTTGAGTCAGGGGCGCGGTAGCCCATTGGTTAGCGCGCTGGAGTTGCACTCGGTAGGCCCGGGTTCGATTCCAGCCACTGCCAAAACTGCCGCCGTGTTCATGCGGAGTACGATCACGTCAAACATGTGGGTCTGAGAGGTTGGTGGTAGGGGAAGGAGGGTACGGTCCCTGTGGATGCCTCCCCCACTGGGTTCCGGTCTAAATTGGGTGGCACTTCCCGACCGTCCAAACAGTTACCTTACACCTTTCTGGTAGGTCGGACGGTCTGGGTTTCAACAACAACACATTTGAGTCAGAGGATTGTGGGCTGTCCATACAAATACGCAAGCATTCGTACACACACATATACCTGCGGACAATGCTCACTTATACATACGCTTTCTTTGTGAAATCAACAATCCGGTTTTATGAATTTCATTAAATATTTAAATTAAAATTCACAATCATGAGTAAATTTCTATAGTATTCTAAATGGCATTGTTACTCGAAACATTCTACTAAAATATTTAAATTATGCTCCTAAAAAGAAGTTTAAGAATCTCTGCTCTCGCTTATCTTCGGCGGATTTGAATAATAAAACATCCTGATCCCATTTCTAAACAAATTTATAGAAAATATGAAATTGAATATATGCCGAAATAAAATAATTAAAATTGTATTAGAAGATATACCATACTTATATTCTCTTGGATTAGAAGATATACCTGTACTACTTATATTTTCGGAGATTAGAAAGTTATACCTGTGTATTAGAAGTTATACCCGTACTGCAATATATAGATTTGAAAAACTTTCACCAAGATGACACAAATGACGTAAGAATTCGAAAATATCAATAAGCCCCGTAACCTTTAAACCTAAAGGCTATAATGGATATAATCCAATTAAAAATGCAATTCCAATAAAATTTATTTATATATATTTCTTTATTATTTAAATAAAAAATTATTTACTGCTATATTAACTCACTGGGTTTAATCCCGTTGATTAGCAACATGATATTTTTTTTTTCAAATATAAACTCATTGTGTTTAATTCCGTTGCTTAGCAACATGATATTTTCTTTTTCAAGTTCACTTTGCGGAATAAATATCGTCTGCATAATGCTATCTCAATGGAAGGTTTTACTGTGCCCTTATTATTATTAAAACTCCTGGTCCAAGAAACTCGAAACATGGATTAAACTTTAAGTGGGGCTATTTATTCTACGTCTATTCCGAAATTTTATCAAATTCGGTGTTGCCATTCTCCCGTGATGATGAGACAATCACACACACAAATAGACAAACAGATTTTAAATTTTATTTATACAGATTAATTATATTTTTTACGGAGCTGCAAAATATATTGGGACGCCGAAACACGGTCTTATCTTTCAGATTAGAGATATGGGTTTTCAGGTAAATTTTCCGTAGTGGAAAATTTTGAACTTATTCTTAAATATTACATTTAAGCTAGAATAATATATCGAGTGACTTTTAAAAATATTTGTTTTTACATTAGAGCTATAGTCATATATATATGAAATAACATGATAAGGAAAGGGTTTACATTTAGAAATATATAAAAATATTTCATGCATAAAAATTTCTAATACAGATATTTCTAATAAGAAGTCAGCAGCTGCATTTCAATATTTTCCTTGAGTACCTGTGCTTTTGAAAAGTTATAAAATAATTATATTTTATCTATAACAATAGAAAAAATCATAAATTTAAAACAATGCACAAAATAAATAAAAATTGCTTTTTACTCTTTCTGGATTATAAATAATTTAATGTTTATTACAGGTGTACGAAATAAAATATTAAATAACTTTTACATGCTTCTTTTCTTTAAGGAAAGATTAGAAAGTTTTATTCTCAGAAGTAGCAATTTATTTATTGTGATATAAAAATATAACGTAAAATAAAAATTGCTTATGATTTAAAAATAAAGTATTAAATATTATATTAACAATGTTTAAAAACATGCCTGTTGACCAGGGTTTGGGAGAAGGGAAGGGGGGGCGGGGTAAACTAAAATTCATGGTTTAAACAAAAAAAAAAATCTGATGTGGGCAGCACATGACTTTCCCAATATAATGCAATGAATTTACTACTTTTACAGTAAAAAAAATAGGTTTTTCTTATAGTAGATACTTATATTCTTTCTAAGATATTGAATTTTCGACAATTAGTCGTCATTTTCATTGATTTAGCGTCATTTTAATCCATTTGGCGAGATATTCGTTAGTTTGACAACATTTGAAATAGTCGCCAAGTTGGCGACATTCCGCCAACTTCGTCGCCAAAATCTCGCCAAGCTTTACTGAGAGAAATAAGTTATTCTTATAGCAGATAAATGACTATTAGCGTTCAAATGCAAAAGTATTACTCGAAGTATATTTTCTCATGAATAGAACGAGCTAGATCCACGAGAATGATGTCACCCAATTTATCGCATGGTATTACATATGAAAAGAGAACATGTTTCTCAATAGGAAATATGTATTTTTTTTATTTTATATGACTTTTTGATAATTTTTTTTAAAAATGTGCAATATCTCGAGAACGGTTCATGTTAGCGTTCTAAAATTTATGTTAATCGTTTTCTATTTTCTAATGAAAACGTGCCCTCCATTGAAACGTGCTCTCCAGTCGAAAACTCGAAATCGAATTTTCGACCCCGTCACAATACTTTCCTTATACATTATGTATATAAGGAAAGTAAATATTGTTTAGACCAATGGGGTTTTAATCAACCAACCCTGCTGCTAATAATTGACAGGGAAATCTGAAACACCAGAGCGCCCTATACTCGTAGTATATAAATTAGACCAGCGTTAGCCTTGAATCTACGACTTTCTTAAATGACCACTATTCTCTGCTACTACTCTCTTACTAGTAAGTAATTAATAATAAGAAGAAAAAGGAATTGTTCAGTTTATTAAAGATATAAAAATATATTATTAAATATATAATAAAATGCATATAAATTGTAATTAAACTTTTTAAAAAAATAATTCCTATACGTAATATTAAAAAATTGTTTAAAAAGTATCTGTTTATAATTGAATGAGTGAGTACCATAAGATAGAAGAGACAATTTTATGGTTATCGAGTTAAGCATGTATTTAATGCTATTTTGAAGTATTTTCCTTCAGCCAAATGACTTGCAAAAAAATTCCATATTTATTATATTTTCATAAGTTTTATGGAATTAATTTCTGAAAGAAAAGGCTGCTAAAAATATTACCTTCTGTTTTATCAGAATGAGTAAAATGCCACTTGTACCTTTCTACTTTTTGCCTATCCCTTTTCTTAAAATTAAAGCACCATCCTCTTTCCCCTTCAAAATTAGAAAACTAAAAAATCAGATGTGGGCAGCACATGACTTTCCCTGCAGACTTATATCCACGTTCGCTATATTTTAATTAAATTTATTTCACTTTTAATTCAATTTTCGTTCTCGTTCGGTAACCGGACTTATTTTCAAAGGTGGCGTAGAGAAATTACGAAAAACAAAAATATCTCGAGAACGGCTAGTCCTAGTGTAATGGGGTTGGTCTTATTCTTTTTTTCGTTAAAAATTACGTATTAAACAAGCATTTAATGGATATATTTGAGTATACCTAGTTCTTTAGTTTAGATTTTGACGATTTTTGCGGGCCATTTTGCGAAAAAAGGCAGGTTATTTTTTCCCGAAGCATACCAAAATCTAATCAGCACCAGCATGACCCATAAATGACTCATCTGCCGAATTTTGTGAAATTCGGTCCATTAGTTTTTCAGTTAGAGTGGATACAAGCTTTTGCTGGCCATTTCGCAAAAATAGGCGGGTTCTTTTATCCCGAATCGTACCCAAAACTAATCAGCACCAGACTCACCCACAAGTGACTTACGTACCAAATTTTGTGAAATTCGGTCTATTAGTTTTTTAGTTAGAGTGGATAGAAAATCTGCACAGACAGACAGACACACAGACACAAACAGACAGACACACAGACACACACACAGACGTCACGCTAAAAATGGTTTTTTCGTATTCTAGAGGTCTCGAAACGTGTAGATCCGTCAAAAACTCGAGTTGCGATTTTCGACATGATTCCAATACTTTCCCTATACATTACCATGTATTGCAGGGAAAGTAATAGTCAAAGACTTCTTGCAAAGTTACCTACATTTCAAAGTGAAGTGTGAAAAGAATATTACATTTCATTTTCAAATTAATTGGGGAGCAAATAAAAAGCGGAAAATTTTGCGGAAAAAAATAGCGGAAAAATTTCCGAAAATTTTTCATTTCCAGGAAAATTTTCCGACCAACATCCCTACTTCAGACCATTAGGTAATCTGGCCCTGCCTGTCCCAAATGAGGAAATCACGATTCGTCTGTCTAGGTATTTTGTTCACATGTGGGTTTTTACTCAGTGGGAATTTTCACACATTGCCAAATAGAATCACGTTTCTCACGATCTCGTGTGCAATCAACATATATCATCGGTATAATTATCGGCTTATCACCATGCACTGATAATTAACACGAAATTCTGAGTTACGCAGCATATAAAAAGGAAAATGATCCACACACCCATTTTAATGATAATTATTATTTAATATATCGTTTATTTTCTGTAGAAATACAAAACAAAGTTTGGAATGCAGTATAATTATGTGTTGTTGTTTTTTTATATATATATTCGCGATTGCTATAAAAAAATCTGATGTGGGCATGACTTTCCCTGCAGACTTATATTCATTTCTCTTTATCTTAATTAAATTTAATTCACTTTTAATTTTCAATTTTTATTCTCATTTGGTAACTGGACTTATTTTCAAAGGTGGTGTGGAGAAAATGCGAAAAAACTAAAATATCTCGAGAACGGCTAGTCCTAGTGTAATGGGATTGATCTTATTCTTTTCATCGTTAAAAATTACGTATAAAACAAGCATTTAATGGATATATTTGAGTATACGTATGTATTTATTTTAGATTTTGACGATTTCTGAGGGCCCTTTCTCAAAGAAAGGCAGGTTATTTTTTTCCGAATAGTACCAAAATCTAATCAGAATCAGGGTATCCCACAAGTGACTTATCAACCGATTTTTGTGAAATTCGGTCCACTAGTTTTCTAGCTAGAGTGGATACAAGATTTTGAGGGCCATTTCGCAAAAAGTCATACCCAAAACTAATCAGCACCAGATTCTCCCACAAGTGACTTACCTACCAAATTTTGTGAAATTCGGTCCATTAGTTTTTGAGTTAGAGTGGATACAAAATCTGCACAGACAGACAGACACACAGACTTCACGGTAAAAATGGTTTTTTCGTATTCTAGAGGTCTCGAAACGTGTAGACCCGTCGAAAACTCGACTTGCGATTTTCGGCATGATTCCAATACTTTCCCTATACATTACCATGTATTGCAGGGAAAATAATAAATTATGGTTTTTAATACATTATTCATGCACTGTGATAATATGATTACATCATCTAGGAGTGGGAACAAAGGTGTTACCATCGTATTTAGCGAGTTCTAGCATTTATATGTGAAAAACGTTAGAGGGGTTACAGAGTAAGCAATAAGATAGGAGCTTGAAATTCTGTCCCAGTAGCTCAAAGGTAGAGCGTCTGGTGGCCAGTTCGAACATCCAGGGTTCGATTCCCAGTTGGGGCAGCAAGGTTTTTTACAATGGCACCCGAACAAATCATCCCTGTAGGTTAGAGCAAATATGAAGAAGGTCTAAAAGGGACCCTAGTACGACTAGCACGGATACAGTGGATTCTAGGATATGGAGCACCGATTTCAAATCGAGAGGATAACGACGGTGAATGGGTTGTAAAAATAGCACTAGGAGGCTAACCTCAGGTAAAAATAGCAGGAGGTTGTTAGTCAGATTGTCAGTTAGACAGCCAATCTGACATTAGAGCAGTGGTTTCCAAACATTGTGTTACTACTCCACCCTTTAAAAAAATATAATCTTGGTGCCCCCAACCCCTTTATTTCATAAAAAAATCTGATGTGGGCAGCACATGACTTTCCTTATATAATGTAATGAATTTACTACTTTTACAGTAAAAAAATAGATTATTTTTATAGTAGATATTTATATTATTTCCAAGATGTTGAATTTTCGTCAATGAGTCGTCATTTTCATTAATTTAACGTCATTTTTATCCATTTGGAGAGATTTTTGTTAATTTGGCAACAATTAAAAATGTTGCCAAGTTGGCGACATTCCGCCAAATTCGTCACCAAAATCTCGCCAAGCGTTATGAACGGAGAAATAAGTTATTCTTACAGCAGATAAATGACTATTGGCGTTCAAATACAAAAGTATTACTCAAAGTATCTTGTTTCATGAATGGCACGCGCTAGATCCACGAGAATGATGTCACCCAATTTATCGCATGGTATTATATATGAAAAGTGAACATGTTTCTCAATAGGAAATATTTTTATTTTTTATTTAATATAACTTTTTGATAATTTTTTTTAAAAATGTGCAATATCTCGAGAACGGTTCATGTTAGCGTTCTAAAATTTATGCCAATCGTTTTCTAATGAAAAATTACATAAGAAATGTCTATTTGCGTAACTTTATTAGCGGTTTTGATTTTTTGACGATTTTTTCAAAATTTCGTTCGAAAATTTAGGGGGGTTCTGAACATTCGATTGCGTATAAAAACAATAGGCTTCCAGTGTTTATGGATTGTGATTTTTGTACCAAATTTCGTTGGAATCGGTCCATTCGTTCGTCAGTTATCGTCTCCACAGGCTCACTGACACACACACACACACACACATACTTTCACACACACACACACACACACACACACACACACACACAGACATCACTTCAAAAATGTTTGATTCGTGATCAGGGATGCTTGAAACGTGCTCTCCCGTCGAAAACTCGAATTCAAATTTTCGACCCCGTCACAATACTTTCCTTATACATTATGTATATAAGGAAAGTAATAATACAGACACATATTTAAATGGTAAAAAATATATTAATACAAAAAATGAGAAAAAAACGTAATTTACAGAATAATAGCAAGGTTTTACTATATATTCATTTTTAAATTAATTAATTTTTATGCGATGGATGTGCTTGTTTATTAGCACAAAGTTTTTCAAATCTAGATGTCATGGAGGAGCGTACTAGTCGTAGCTCTCTTTCCACTACTAAAAAATCTGAAGTGGGCAACACATGACTTTCCTTATATAATGTAATGAATTTACTACTTTTACAGTAAAAAAATAGGATTTTCTTGTAGTAGATACTAATATTCTTTCCAAGATATTGAATTTTCGACAATTAGTCGTCATTTTCATTGATTTAGCGTCATTTTTATCCATTTGGCGAGATTTTCGTTAATTTGGCAACATTTCAAAAAAGTCGCCAAGTTGGCGACATTCCGCCAAATTCGTCGCCAAAATCTCACCAAGCGTTATGTACTAAGAAATAAGTTTTTCTTAAAGCAGATAAATGACTATTGGCGTTCAAATACAAAAGTATTATTCAAAGTATCTTTTTTCAAGTATGGAACGAGTTAGATCCACGAGAAGGATGTCACTCAATTTATCGCATGGTATTACATATGAAAAGTAAACATGTTTCTCAATAGGAAATATTTTTCTTTTTATTTTATATGACTTTTTGATAATTTTTTTAAAAAATGTACAATATCTCGAGAACGGTTCATGTTAGCGTTCTAAAATTCATGTCAATCGTTTTCTAATGAAAAATTACATAAGAAATGTCTATTTGCGTAACTTTATTAGTGGTTTTAATTTTTTGACGATTTTTTCAAAATTTCATTCGAAAATTTAGGGGGGTTCTGAACATTCGATTGCGTATAAAAACAATAGGCTTCCAGTGTTTACGGATTGTGATTTTTGTACCAAATTTGGCTCGAATCGGTCCATTCGTTCGTCAGTTATCGTCTCCACAGACTCACTGACAAACACACACACATACACACATACTTTCACACACACACACACACACATACTTTCACACACACACACACACACACACACAGACATCACTTCAAAAATGTTTGATTCGTGATCAGGGATGCTTGAAACGTGCTCTCCCGTCGAAAACTCGAATTCGAATTTTCGACCCCGTCACAATACTTTCCTTATACATTATGTATATAAGGAAAGTAACAGGTTCGATATTTGGATTTCATTGCAGCTAATATAGAAAATCCCGTTTAGCATACATATGATGTTACGAATAGCAGCAGTACTCGCATTGCTTTGTTTGGCAAAGTATTATATTCTTTACTTCGATTCTACCAAAATTGAACTAGGGTTTTGTCGCATGGTAAACCCATGATCCAATATTTTCGGGGGTGCAATCTAGAGTTTACGTATTTATTTTGGTCAGCCTTTTCGTTGGGCCAGCTGCACTCGGAAGAAATAGAAAACAGGATGTCGGAGAGTGTTCTTTGGAGATCGCATTTTCACCGAAAGATTTAACGTTTGTCCGGTTCGGACGGATCATAGGGCTAGCGGCCTGTTTGAATTAGTGTCCCAAAGCATATCAGTTTCGCAGGGGCTTGAGGAGGGGCTTTTTGTTGGGGTCAAGGGGTTAAGACCCAGAATCCAATGAGATAGTTGTATGCGCCTCAGGGGCGTGTTTTAAAATCTTGGAGAGAGAGAGTTTTCAGAAATTTAAAAAAAGGACCGAAGAAGGAACTGCGACTCGTTAAAAATGAGACGTGAAAAGAGCGGCTAAGTTTCGCACTCCAAAGCAGTGCGAAACCGACGATGGCCAGTCAAGTTCGGTGAGTTACCCATCTGGGACTTTTTCCTATTATGCACTTTTGACCTACCTCTCTCTCCGTTTTATGATGATTAAATATAACGTAGGGATAGAGAAACTTAATTTTAATTACCATCTTTGCAACTTTAGTCTGTGAGACTCTATACACTTTTGCATTGTTTATCTTAAATTGGTATACATTCCATTTTGAATATGGGAAGTTGTATTTCAAATATTTTGAATCAATATTATGTAAATATTTATATAGTGTAAATAAATTAATGTTTTGTATATACACACGGCATTTTTCTTCTTCGCGCTCTTACCGGGAGTGTCCTAAAAGAGGAAGTTACCTCGGGGCAGGTTTCACTCTGAAATTTTTGTTTCAATGAAGTATCGCATGATAATTCTATCAATTTTTCCTTTTTCAATAGTTGTCAATCCAAATTCATCGTTTTGTTCATAGACGAATGGATTCTGTATTCACGCGAACCTTGTAAAATCAAGGTCTTTGAAATAATGTTAAAAGTGCATTAGCAAACCATCTAAGTGTTCAATAAATAGATTTTTGTTTGATTCAATATTTGCTCTGGCGCAGAAATTATTTAAAAGAGGAAACATGTTGAACTTATTTTTATGTAAATTTGATTTCCATAGTTCCAGTTTTTTTATGAATGCTTCCAATTTATCTTTTTAATTTCCTTATATACATATAACGTATAAAGTATTGGTGACGGGGTCGAAAATTCGAATTCGAGTTTCCGACGGGAGAGCCCGTTTCAAGCATCCCTGATCACGGATCGAACATTTTTGAGGTGATGTCTGTGTGTGTGTATGTGTCAGTGAGTCTGTGGAGACGATATCTCAAGAACAAATGGAACGATTCGAATGAAATTTCTTACAAAAATTACAATCCATGAATACTGGAAGCCTATTGTTTTTAAACACAATCAAATGTTCAGAACCCCCCTAAATTTTCGAGTGAAATTTTGAAAAAATCATCAAAAAGTCAAAACCTTTAATAAAGTTACGCAAATAAACATTTCTTATGTAATTTTTCCTTAGAAACTGATTGACATGAACTTTAGAGCGCTAACATGAACCGTTCTTGAGATATTGCACATTTTTCAAATAAATTTATCAAAATATTCCAAAAATTAAATAAAAATGTTAACATGTTCACTTTTCATATGTAATATCATGCGATAAATTTGGTGACACCATTCTCGTGGATCTAGCTCGTTCCATTCATGAGAAAAGATACTTTGAATAATACTTTTGTATTTGAACGCCAATAGTCATTTATCCGCAATAAGAAAAACTTATTTCTGCTTCCATAACGCTTGGAGAGATTTTGGCGACGAATTTGGCAGAATATCGCCAACTTGGCGACTTTTTAAATGTTGCCAAATTAAGGAAAATCTCGCCAAAGGGATACAAATGTCGCTAAATCAACAAAAAAGGACGACTAATTGACTAAAATTTAATATCTTGGAAAGAATATAAGTATCTACTATAAGAATAACCTGCTACTTTCCTTATATACATAATGTATAAGGAAAGTATTGTGACGGGGTCGAAAATTCGAATTTGAGTTTTCGACGGGAGTGCACGTTTCAAGTATCCCTGATCACGAATCAAACATTTTTGAAGTGATGTCTGTGTGTGTGTGTGTGTGTGTGTGTCAGTGGGTCTGTGGAGACGATAACTGACGAACGAATTGACCGATTCGAGCGAAATTTGGTACAAAAATCACAATCCGTAAACACTGGAAGCCTATTATTTTTATACGCAATCGAATGTTCAGAATCACCCTAAATTTTCAAATGAATTTTGAAAAAATCGTCAAAAAATCAAAACCACTAATAAAGTTGCGCAAATAGACATTTCTTATGTAATTTTTCATTAGAAAACGATTGGCATAAATTTTAGAACGCTAACATAAACCGTTCTCGAGATATTGTTCATTTAAAAAAAAATCTAAAAGTCATATAAAATAAAATAAAAATATTTCCTATTGAGAAACATGTTCACTTTGCATATGTAATACCATGCGATACATTGAGTGACATCCTTCTCGTGGATCTAGCTCGTTCCATTCATGAAAAAAGATACTTTGAATAATACTTTTGTATTTGAACGCCAATAGTCATTTATTTATCTGCTGTAAGAATAACGTATTTCTTAGTGCATAACGCTTGGCGAAATTTTGGCGACGAATTTGGCGGAATGTCGCCAACTTGGCGAATTTTTGAAATGTTGCCAAATTAACGAAAATCTCGCCAAATGGATAAAAATGACGCTAAATCAATGAAAATGACGTTCAAAATCACATGACTCGAATTCGAATTTTCTATCCCGTCACAATACTTTCCTTATACATTATGTATATAAGGAAAGTAAAAATGATAAGTTTTCTGTGACCACCCAAGTTATGAAAGATAAAATATCATTATCAATATAATAAGTAATTAATTAAATCACGACTTAAAAAAATACTGAGTAAAAAATGCACTTAATTCAGTGCCGCCGACACTACTGCCCTCCTATTTTACAAGTTATTGACATTTCTCATAAGCCATTTATGAGATCCGGGTATGTTATTTTTAACGACGAAACAAATAAGATTAAATCCATTACTCTAGGACGAACCGTTCTTGAGATATTCAAGTTTTTGTAATTTTACGATGGCGTCGACGTTTTAAAATGCGCCAAGTTGTCTATAAAGAAAAAGAAGACCTATTGAAACTGCAAGCTAGATGTAAGTATGGTAAGACGGACAACAAGTAAGTATCCTTGTCAGCTTGAGAAATTATACTCAATTTAATGGATTATGAATTTGAATCTGCAGGGACACATCAGATTTTTTAACTTCAAAGCTCACATCAGATTTTACTTTCCCTGTAATACATGGTAATGTATAGGGAAAGTATTGGAATCATGCCGAAAATCGCAACTCGAGTTTTCGACAGATCTACGTGTTTCGAGACCTCTAGAATACGAAAAAACTATTTTTAGCGTGACGTCTGTGTGTCTGTCTGAGTGTCTGTGCAGATTTTATATCCACTTTAACTAATAAACTAATTGACCGAATTTCATAAAATTTGGTAAGTCCCTTGTGGGTGAATCTGGTGCTGATTAGTTTTGGGTACGATTCGGGATAAAAGAACCCGCCTTTTTTTGCGAAATGGCCCTCAAAGTCTTGTATCCACTCTAGCTGAAAAACTAATGGACCGAATTTCACAAAATTCGGTAGATAAGTCACTTATGGGTTAGTATGGTGCTGATTTGATTTTGGTAGGATTCGGAAGCGTCTTTTTTTGCAAAATGGCCCGCAAAAATCGCCAAAATCTAAAATAAAAAACTACGTATGCTCAAATATATCCATTAAATGCTTGTTTAATACGTAATTTTTAATGAAAAAAAAGAAGAATAAGACATACGTAATTTTTAATGAAAAAAAAAAGAATAAGACCAACCCCATTACACTAAGACTAGCCATTCTCGAGATATTTTAGGTTTTTCGTATTTTCTCTACGCCACCTTTGAAAATAAGTCCAGTTATCAAATGAGAACGAAAATTGAATTAAAAGTGATCTAAATTTAATTCAAATAAAGAGAACGTGGATATAAGTCTGCAGGGAAAGTCATGTGCGGCCCACATCAAATTTTTTAACTTCAAAGCTCACGTCAGGTTTTTAACTTCAAAGCAATATTTTATAATTATTATTACTTTCCTTGCAATACATGGTAATGTATAGGGATAGTATTGAAATCATGTTGAAAATAACAACTCGAGTTTTCGACATCTACACGTTTTGACACCTCTAGAATACGAAAAAACCATGTTTAGTGTGACGTCTGTGTGCATGTGTGTCTGTTTGACTGTGCAATCAATGTATGTATCCACTCTAAGTGAAAAACTAATGGACCGAATTTCATAAAATTTGGTAGGTAAGTTCCTTGTGGGTAACCCTGGTGCTGATTAGATTTTGATACGATTTGGGATAAAAGAACCTGCCATTTTTTGTGAAATGGGCCACAAAATTTGCCTGTATCTACTTTAGAATAAAAACTAATAGACCAAATTATACAAAATTTGGTAGATAATTCACTTGTGCTGAGGACCCAGACCGTCCGACTCGTCCAGAGGACTTAGAGTAACTAGTTGGACGGCCGGCTATAATTCACTTGTGCGTAACTCTGATGCTGATTAGGTTTGGTATGATTCTGAAAAATATAACCTGCCTTTTTGCGAAAAGGCCCGCAAAAATCGTCAAAATATAAAATAAAAGACTACGTATGCTAAAATATATCAATTAAATGCTTGTTTTATACGTATCTTTTGACGGTGAAAAGTATAAGTCCAGCCCCATTACACACTAGGACTAGCCGTTCTCGAGATATTTTAGTTTTTTCGCATCTTCGCTACGCCCCTTTTGAAAATAAGTCCAGTTACCAAATGGAAACGAAAACTGAATTAAAAGTGCAAATTCAGTGTCATTTAAAATACTTATGGGTGTCATTTTGTGCAGTTAAACTCAATATCAAGAAATTACTGAAGAAATAAAGAGAATGTGAACATGAGAGAACGTCAGTGCAGAGAACGTCTGCAGAGAACGTCATGTGCTGTCCACATCAGATTTTTACTTTCCCTGCAATACATGGTAATGTATAGGGAAAGTATTGGAATCATGTCGAAAATCGCAACTCGAGTTTTCGACGGATCTACACGTTTCGAGACCTCTAGAATACGAAAAAACTATTTTTAGCGTGACGTCTGTGTGTGTGTCTGTGTGTCTGTCTGTGTCTGTGTTTCTGTCTGTGTCTGTGTGTCTGTCTGTGTGTCTGTCTGTCTGTCTGTGCAGATTTTGTATCCACTCTAACTAAAAAACTAATTGACCGAATTTCATAAAATTTGGTAGGTAAGTCACTTGTGCACGAATCTGGTGCTGATTAGGTTTGGGTATGACTCGGGTTAAAAGAACCCGCCTTTTTTTTGCGAAATGGCCCGCAAAAGCTTTTATCCACTCTAACTGAAAAACTAATGGACCGAATTTCACAAAATTTGGTAGATAAGTCGCTTGTAGGCCACCCTGGTGCTGATTAGATTTTGGTATAATTCGAAAAAAAATAACCTGCCTTTTTTTGCAAAATGGCCCGCAAAAATCATCAAAATCTAAACTTACGAACTACGTATGCTCAAATATAGCCATTAAATGCTTGTTTAATACGTAATTTTTAGCGAAGAAAAGAATAAGACCAACCCCATTACACTAGGACTAGCCGTTCTCGAGATATTTTAGTTTTTCGAATTTTTCCTACACCATTTTTGAAAATAAGTCCAGTTTTCAAATGAGAACGAAAATTGAATTAAAAATTAATTAAATTTAATTTAAATAAATAGAACGTGAATATAAGTCTGCAGGGAAAGTCATGTACTGCTCACATCAGATTTTTATTTATTAATGTCACAAAATATTTTTACAATTTTATTCAATTCAATCTTACTTGGATCTTACATATTTTATTCAATGTATATAGCACTTCGGTTCTATCGAACTGAGCCACTGTCGAGTAGTTTTTTTTCTTTTCTCATAATTTTTACTCAACTTTATATAACATTTTCCAACATATTTTTTTATACTTTTTAATCTAGCTCAATAAATTGCACAGCCTTATCCAAAACGCTTCTTCGTCGAAAAAGAAAACATGACTCGAAACACTACTTTGGGCCAATCACCATAGATCCAGTTCAGAAGGCCAAGGCCGGGGGCCTCTATATAAAAGGCAACTCCCTATTTTTATCAAAGAATTTATTTATTTACTTTTTTTTTGTGATTTTTTCTTTCTTTGTGAAAATGACAGAGGAATCAAACCACATGCAATTGTGCTTATGCGTAATTGTTTAATGGAGGACAAGGTTTATTTGGGGTCGGAGAGTATAGGAGGATGTATGACCATGTCCCGAGCTATTAAAAGGCCTCTAATCAGAAAACAATAATGCAAGCAGCCGCTCTGCCTATTTCTTTGTTATAAACAGTCAATTAAATATCTGGAGTCTGAGGCTCCACTTGATTTTCTCATACATTAACATTCAGTAGTGTTTATTTCTACTGTATCATAATTGTTATCAGAATGAAAACAAAAATCTGTTGCAGATTTTATACATGAGTTATTATTTTAAGGATGTTTCGTAAAAGTTTTATAAAAGTTTTCTTTTTCAATATGTCATCAGCTTTTGTGAAGCCGATAGATACATTTGGCTTATTAAAGGGTGATTTGAAACTCTCTTTACAAACTTTAATGAGAGATAGGAAACACTAAAACAAACATTTTTCGTTCTTGAATGTATGTTTGTAGATGTTACCCTTTGGGAACTAGAGGGCGCTGTTGGGCGGCCTAGAAATTGGCTATTTTCCACCATCGTCATTCGAAACGCGGATTTTGTGCATATAACATTACGCATTTCGCGAATGCTGAGATGACTGCCATACATCTGGGACAGGATAGTGCAATGACTATGGCGGGAGTGTTGTCCCGTGTTCGATCCTCTATGCAGCACAAAACTATTACCGTGTCTAAACGCGGATTTTGTGCATATAACATTATGCATTTCGCGAATGCTGAGATGACTGGCATGCATCTGGGACAGGATAGTGCAGTGACTATAGCGGGAGTGTTGTCCCGTGTTCGATCCTCTATGCAGCACAAAACTATTACCGTGTCTAAACGCGGATTTTGTGCATATAACATTACGCATTTCGCGAATGCTGAGATGACTGGCATGCATCTGGGACAGGATAGTGCAGTGACTACGGCGGGAGTGTTGTCCCGTGTTCGATCCTCTATGCAGCACAAAATTACACACTATTACCGTGTCTACGCGGAGTATGGGCAAGATAAATTCGTAGGTCCGAAAGGCCATCCGAGATATGACGTATATGAGGAAGGACGGTACGGTCCCTATAATTGGCACAGTCAATGGGTTTCGAACTTAGCTGTGTAGCTTTCAACCCGGCCATCCAAACAGATACATCGGGGAGCGATCTAAATAGTACGACCAATATACATCATGGGGCTGCCAATCGAAAGGGAAGAGCTTCTGTAAAATGTACCGATAAACTTACAACAGGTCTTCTCTTCTCATTAGCAGCCACATATGCTAGGTCGGCCACCTTAGAGTTCTTGAAATGATCTATGTTACACGAACGAAGACTGCGTTATAAATGACAATAGCGAAAAATAGCCAATTACCGCGCAGCCCAACAACGCCCTCTAGCGGCAAAGCATAACGTCCACAGACATACATTCATTGGCGAAAAATGCTTGTTCTAAGTGTTTCCTATCTCCAATTAAAAGGGGTTTTGAATTAAATTATATGCTTTAATGAAAATTTTTGATATTATCAACATCCTTTGAGTAGTTCAAATTATCAACCCCCCCCCCCCCCCCCTGCTATGTACCACAATCACTGTTTTGGTAATTATTATTGTTTACCATAGGAAATAATGCTATGGAAATATTAAAAATCAAATAATTCGAATTCTGATTATAAGAATTACTAAAAAATTGTTTAGTTTTTTGCATGATATGTCTACCCAGAAGTTTTTTAGCGGTACGTGCATTCGTTCTTGAGCTATAGTGTCCGCACCTTACATGCACACACACACAACCACAGAAGTGTTTTCAAAAGTGTTCAAAAGTTCCACCGTGTTTAGTTCTACTTGTAATGCAATCATGATCTGATTGAAAAATGAAAGTTGCATCTTTTATCAGATTTTGCACCCTAGTTTATTATTTTTAAATATTTCGTAAGATGCTTTTATCAAGTTCACAACAGCTTACTGATGCTGATGGATGCTTTTGTGTTATCTGTGTTAATATGAACTAAGGGTATTTTGATACTATTAATATTCATAACGCAGTTCAACTTATTAATTTTCCAAATATAAACAACTATAATAGTTCCGGAAATTATCATGGTTTTCCATAGGAAATAATGTTATAAAGATCTTGAAATTCGAATCATTCGATTTCTAATCATGAGAATTATTAAAAATTCTATATAGTTCTATATTTTCACATAGTATATCTGCACATGAAAATTAACAGCAATAGGATCATTTATTCTTCAATTATCGTGTCTACGCCACACATAGACACATGAGAGGGGGGAAAGAGAGAGAGGGCGGGGGGAGAGGAATGGGAAGAGAGAGATATGGAAAGAGAGAGATGGGAAGAGAGCGAGATGAGAAAAGAGAGAGAGAGATGGAAAAAGAGAGAGAGATGGGAAAAGAGAGAGAGAGATGGGAAAAGAGAGAGAGATGGAAAGAGAGAGAAAGATGGGAAGAGAGAGATGGGAAGAGAGAGAGATGGGAAGAGAGAGATGGGAAGAGAGAGAGATGAGAAGAGAGAGAGAGATGGGAGGAGAGAAAGAGAGATGGGAAGAGAGAAAGAGAGATGGGAAGAGAGAGATGGGAAGAGAGAAAGATGGGAAGAGAGTGATGGGAAGAGAGAGATGGAAAGAGAGAGAGATGGAAAGAGAGCGAGATGGGAAGAGAGAGAGAGCGAGATGGGAAGATAGAGAGAGAGATGGGAAGATAGAGATGGGAAGAGAGAAAGATGGGAAGAGAGAGATGGGAAGAGAGAGAGATGGAAAGAGAGAGATGGATGATTTTCCAAAAGTGTTCGAAACGGGTTCAGGAGGTCTTAAAACATGCTTATCCGTTAACATTTTAAATTCGAAAGTATTTCGAAAACAATATTTTCTCTAGAAAAAGTATACGAAAGTTAAATTAATGGCTACCATTAACACATAACTTATTATAGCCTCAAATAAGGTTTAGAGCAGGGTTCCTAAAATTTTTAATCCGCCATGGAGGCGCCCTTATCTTAAAAGTATCATTTTGTGGAGGCTTTATTTACTTCTTTATATTTCTGGATATTCTTCCATTGATGGGTCTTCATTGTGGCAGATCGGTATTGATTATGGCACATTTATTCTTTGATTGGTCGGTTCTGATTATGGCACATTTGTTCTTCGATTAATCGGCTTTAATTATGACACATTAGTTCTTCGATGGATCGGCCACAATTATGGCACATTTGTTCTTCAATGGATCGGTTTTCATTATGGCACATTTGTTTTTCATTTGATTGGTTTTCATTATGACACATTTGTTTTTCATTATGACACATTTGTTTTTCATTTGACGTGTTTTCATTATGACACATTTGTTCTCAGGGTTAAAAGTTTAACACAGAAATTAATTTTGAAGAAGCAATCGTGCGATTGATCGCTGAGAAATAAAATAAATACTTTCAGTCCCGCAAAAAAGAATCTCATAAGAATCGGGTTACTACACGTCATGTCTTCGTGGTTGGTGATGCTTGGGACAAACAAAAAGGATAGAAATGGGCTGCTTTTAGTGCTGAGCTCGAAGCAAGAGCGTATTGGTGAAAAATAGCTTCGCTATGAAGCCCGGAACAAGATACGAGTTAAAAGTTTGGTGTTTGAGGAGTCACTTAACTCCCCCTTACATCCGATATTCTTTAGATTCATTTATATTATTATTTGTGTCACACTGAAAAAATTTATTTTTTTTATCTTTCGTTCGCAACGATTTCGCAACGTTTCCGCAACGTCTCACACTATTGTACACCCGACCACTCAAACTGCTGCTCACGCCTTAGGGTGAGTCGAGTGGTCTGGGTTATCGGCACTATTGTATAGAGAAGTATTGTTTTCTTGAAAAATATTAATACGTATATTGATAGATCAGTATTTTGATAGATAAGCACGTTTTAAGACTTCCTGAACCCATTTCGAACATTTCTGTAAATAAAGAGAGGAAAAAAGAGAAATAGAGAAACAGAGAGAGAGAGAGAAATAGAGAAGCAGAGAGAGAGAGTGAGAGAAATGGAGAAACAGAGAGAGAAATAGAGAAACAGAGAGAGAGTGAGAGAAATAGAGAAACAGAGAGAGAGTGTGAGAGAAATAGAGAAACAGAGAGAGAGAAATAGAGAAACAAAGAGAGAGAAAAATAGAGAAACAGAGAGAGATTGAGAAATAAAGAAACAGAGAGAGAGAAAAATAGAGAAACAGAGAGAGAGAAAAACAGAGAGAAAGAAATAGAGAAACAGAGAGAGAGAGAAATAGAGAAACAGAGAGAGAAGGAAAATAGAGAAGCAGAGAGAGAGAGAGAAATAGAGAAGCAGAGAGAGAGATAGAAATAGAGAAGCAGAGAGAGAGAGAGAGAGAAATAGAGAAACAGAGAGAGAGAAAGAGAAATAGAGAAACAGAAAGAAAGAGAAACAGAGAGAAAGAGAGACAGAGAGAGAGAAACAGAGAGAGAGAGAAATAGAGAAACAAAAAGAGAGAGAAAAATAGAGAAGCAGAGAGAGAAAGAGAGAAAGTAGAGAAGCAGAGAGAGAGAAATAGAGAAACAGAGAGAGAGAGAGAAACAGAGAGAGAGAAATAGAGAGAGTGAGAAATAAAGAAACAGAGAGAGAGAATAATAGAGAAACAGAGAGAGAGAAACAGAGACAGAGAGAGAGAAATAGAGAAACAGAGAGAGAGAAAAAATAGAGAAGCAAAGAGATAGAGAGAGAAAAAATAGAGAAGCAGAGAGAGAGAGAAATAGAGAAACAGAGAGAGAGAAAGAGAAATAGAGAAACAGAGAGAGAGAGAGAGAGAAATAGAGAAACAAAGAGAGCGGGGGTTGATCTGTCGGAACGAAAATTCAAGAATAAATGTTCGCACTGCTATAAAATCTTATGTTTAGAGTAGATATATTGTGTGTTAAACTAGAACTAAATATAATTTTTAGTAATTCTTATGATTAAAACTCGAATGATTCGAATTTTAAGATTTTAATAGCATTGTTTCCTGCGGAAAACATTGATAATTGTCAGAACAATGATGTTAGTATATGGGTTAGAACATGGGTAAATTGATAACTTGAAATACGCTATATGCTAGTGGTATTAAAATAGTTTATATTAACACAGATAAACCAAATGCATCCATCGGTGTCAGTACACTATTGCCAACTTGAAAAAAAGAATAAAATATAACGAAACATTTTAATAGAATATTTTCGACTTAATACCACAACGAATAAAACCTACTCCATTACTTTAGGATAAACCAGAAGAGATGGTGGAGATGTCGACTAGGATTTTGAGGAGATGGCAGTGCTTTAAAATTCATAAGGTTACTTCATGAAAAAGAATGCATATTAAAACTGCAAATTAGATGTAAAATCAAATAAGTAGCCTTGCCATGTTGGGCAATTAAATTTTAATAGATTATGAAAGAGGAAATAAATGTGAATTTGCAGGGCAAGTCAAATGGTGCTCAGATCATTTTTTAATTGGCGTTTTATTTTGAAAGACATTATTTACGTAAAACTATTTCGGCTCTACCGGATAGGAGTCATCGCCGATTTTTACTTTTCTACATTTATAGCATAATGTATAGGGAAAGTATTGTGACGGTGTCGAAAACTCGAACTCGAGTTTTTGACGGAATAGCACGTTTTAAGCATTTCTGAACTCGAATTGAAAGTTTTTTGAGGTGATGCCCGTGTATATGTGCATCTTGTGTGTGTGTGCGATTGTATACGTGTATGTATGTTGGTGTGTGTATATGGTGTATATGTGATTGTGTACGTGTATGTATGTTAATGTGTGTGCATATCCATGACTCTGTATACATAATATCTCATGAACGAATGAAACATTTCGACGCATTATTAACATTACGAACGAGTGAACACATTACGAACGAATGAAACATTATTACAATCAGTAAATACTGGAACCTTGTTGATTTTAAACACGATTGAATATTCTAAAACTCCCCAATTTTCGAATTAAGTTTTTGAAAAAAAAAATCATTTATAAACCAGCACTTTCTATAATAATAAAAACATAATCATTTCAGATATAATTTTTGCAATGGAAAACGAATGATACAAACTGTAAAACGCTAGGATAAACTGTTTTCAAGATACAGTTTGACTGCCAAATATTTTTTTTAAATCGGGGCTTTGAATGCTTTAAAATAAATAATCATTTCATACGAAATTTTTAATTAAAACACAATTGACAAAAAATTTAGAACACTTACTAGAGCCGTTTTCAAGATGCATGTTTTTCAAATAAATTTATCAAATATATATTATAATTAAAAATCTCATGTGGGCAGCACATGACTTTCCCTGCAGACTTATTTATATCCACGTTCTCCTTATTTTAATTAATTAATTCACTTTTAATTCACTTTTCGTTCTCATTTATTATGTGGACTTATTTTCAAAGGTGGCGTAGGGAAAATACGAAAAAACTAAAATATCTCGGGAACGGCTACTCCTAGTGTAATAGGATTGGTTTTATTCTTTTCATCGTTAAAAATTACGTATAAAACAAGCATTTAATGGATATATTTGAGTATACGTATGTATTTATTTTAGATTTTGACGATTTTTGAGGGCCAATTCGCAAAACAAGGTAAGTTATTTTTTTCCGATTCGTACCACAATCTAATCAGCACCAGGGTATCTCACAAATGACTTATCAACAGACTTTTATGAAATTCGGTCCATTAGTTTTTCAGCTAGAGTGGATACAAGCTTTTGCTGGCCATTTCGCAAAAGGGGCCGGTTCTTTTATCACGAATCATACCCAAAACTAATCAGCACCAGATTCGCCCAAAAGTGACTTGCCTACCAAATTTTGTGACATTCGGTCCATCAGTTTTTGAGTTAGAGTGGATACAAAATCTGCATAGACAGACAGACAGACAGACAGACACACAGACAGATACACAGACAGACACACACGCAGACGTCACGCTAAAAATGTTTTTTTCGTATTCTAGAGGCCTCGAAACGTGTAGATCTGTCGAAAATTCGAGTTGTGATTTTAGGCATGATTCCAATACATTCCCTATACATTACCATGTCTTGCAGGGAAAGTAAAATCTGTTGTGGGCAACACATGACTTTTCCTGCAGACTTAAATCCACGTAACCTTTATTTTAATTAAATTTAATTCACTTTTAATTCAATTTTCGTTCTCATTCGGTAACTGGACTTATTTTCAAAAGTGGCGTGGAGAAAATACGAAAAAACAAAAAAAAATTCTCGAAAACGGTTAGTCGTAGTGCAATGGGGTTCGTCTTATTCCTTTCATCGTTAAAAAGTACGTATAAAACAAGCATTTAATGGATATGTTTGAGCATACGTAGTTTTTTAGTTTAGATTTTGACGATTTTTGCGGGCCATTTTGCAAAAAAGGGTAGGTAACACACAGACAGGCACGCAGACGTCACGCTAAAAATGGTTTTTTCGTATTCTAGAGGTCTCGAAACGTGTAGATCCGTTGAAAACTCGAGTTGCGATTTTCAACATAATTCCAATACTTTCCCTATACATTACTATGTATTGCAGGGAAAGTAAAAATGTAATGTCCGATATGTTTGTTCACTTTTCATATGCAATATCATGCAACATCATTCTCGTGAATGTAAATTGTTCCATTTGCAAAAGGAGATGATTTGTAATTTTTTTTTTTATGACCTAAAAATTCGCCAATAGTAATTTATTTTTTGCAATTGATATTAATTATTGCATTTTGATGATGATTTTACACGTGAGTATAAATGAGTCATTTTGTTTGATAAAAAGAGTTGCGATGAGAGCTCGATGTTACCTTAAGTGGTATTAGGTCAATGATAAAACCATTGTGCTGTATACACACCATTATTTAGCTGTAGAAGTAAAGTCATTGTATGTTGTAGGGAAAGTCATGTGCTGCCCACATAAGATTTTTTTTTTCACTCTGATATTGATTAACAGAACAAGTAGAACTCGGGGTCGCACATAGAAATCGTAGCATAGGCGCCGACATGAAAAATTATTGGAGTTTCCAGAAATTTTAAATGGAATGACCTTTGGCTCAATAAGACGTCTGAAATGCTAAAATGAAGCAAACTATATTTAAGTACAGAAAAAAAATTCTCTATATATTATTTATTCCATTTATTACTTTCCCTGCAATACATGGTAATGTATAGGGAAAGTATTGGAATCATGTCGAAAATCGCATCTCGAGTTTTCGACGGATCTGCACGTTTCGAGACCTCTATAATACGAAAAAACTATTTTTAGCGTGACGTCTGTGTGTGTGTCTGTTTGTTTGTCTGTCTGTGTGTGTGTCTGACACACAGACACACACAGATTTGTATGTCTGTCTGTCTGTTCAGATTTTGTATCCACTCTAACTAATAAAATAATGGACCGAATTTCATAAAATTTGGTAGGTAAGTCACTTATGGGCGAATCTGGTGCTGATTAGTTTTGGGTACGAATTGGGATAAAAGAACCCGCCTTTTTTTGAGAAATGGCCCGCAAAAGCTTGTATCCACTCTAGCTGAAAAGCTAATTGACCGAATTTCACAAAATTTGGGAGATAAGTCACTTGTGGGTCACCCTGGTGCTGATTAGATTTTGGTGCGATTTGGCGAAAAATAACCTGCCTTTTTTTGCAAAATGGTCCGCCAAAATTGACAAAATCTAAAATAAAAAACTACGTATGATCAAATATATTCATTAAATGCTTGTTTTATACGTAATTTTTAACGAAGAAAAGAATAAGACCAACCCCATTACAGTAGGACGAGCCGTTTTCGAGATATTTTAGTTTTTTCGTATTTTCTTTACGGAACCCAACAACCCAGCCAGTTACCATAAGCCCAGTTACCAAATGAGAACGAAAATTGAATTAAAAGGGAATTAAATTTAATTAAAATAAAGATAACGTGGACATAAGTCTGCAGGGAAAGTCATGCGCTGCCCATATCAGATTTTTGACTTTTAAAACATTTAGTGGAGATCCAGGCCGCCCCCCTCCCTTTTGAGGCGTATATGTCCTCTTTCTATGGGCGGCCCTGTAGAACTAAACATTTTGGAATATAAACGTGTGGCAAAATTTAGTCGCGACTCCTACTCCAGACGTTTCTTGCCGTATTGCATTTTTTCCTTGAGCACTGAAACTCAAAACTACGGTATTCCAGCTGCATCTTTACGATCTGTGACCGCAAGTGAGGCGAATTCCATCCAGAAGGAGAAAAGTAAGTCTCCGCTTCTTTCAGAATTGATCCCTGACCTTCCGCAGTAGGCCATGAACTGGCAGCGCATAAGATAGATATCGTAATGGATTTTGCGCACGTGTCGAAGGAATTTTCCTGTCGTCTTCCACGCCCCTCCTGTCATTCATAACAGAGATCTAAATAGAACGTTTTTTTTTTGTTCTTATTCATTTCTAAATGAATGAGTCCAACGTATGATATTTTCTTACAACTTCGAATTTCGTCGGGAAATAATAATAAATATCCGTGTAAAATTCTTGTCTTGAATGGATATTACTGCACTTTTACTCAACTCTATTTTCTCATACCGTGTTTAATTAACTTTTTTTTTTCAAATTTTATAAGCAAAATTTTGAAAAATCGATATCGTTGGTCCAAATGAATACAGTTATAGCGAGTGGCAACAACGACGGGGGGCAATGATGCAGAGAGATCTAGATGAACTGTATAACTGGTCTGTACTAAATAAACTCCATTTAAATATTTCTAAATGCTATGTTATGAGCATTGCTAGGATCCATAATATTCTTAATTACAATTATATTTTAAATAATTCATCTCTATCTCGATGTACTCATATTATTGATTTAGGTGTCACTTTCGATGATACTTTTAACTTTCAGAGTCATATCGATAATATTATTAAAAGAGCCTACCAAAGACTTGGTTTCACCTTAAGACGATCTCGTGTTTTTGCAGTTCTGATACGATTAATTGTATTTATAATACCCTTGTTAAACCAATTTTGGAATATTGTGCAATGATTTGGGACCCTGTTTACAATCTGCATTCTCAACGGATAGAAATCGTGCAAAATAAACTATTACGTACTATTGATTACAGATTGACTGGCTATTATCCTTATGATATGCATACAAGGGAACTCAGACAGAAATATAGTTTAATGTCTCTTAAAAAAAGAAGAAGCTGGTCCTGCCTCTTGTTTTATTATAAGGTTTTAAATAATACTATTGATTGCCCTATTTTACTTTCTTGCCTGGAATTTCACATACCTGTCAATAATACCAGGACAAAACTCTTTTTCGCAATACTACTGTTAAACACAACTACATTACATGCTATTCTATCTATAAATTTGTTGATCTATATAATGCTTATTGTGCTGATATTGATATATTTAACTTGACTCCTGCCTGTTTTAAAAAAGCCTGTTTTAATGCGCTTGACATGTTTACTATTTAGTATTCTTGTATCCTATGTTCTGTACTTTTTAATTTCTTGTGTGGCTACTGTAACTGGATTTCATCTGTAGTTGCCACGTAAATTGAATAAAATAAAATAAAATAAAAAATAAAATAACGCCACAGACACAAAAATTGTATCGAGGCTATTTTTGACAAAAATTGTATCGAGGCTATTTTTGATAAGAATTGTATCGAGGCTATTTTTGACAATACTGATTGAAACTGTTAAGTCTCGTGGTTATCGAGACATAGATAAACCCTTTTATGCATGATTATGTAAAATTTTGTCCTATGCTGTCGTGTTAAAAAAATATATATAAAATTTCGAAAATTTTGCTCGAATTCTTCAAAAAAATTCTATATAGTTATATATTTTTTGATAAAAAAGCCGGATGTAAAGTTTTGTAAACATCCATTAATATTTGTGGTCGCTATAGAATGCACAAGAAATCGACCACAGACAGGCATATAGACGCACATCATTCCAAAAATAGTGAAAACACTGTTCAGGAGCTCTTAAAACATATATTGGCATTAAAATCTCGCATTCGAAAATTTTAGTAAAAACAGTACTTTCTCTATTCTTCATCTATACCTAGTACTAAAAAGTGAAAATTTGATGTGGGTAGCACATGACTTTTTCTGTATAATACGATGAATTTACTTCTTTCACAGTGAAAAAATGATGTATAAGATCTACGGTACAATCTTTTTAATGTTGAATTGTATATTTGGAGCTTTTCCAGATGACAAGATACAAAATTATTTCGAAGTACAGAATTATCAATAACTTATGTTTCAAGCAACTCTAAATTGACAATTATCAATATTGATAACATCCACAATAAGCAGTACAGTCCATATATTAAAATATTTTAATAATTAATTCATCCATTTGATGTCATTTTCGTTAACTAAGCGACATTTAAAAAAAATTTTAACCATGTTTTCGTTAATCTGTTGCGACATATCGCCAAGTTGGCGATTTTTCGCTAAATGAGGAACCACGTTCGCCATATTTATCGCCAAGCGTTACAGACAAAACGGAGAGAAGAGCATTTATTATGCATAAATGACTATTGTTAGGCATCAAAATACAAAACTATTGCACAAAGTATCTTCTCTCGTGACCGGAACCAACTAGATCCACGAGAATGATGTGAACAAATTTATCGCATAATATTACATATGAAAAGTGTAAAATACTTTACAACAGTTGATGCTTTTTTTAATTTTATGTAACATTTTGATAAATTTATTCGAAAAAGTGTAATATCTCGAGAACAGTTCATGCGAGCTTTCTAAATGTCTGTCAATCGTTTTCTAATGAAAAATTAAATTAGAAATTATTATTTACGTAACATTATTAAAGGTTTTATTTTTTTATGCTTTTTTTAATTACATTCCAAAATTTGAGGAAAAGGGGGGGGGGTCTTTCGGAAAATTGACTGGGTTTAAAGATATACTTCCAGTACTCATCGATTATAATTTTTGTACAAAATTACGTTCGAAACGCTCCATTCATTCGTAAGATATCGTTTTCACAATCTCACGGACGGACCCACAGACATCGTCTCAAAACATTTGATTCGAGTTCAGAGATGCTTAAAACATGCTCTTCCGTCGAAAACTCGAATTGGAATTTTCGACCCACTCACAATACTTCCCGATTATCTCTCCCTAATTACTATATTAAAACAAGAAAGATCAATCATGCATAAAGCATTGATTATGAGACGCTTTCCAACTACAATGCAATTTAATTTAAAAATCTCTAAAATGCGACACATTCAGCGGTAATATATTTAAAATTATCACAATACTACAATAATTTATTATATTTGAAAACTTCATCGAAAAAAAAAGAACTTTATTCAAATGACATCATCGAAATACAAATCGTCTGGTCCTCTGTGAAAAAGCAGTAAAAATTTCATTCATAAATATTTATTCTATTCCTTTCATTCATCACAATACTACAATAATTTATTTTACTTAAAAACATAAAACCATGGAGGTAAACGTAATTTAACTCTGTGCTTAAAACTTCATAGAAAAAGTCTGCTTTAAAATCGTCTGTTCTCTATGTAAAATCAATGACTGTTTCATTCATATCAACTATATACTATGCACAGAGGGAAAGTAAATATACAAATCCTGTAAAACAGCGTTTTCCAAACTTTGATACATGTCCACCTAGGGATAGACGAAAAAATTCAAACGATACTTGGCACTTGGCAAATTAATTAATTTATTATATTATTATGGCAAATATATTTATAATAACATAAATGTAATAATCTTTCTAATTAAATAAATATGTTAACTCGCACGAATATTCAACATTGCCAGGGATTTAAAATTCAAACTTCTGAATAAGCGTTTGCTGTGTATAAATAATACTTAACATTACTTAATTAAATTAAATAAAAACCAAAACCTCCAGACACAGCAAACCTTATTTTGCCCGCACCTGCAACCATATTTTGTTCATCTTAAGAAATATACATAAAAACATGTACTGGGGTTTTTTCGACTGCAATCTATAACTTTCCACACACTTAGCTTCCGTTAAAAAAAAAAATCTGATGTGAGCAACACACGACTTTCCTTATATAATGCAATGAATTTACTACTTTTACAGTTAAAAAAAATGTTACTCTTATAGTAGATACTTATATTCTTTCCAAGATATTGAATTTTCGACAATTAGCCGTCATTTTCATAGATTTAGCGTCATTTTTATCCAGATGGCGAGATTTTCGTTAATTTGGCAACATTTCAAAAAGTCCCCAAGTCGACGACATTCCGCCAAATTCGGCGTCAAAATCTCGCCAAGCGTTATGGATGGAGAAATAAGTTATTCTTATAGAAGATAAATGACTATTGGCGTTCAAATACAAAAGTATTACTCATAGTATATTTTCTCATGAATGGAACGAGCTAGATCCACGAAAATGATGTCACCAAATTTATCGCATGATATTACATATGAAAAGAGAACATGTTTCTCAACAGTTAATATTTTTTTTTTAATTTATGGGATTTTTTGATAAATTTATTTGGAAAATGTGCAATATCTCGAGAACGTTTCATGCTAGCATTCTAAAGTTTATGTCAATTGTTTTCTGAGGAAAAATTACATAAGAAACGTCTATTTGCGTAACTTTATTAAAGGTTTTGATTCTTTGATGATTTTTTCAAAATTTCACTCAAAAATGTAGGGGATTGTGAACATTCGATTACGCTTAAAAACAATAGGCTTCCAGTATTCACGGATTGTGAGTATTGCCTCAAATTTCATTCGAATCGATCCATTCGTTCGTGAGATATCGTCTCCATAGACTCACTGACACGCGCGCACAACCACGCACACACACACACACACATACTTTCACACGCACACACACACACACACACAGACATCACCTTAAAAATGTTATATTCGTGATCAGGGCTGCTTGAAACGTGCGTTCCCGTCGAAAACTCGAATTCGAATTTTCGACCCCGGCACAATACTTTCCTTATACATTGTGTATATAAGGAAAGTAAAAAAAGCGAGATTCCAGGTAAAAACTAACAGAGGAGATAGTGTTTTGAGTATGTGTTATTTTTGTCAATTTTGGGTCTTTTATCGGGATTTTTAAAATGTTTCTTTCAAATGTTTAAAAATGTATTTAATTTTTCGAATTTTTGAAAATTTTATATAAATCGCCAAATCGTTAGTTGATTTAAAGAAAAAAAAAAAAAAAAGAGCCTGCGAGGATCTGGGCCAAGTATTAGTTTTGGAATAATAAGCAAGATATGCATACACAGTTACTTAGAAACAGGGTTTGACAGAAATTAATATATAAAATTAATAAAACAATGTGTGATATAATAATAAAACAATGCACTAAATATTATTACTAAAACTTTTAGTATTATTAAAACTTTCGAATTTACTGAAATAGAGCTCTATAAATACAATATTCGATTGTATAATAAAGAATTAATAAAACTTAAATATTATTAAAACTTCTTAAATTGCTCGATTGGGGTAAGCGAATGAAATTAAAATCATTGCAAGTTTGAGAAACATTGCTGTAGAATTATACAATCACGTAAATATGAATATTTCACCAATGAGCAGGCTTTATGCTACTGCACCTCTTTTCTCTCTGTTCAACAATGCATATGTCCGTTTTTTATTGTTATCTTAAAAACTCAAGAACACACAGGAAGCACAAGAAAACTTCCACATTTATCACGATTCTGTTTATTGAAATCAACTAAAATTAGCGCTTACATGTTACAAAATCAGAGTTATTAAATGTTATAAAAATCATCGTGTCAGTATCTCTATATTAAAACAAGAAAGATCAATCATGCATAAAGCATTGATTATGAAACACTTTCCATATCTATAATGCAATTTAATTCAAACATCTCTAAAATGCGATACATTCAGCGGTAATATTTTTAAAATTATCACAATACTACAATAATTTATTATATTTGAAAACTTCATCGAAAAAAACGAACTTTATTCAAATGACGTCATTGAAATATAAATTGCCTGGCTCTCTATGAAAAAGCAGCAAAAATTCCATTCATAAACATTTATTCTATTCTTTTCATTCATTACAATACTACAATAATTTATTTTACTTAAAAACTTAAAACCATGGAGGTAAAAGTAATTTAACTCTATGCGTAAAACTTCACCGAAAAAGTCCGCTATAAAATCGTCTGTTCTCTATGTAAAATCAATGACTGTTTCGTTCATATCACCTATATTGCAAACTCCAGCGCTAAATAATTGTGCGTTAGAGAAATTCAGCAATTCTTATACAGCTCATTACATATTATACAGCAATTCTTATACAGCTGGATGTGCTTACAATCTTCATAAGTGAAAATTAGGCTTCGTTGTAGAAATAATCAAAGTTTGATGATCATTTGAACTCAAATATATTGTAATTACGTTGTGTCAGAACATTGGCACAGAAATTAAGCAAAAATAAAGCAGTTTTAGAACGGATACAACACCAAATATAAATTAAAAAGAACTTTAAAAAGAACTAAACTAACTAATGAGCTAAATAATAACTCCATGAGCTAAATAAAAGAACTTTTATTTAGCTCATGGAGTCTGCAATATAGCTGATATGAATGAAACATTCATTGAATTTACACAAAGACAATTTTTTCGATGAAGTTTTAAGCATAGAGTTAAATTACTTGTACCTCCATGGTTTTAAGTTTTCAAATCAAATAAATTATTATAGTATTGTGATGAATGAAATGAATGGAAAATAGTTTATGAATGAAATGCTGCTTTTATAGAGAGAGCCAGGCGATTTATATTTCGATGACCTCATTTGAGTAAAATGCATTTATTTTCGATGAAGTTTTCAAATATAATAAATTATCGTAGTATTGTGATAATTTTAAAAATATTACCGAGGAATGTATCGCATTTTAGAGGTGTTTAAACCAGTCAATTTATATTTCAATGCCGTCATTTGAATGAAGTTCATTTTTTTCGATGAAGTTTTAAGTTTTCAAATATAATAAATTAATGTAGTATTGTGATAATTTTAAAAATGTTTTAAAAATTTAAAAATATAATGAAATGTATCGCATTGTAGAGTTGTTTATATAAAATTGCATTGAAGTTGGAAAGTGCTTCATAATCAATGCTTTATGCATGATTGCTCTTTCTTGTTAAACATATATTGTAGTTTAAGAAATATTTAATGTCAAAGACAATATATTTAAGCTGCGAGTTTGGGTTCTGGATAGACTAACAATAGCAAGACCACGAATTTTAGCAGGTAAGTACCTACATAGTTCAATTTTTGCAAGATAGAACATTTTTTTTTAATTTCGATGTAGTTTACGATATATTTTACTTTTTATGCACTTCTGAAGTGAAAATTTTTTTTTCGTATCAGCATGCCCTCAAAAACAATAGCATCGTCCCTCAAAAACTATAGCATACAAAAAAAATCTGATGTGGGCAACACATGACTTTCCTTATATAATGCAATGAATTTACTACTTTTACGGTTAAAAATAATGTTATTCTGATAGTAGGTACTTATATTCTTTCCAAAATATTGAATTTTCTTCAATTAGTCGTCATTTTCATTGATTTAGCGTCATTTTTATCAATTTGGAGAGATCTTTGTTAATTTGGCAACAATTAAAAATGTAGCCAAGTTGGCGACATTCCGCGAAATTTGTCGCCAAAATCTCGCCAATCGTCTCGCCAAACGGAGAAATAAGTTATTCTTACAAAAGATAAATGATAATTGGCGTTCAAATACAAAAGTATTACTCAAAGTATCTTTTTTCATGAATGGAACGAGCTAGCTCCACGAGAAATATGTCACAAAATTTATCGCATGGTATTACATATGAAAAGTGAACATGTTTCTCAATAGGAAACATTTTTTTTTTACTTTATATAACTTTTTAATAATTTTTTTGAAAAATGTGCAATATCTCGAGAACGGTTCATTTTAGCGTTCTAAAATTTATGTCAATCGTTTTTTAATGAAAAATTACATAAGAAATGTCTATTTGCGTAACTTTATTAGCGATTTTGATTTTTTGACGATTTTTTCAAAATTTCACTCGAAACTTTAGGGGGGTTCTGAACATTCGATTGCGTATAAAAACAATAGACTTCCAGTGTTTACGGATTGTGATTTTTGTACTAAATTTCGTTCGAATCGGTCCATTCGTTCGTCAGTTATCGTCTCCACAGACTCACTGACACACACACACACACATACTTTCACACACACACATACTTTCATACACACACACATACTTTCACACACACACAGACACCACTTCAAAAATATTTGATTCGTGATCAGGGATGCTTGAAACGTGCTCTCCCGTCGAAAACTCGAATTCGAATTTTTGACCCCGTCACAATACTTTCCTTATACATTATGTATATAAGGAAAGTAATATGAACATTGGTACATTTTTACTTTCCTTATATACATAATGTATAAGGAAAGTATTGTGACGGGGTCGAAAATTCGAATTCGAGTTTTCGACGGGAGAGCACGTTTCAAGCATCCCTGATCACGAATCAAACATTTTTGAAGTGATGTCTGTGTGTGTGTATGTGTGTGTGTGTGTGTGTGTGTGTGTGTGTGTGTGTGTGTGAAAGTATGTGTGTGTGTGTGTGTGTGTGTGTGTGTGTGTGTCAGTGAGTCTGTGGAGACGATAACTGACGAACGAATGGATCGATTCGAACCAAATTTGGTACAAAAATCACAATCCGTAAA
The DNA here is from genome assembly GCA_951213105.1 of Amaurobius ferox. NCBI lineage: Eukaryota > Metazoa > Arthropoda > Arachnida > Araneae > Amaurobiidae > Amaurobius > Amaurobius ferox. The sequence continues at coordinate 25,828,976 of OX578148.1, forward strand.
CACTGGAAGCCTATTGCTTTTATATGCAATCGAATGTTAAGAACCCCCCTAAATTTTCGAATGAAATTTTGAAAAAATCGTCAAAAAATCAAAACCACTAATAAAGTTACGCAAATAGACATTGCTTATGTAATTTTTCATTAGAAAACGATTGACATAAATTTTAGAACGCTAACATGAACCGTTCTCGAGATATTGTTCATTTTTTAAAAAAAAATTATCAAAAAGTCATATAAAAAAAAAATTTCTATTGAGAAACATGTTCACTTTTCATATGTAATACCATGCGATAAATTGGGTTACATCATTCTCGTGGAACTAGCTCATTCCATTCATGAAATAATATACTTTTAGTAATACTTTTGTGTTTGAACGCCAATAGTCATTTATCTGCTGTAAGAATAACTTATTTATTAGTGCATAACGCTTGGCGAGATTTTGGCGACGAATTTGGCGGAATGTCGCCAACTAGGCGACTTTTTGAAATGTTGCCAAATTAACGAAAATCTCGCCAAATGGATAAAAATGACAACTAATTGTCGAAAATTTAATATCTTGGAAAGAATATTAGTATCTACTATAAGAAAAACCTACTTTTTTTTACTGTAAAAGTAGTAAATTAATTACATTATATAAGGAAAGTCATATGTTGCCCACATCAGATTTTTAGAGAAATAATAGGGTAATACAGTGAAAAAAGACGTTTACCTATTGAAACTTTAGTTTGGCTTGAAATAGTTTGCGATGCGTAGCGAGCAGGGGGCAGACTCCCCCCCCCCTAATTTAATTAACGAATGTTCAAATACTGAAGTGCACTTCAGAATAATATTTAAAGTAGGTGCATGCGAAACTTTGAAAATAGTGCTATTTTCCGCTGTAGCATTCAGAAAGGTCTTTCAGAACACGCATGGGCTGTGAACCGAAGGAAATCTATTTGATCATCTGTTTGATTGTTCCTCTGCGGCTTTATAAGAAGTTCTACTTTCAATCTGACCTTCCCTTTTAAAAACGATGAATTGATTAAAACGCCAAGAATTGCGTGTAATTACTTTTCCTTTGTGGTATTAAAAAAATTGATGTGGGTAGCACATGACTTTCTCTGCAGACTTATATCTACGTTCGCTTTATTTTAATTAAATTTAATTCACTTTTAAATCAATTTTCGTTCTCATTTGGTAACTGGACTTTTTTTTTCAAAGGTGGCGTAGAGAAAATACGGAAAAACTAAAATATCTCGAGAACGGCTAGTCCTAGCGTAATAGGGTTGATCTTATTCTTTTCTTCCTTAAAAGTTACGTATAAACCAAGCATTTAATGGATATGTTTGAGCATACGTAGTTCTTTAACACTTTACAACAAAGTTGAAAAGTGTTTATGACTTTGTTCATTCTCTCTGTCTGTCTGTCCGTTAGCACGATAACTGCCGTAAAATTGACCTAATCAAAATAAAATTTTACTATGTTGTTCAGACGGTCTGTAGGACCTATGGGAATATAAATGAATAATATCACCCAATTAGTTTTGGATTGAACCCAGGTTGAAAAATTGAAATACATTGAGCCCTATGGGATCTAATTATTCAAACATTTTTTAAGCAAATTTAAAATTCACAAATTGCTTCGAAAATTTCAGGTAATATTCAAATTGTTCCATAAAATATATAAAAAAAATTTCAGCGAAATATATTTAGTAGTTTCTTAAATAAAAATTAAAATACTAACTACACCTCCTATATGAAGCGATCACGTGACCATGATATGAAAATATCACGTGACCCACTTCAAAATGATATATGGCATCCATCTTGTCTCAAAATCGTGATTTTTAAAGTTCTTTCTGTTTCATATTGAGTGTTGTATCCGTCCTAAAACCACTTCATTTTTGCTTAAATTCTGTGCATCTACATACTGAAACAACGCAATTACAATATATTTGAGTTTAAATCATTATCCAAATTTGATTATTTCCACAACGAAGCCTATTTTTCACCTATGTAAAATGTAAACAGCAAAATATGTAGAATGAGTTGTATTAGAATTGCTGTATTTCTTTAACACAAAATCATTTAGTTCATGGAGTCTGCATAGCTGATATGAATGAAATATTCATTGACTTTACAAAGAGAAGGACGATTTTTTTCGATGAAGTTTTAAGCATAGAGTTTAATTACTTGGAGCTCCATGGTCTTAATTTTTAAATAAAAGAAATTATTATAGTATTGTGATGAATAACATAAATGGGAAATTATTTATGAATGAAATGCTGCTTTTATAGAGAAAGCCAGGAGTGTTATTTTTTCTATGACGTCATTTGAATGAATTTGAGTTGTTTTCGATGAAGATTTCAAATATAATAAATTATCGTAGTATTAGGATAATTCTAAAATTATTACCGAGGAATGTATCTCATTTTAGAGATGTTTAAACCAGGCAATTTATATTTCAATACCGTCATTTGAATGAAGTTCATTTTTTTCGATGAAGGTTTAAGTTTTCAAATATAATAAATTAATGTAGTATTGTGATATGTTTTAAAATATTACCGAAGAATTTATTGCATTTTAGACATGTTTAAATAAAATTGCATTGAAGTTGGAAAGTGTTTCATAATCAATGCTTTAAGCATGATTGATCTTTCTTGTTATTTTAGATTTTGACGATTTTTGCGGGCCATTTTGCAAAAAATGGCACGTTAATTTTTTTCCAAATCGTACCAAAATCTAATCAGCACCAGGGTGACTCATAAGCGATTTATCTACCGAATTTTGTGAAATTCAGTCCATTAGTTTTTCAACTAGAGTGGATACATACTTTTGCGGGCCATTTCGCGAAAAGAGGCGGATTCTTTTATCTCGAATCGTACCCAAAACTAATCAGCACCAGATTCGTCCACAAGTGACATACATACCAAATTTTATGAAATTCGGTCAATTTCTTTTTTAATTAGAGTGGATACAAAATCTGCACATACAGACAGATACTCAGACAGACACGCAGACATGCAGACACACAGACAGACGTCACGCTAAAAATAGATTTTTCGTATTCTAGAGGTCTCGAAACGTGTAGATCCGTCGAAAATTCGAGTTGCGATTTTCGGCATGATAATACTTTCCGTATACATTACCATGTATTGCAGTGAAAGTTTTTTTTTTTTTTTTCCCCAAATGGCCAGGCACTTTGACCTTCGTCATTCGCCTTTATTACAGCGGCCAGAGTGTGAACCATTTAGCCGTCCATTGACGTTGCCCCAGGTGCACCAGAGGGGGGCGGATCACATTGCGCCCACAACACAAACATCCATGCCTTACGTGGGGCTCGAACCCACAACGTGGCGGTCGAGCGATTCCTACGGAAACGCTTGCCTTTGACCACTCGACAACCACGTCGGCATATTGCAGTGAAAGTAAAAAAGAACATTTTATACTCAGGAATTTTTGTTAAATCTAAAGTTTTAATTAATCTTGAAAGCTGACAGCATATATCAGAGCGATTGTTAAGATATTTTCCTTGACGACTTAATAGTTGTTTAGGAAATTGCTTATTTTATTTTCTTGTAGCTGTTTGTACTTTCTAATACTGTTATACAGTTTTCTTCTAGAAAATTTTAGAATATGGGAATTTGAGATTTGGACGGATAATCTGGTTTTACGACCTCATGAACGCATTTCAAACACTTTTGGAAAGATGTCTGTGTGTGTGGGGGGGGGGGGGAAGAGGGGGACACGATACAATTAGGGCGGGGGGGGGGTTGGTAACAAAATTCCTTGTTTTCCATTTGTCCAAATATTATTTCTATGAACCTCAATGGGCTCCTGGGGAGGCGATTACCCCCAAATCCCCCCTGTCGACGCTACTGTATGTGTGTGAACATGATAAAGCAAGAACGAATGCATCTACCGCCATCAACTGTTATAGACGCGTTATGTGAAAAAAAAAAAAAATCGGCGTTGTGTCCCTTCAGATGGAAGCAAAATTGCTTCCTGTGAATAGGATCTTGCAAAATTAAGCTCCAATAAAGTTTAATAACGCCCAAATTTTGAAAACTATTAAATTGATCCGAAATCCATTTACATAGCCTTACTGTTTATGGCTGGCATTTGCAGTCTTTGCGGTGTAAAGCCTTACAAACTTTAAAAATGGAAACTTTTCAATCTACTTCAACTTTGCAAGATAATTGCTCAAAAACTATTAGAACTATGTAAAAACATATTACTGATCCAGAAACTGAATTTCTCGCAACGCACTTTTCTCGTTTATTGTTTATACCTATATTTTATAATGTAAAAACATACTTCGGGTGAAAATAATCAAACTGAAGCGAAAGCTGGCTCGGATAATTTTTTTTTTCTTTTTTTCGAAAATAATAGTTTAAAATATTGAAACTATTCTTGCATATTCAGAAATGGTACCCAACTTTCGACAATGCAGGTATAAATTATTTGTATTTCTATCCATTAGGTTCGGAGATATAATATCCAAAGTGCTCACATGTTTAACAACGTTCAGATATCATCAAGCCTGATGATATTTCGATATATTATATAACTCGAGTTTTTGACGGAATAGCACGTTTTAAGCATTTCTGAACTCGAATTGAAAGTTTTTTGAGGTGATGCCCGTGTATATGTGCATCTTGTGTGTGTGTGCGATTGTATACGTGTATGTATGTTGGTGTGTCTGCTTATCCATGACTCTGTCTACATAATATCTCATGAACGAATGAAAACTTTCGACGCATTATTAGCATTACGAACGAGTGAACACATTACGAACGAATGAAACATTATTACAATCAGTAAATACTGGAACCTTGTTGATTTTAAACACGATTGAATATTCTAAAACTCCCCAATTTTCGAATTAAGTTTTTGAAAAAAAAACTCATTTATAAACCAGCACTTTTTATAATAATAAAAAAATCTGATGTGGGCAGCACATGACTTTCCCTGCAGACTTATATTGACGCTCTATTTATTTAAATTAAATTTAATTCACTTTTAATTCAATTTTCGTTCTCATTTGAAAACTGGACTTATTTTCAAAAATGGTGTAGGAAAAATACGAAAAACTCGAGAACGGCTAGTCCTAGTGTAATGGGGTTGGTCTTATTCTTTTCTTCGCTAAATATTACGTATTAAACAAGCATTTAATGGCTATATTTGAGCATACGTAGTTCTTAAGTTTAGATTTTGATGATTTTTGCGGGCCATTTGGCAAAAAAGGCAGGTTATTTTTTTCGAATTATACCAAAATCTAATCAGCACCAGGGTGGCCTACAAGCGACTGATCTACCAAATTTTGTGAAATTCGGTCCATTAGTTTTTCAGTTAGAGTGGATACAAGCTTTTGCGGGCCATTTCGCCAACAAAGGCGGGTTCTTTTAACCCGAGTCGTACCCAAAACTAAGCAGCACCAGATTCGTGCACAAGTGACTTACCTACCAAATTTTATGAAATTCGGTCAATTAGTTTTTTAGTTAAAGTGGATACAAAATCTGCACAGACACACAGACAGATACACAGACAGACACACAGACACACAGACAGACAGACACACAGACAGACAGACACACAGACAGACAGACACACAGACACACACACAGATGTCACGCTAAAATAGTTTTTTCGTATTCTAGCGGTCTCGAAACGTGTAGATCCGTCGAAAACTCGAGTTGCGATTTTCGACATGATTCCAATACTTTCCCTATACATTACCATGTATTGCAGGGAAAGTAAAACTAACTCGGTTTTCTGAATCTGAAAAATTTAGTATCCTATTTCTTACTCTGATAATAATTATGAAACAAAAAATTATAATGTGGACAGCACTTGACTTTCCCTACAGACAGTGTTTCTTTTAAGACTTTTTGACCGGAGGTGCGAATGAAATTTTAGTGGGGGAGCAAGTTTTCTATTTGCCCTACGTAAATGCTGTGTTACATAATGCCCTATGTAAATGCGGTGCCACATAATGTGTCAAATAATATCTAAATGCTGTACCACATAAATATAAACTAGGTAAACATAAAATGGAATACTCGGACGCTTCGCCCCACCCCCCTCCGGAGGTATGCCTGAAATGAAAAACATTGCCTACAGACTCAAATTCGTTTTCTATCTGTTTCTTACATAAATCATTAAATTGAGTTTGATTGTACCAAATAACCCGAATAATTATCTGAAATTACTCTGAATTTGCAGTTTTAATTCAATTTTCTTTTTCATTTGGAGACTGGACGTACTTTCAAAGGTGGCTTGGCAAAAATGCGAAAAAACTTAAATATCTCAAGAACGGTTAGCGCTGAAGTTAGATTGTTAGTCTTACATATTCTTTAGTTTTTGTCTTACATATTCTTTAGTTTTTATATTAGTTTTTGGCGATTTTTTTCTGGTCATTTCGCAATAAAACCTGGTTCTTTTTCTTTCCAAGTCGTGCCAAAATCTAACCAACCCCAGGAAAACCCACAGAGTGACTTATCCACCAAATGTTGTGAAATTTCGTCAATTATTTTTACTTTCCCTGCATTACATGGTAATGTATACGGAAAGTATTGGAATCATGCCAAAAATCGCAACTCGAATTTTCGACGGATCTACACGTTTTGAGATCGCTAGAATACGAAAAACTATTTTTAGCGTGACGTCTGTGTGTGTGTGTGTGTGTGTCAGTGTGTCTGTGCAGTGTATGTAATCCACTCTAACTCAAAAACTAATAGATCGAATTTCATAAAATTTGGTATGTAAGTCACTTGGGTGTGACCCTGGTGCTGATTAGTTTTTGGTACGATTCGTAGAAACAGAACCCGCCTGTTTTTGCGAAATGGCCCGTAAAAATTTCATGTATCCGCTCTAGCTAAAATACTAATTGACCAAATTTCACAAAATTTGGTAGATATGTTACTTGTTTAATACTCTGGTGCTCATTAGATTTTGGAACGATTCGGAAAAGAACGACCTGCCTTTTTCTACGAAATGGCCCGCAAAATCGCCAAAATCTAAAAAAAAGACTACGTATGCTCAAATGTATTAATTAAATTCTTGTTTTATAAGCAATTTTTGACGAAGAAAAAAATATAACACACTCCATTACACCTTTCCCGGCCGTCCAAATGGTTGCTCATGTCTTCGGATGAGTCGGATGGTCTGGATCTTCAACACTCCATTACACTTTAGGAGTAACCTTTCTCAAGATATTTGAGATTTCTTGCATTTTTATTACGTCGCTTTCGGAAAAATATCCAATTACCAAATAAAAACAAAAATTGAATTAAAAATGCAAATTTAGTGTTATTTTGTGCAAGTAAACTCAATCTATAATGAATTATTAAAGAAATAAAGAAAATATGAATTTGAGTCTCGGGGAAAATCATGTGCTGCCCACATCAGATTTTTTCAGCTGGAGTGGATACATATGATTTTGGCAGGCCATTTAGTAAAAAGGGGCCGGTTCTTTTTTTCTAAATCGTACTAAAATCTAATCAGCACTAGGGTAGTCCACAAATGACTTATCTACCAAACGTTGTGACATTTTGTCCATTAGTTTTTCAGTTAGACTGAATGCATACATTGCACAGACAAGCACAGAGATATACACACACAGACGTCACTCTAAAAATAGTTTTTTCGTGATCTGGAATACTCGAAAAGCGTAGATCCGCCGAAAACTCGAGTTGTGATCTTCGACATGATTCCAATACTTTCGTTATACATTACTATATATTGTTGGGAAAGTAAGAAAAAATTGAACATCATGGAATTCATAGTGAAGTATGAATATGTATGAGAAAGTCGAGTGGTGACTCATATTCCAGATATTTCAATATAGCGTCTTAAGAGTTGCGCATATATCCATTCTGTTTAGGATATCTTGGGATATCTAAATTCATAACATTATAAAGCTATGAACGGCGATAATCTATTGCGTATAAACAGCAAAACGGTCAATTTGCTTCTGAATACATCAATGCATTAAACAAGCGGTTGACACACAAGCGATTGATTTGTTAAAGTTTGGGTTACTGGGTCAAATCAATCGAAACTTGAATTCTATTCTGGTTAAATCAGCCCTCAAAACACGGGCTGATAGCTTCTATTGCGTTAACATTCACTCATAAAGAATGATTGTGAACGCATAATAAAATGTGTCTAATTATACGAGGTGTGAACTTTCGAAAGCTTATTCTTCAAGCCCCCCCCCCCCCTTCGCAATATCGAATCTTTGATAAAATACATTTATTTTGTAAGCGTGCTGCGTTCTTTTCATTTTGAGCTCGTGTTATCTTGAAGGAGATCAAGTTTAAAGACTTCGCTGGCTTTAGTGCTGAACGTAAAAGGTCATCTTATCAAGGCTGCTGTTAAATGCCGATGTCCTACCGCACTAATGTAAACAATACAATTATTTCCAAGCTTTCTTATTTAATAAGTCCTTTACAGAGTTGCTGGCAAAATGTTTATATCTGCCTATCAATTTTCTAAGAAACGAATTGGAATTAAATATGTGGAGTGTAGCGTTTCATTCGATTTTTCCACATATTCATATTTCTTATAATTTCACATTCTCTGCAATATATGGTAATGTATAGGGAAAGTAGTGGAATCATGACGAAAATCGCAATTCAAGTTTTCGACGGATCTATACGTTTCGAGACCGCTAGAATACGAAAATACTATTTTGAGCGTGACGTCTGTGTGTGTGTCTGTCTGTCTTTCTGTCTGTGTGTCTGTGCAATGTATGTATCCACTCTAATTACAAAACTTATTGGACCGAATTTCATAAAATTTGGTAGATAAGTTACTTGTGGGACACTCTGGTGCTGATTAGATTTCAGTATTATTCGGAAAAGAACAACGTTCAAGTATATCAATTAAATGCTTGTTTTATATACATAATTTTTGATGAGGAAAATAATAAGAACAACTCTATTACTCTAGGACTAACCGTTCTCGAGATATTTGAGATTTTTCGCATTTTTGTTATGCCGCCTTTGGAAAAATGTCCAATTACCGAATAAAAACAAAAATTGCATTAAAAATGCAAATTTAGTGTTATTTGGTTCAATTAAACTCAATTTAATGAATTATTAAAGAAAAAAAGAACATATGAATTTGAGTCTGCAGAGAAAGTTATGTACTGTCCACATCAGATTTTTGCTTTCCCTGCAATACATGGTTATGTATAGGGAAAGTATTGGAATCATGCTGAAAATCGCAACTCGAGTTTTCGGATTTACACGTTTTGAGACCTCTAGAATACGAAAAAACTATTTTTAGCGTGACGTCTGTGTGTCTGTGCAATGTAGGCATCCACTCTAAAAAAACAATTAATGGACCAAATTTCATAAAATTTGGTATGTAAGTCACTTGGGTGAGACCCTGCTGCTGATTAGTTTTTGGTAGGATTAGTAAAAACAGAACCCGCCTTTTATTGCAAAATCGCCAGTAAAAATTTCATGTTAGAAATTTCATGTTTTCAAGATATTTTAGTTTTTTCGTATTTTCTCTACGCCATCCTTGAAAATAAGTTCAGTTACCAAATGAGAACGAAAATTGAATTAAAAGTGAATTAAATTTAAATAAAATGAAGAGAACGTGAATATAAGTCTTCAGGGAACGTCATGTGCTGCCCACATCAGAATTTTATTTTTCCTACGTACATAGCATACAGGAAAATATTGTAAAGGGGAACACGTTTTAAATATCCCTGAAATTGATTCGAATGTTTTGAAGTTAATGTCTGTGTGTGTGTATATATATATATAAGGAAAACTTGAGCAATGTATAAAAGCTCAAATAATACAATAATGCAGCATACAGTTGTTTCGATGATATGCTGTATCCCCTTCGTCAATACCAGAGAACCAACAAACCGGAAGTCAAAAAGAGGAATGGGCGCGACACTAAGAATCAAGAAGGATTATATCCCCAACAACTGGAATTAGAAAGAGCCAATCAGAAAGCAGCCTGAAGTACCGCCCAGCCAATCCGAAACGACGAGTAGCACACGAAATTGGCGTGGACCAAAACACAACAGGAATATCATCCTAACAAGACAAGTCAAGTCAAAAAAGAATAAATGATACACAAAAAGAGGAAGAGAAGGATTAAACGAGATATAAGAATGTGTGTATGTATGTTAATGTGTGTGTCCTTGAGGATGTGATGTCTCACAAACGAATGAAGCGTTTCTAAAAAAAAAAAAAAATTCTTACGGTTATTGCAATTAGAAAATACTGGAACCTTATTGACTCCAAACGCGATCAAGTGTTCGATTGACTCCCACATTTCGCATGTATGGCGACGAATTTGGCGGAATGTCGCCAACTTGGCGACTTTTTGAAATGTTGCAAAATTAACGAAAATCTCGTCAAATGGATGAAAATGACGCTAAATTAATGAAAATGACGACTAATTGTCGAAAATTCAATGTCTTGGAAAGAATATTAGTATCTACTACAGGAAAAACCTATTTTTTTTACTGTAAACGTAGTAAATTCATTACATTATATAAGGAAAGTCATGTGTTGCCCACATCAGATTATTTTAGTTTAGATTTTGACGATTTTAGAGGGCCATTTTGCAAAAAAAAGCAGGTTATTTTCTTCCGAATCATACCAAAATCTAACCAGCACCAGGGTGACTCACAAGTGACTTCTGTACCGAATTTTGTGAAATTGGGTCCATTAGTTTTTTAGCTAGAATGGATACATGCTTTTGAGGTCTATTTTGTGAAAAAAGGCGGATTCTTTTATCCAGATTCGAACCTAAAACTAATCAGCACCAAAATCGCCCACAAGTAACTTGTCTACCAAATTTTATGAAATTCGGTCAATTAGTTTTTTAGTTAGAGTGGATACAAAATCTGCACAGACAGACAGACACACACACAGACGTCAAGCTAAAAATAGTTTTTTCGTATTCTAGAGGTCTCGAAACGTGTAGATCCGTCGAAAATTCGAGTTGTGATTTTCAGCATAATTCCAATACTTTCCCTATACATTGCCATGTCTTGCAGGGAAAGTAAAAAAAAATCTGATGTGGGCAACACATGACTTTCCCTGCAGACTTAAATCCATGCAACCTTTATTTTAATTAAATTTAATTCACTTTTAATTCAATTTTCGTTCTCATTCGGTAACTGGACTTATTTTCAAAAGTGGCGTGGAGAAAATACGAAAAAACTAAAATATCTCGAAAACGGTTAGTCGTAGTGCAATGAGGTTGGTCTTATTCCTTTCATCGTTAAAAATTACGTGTAAAACAAGCATTTAATGGATATGTTTGAGCATATAGTTTTTTAGTTTAGATTTTGACGATTTTTGCGAGCCAATTTACAAAAAAAGGTAGGTTATTTTTTTCCGAATCGTACCAAAATCTAATCAGCACCAGTGTGACTTACACAAGTGACTTATCTACCGAATTTTGTGAAATACGGTCCATTAGTTTTTCAGCTGGAGTGGATACAAGCTTTTGCGGGCCCATTCGCAAAAAAGGCGGTTTTTTTTTTTTATCCCGAATCGTATCCAAAACTAATCAGCACCTGAAAAAAATACTACCTACAAACTCAAATTTATTTTCTCTTTCTTTCATAACGCATTAAATTAAATTTAATTTAACAAATTAAACCATGGATAATTATTTAATATTTCCCCGAATTTGCGATTTTATTTAAATTAATGTTTTCATTTGGCGATGGACGTATACGCAGCGTTGCAAAAATAATGAAAAACGTATATAGTAAATCATTTCTATAGTATTATCAGCAACATTGTCAAGTGTCCACATATTTTCATTTTCCTTGAATACATGGTTCATGTAGTTTTGCCGGTTCTGCGGCGCAACGCGTTCTATAAGCCTCTCCCGTCAGATATCGCACTTCATCAGATTTGAAATACGAGTTTCCAATGCTACAATACATAACCGATGATACCCGGCACATGCTTGATGGAATTTAATCCGTAGTGGTGTGGTTGTAAAGGAAGAATCTTATTTCCTTGTTGCTCATCAATTTAGTCAATTCAGTAGGCTTCCCATTATAACTTAAAATTCTACACAATCGACCATAATTCTGTATTCAGTATGTCTTCTTCTTCGACCCAGACCGTCCGACCTACCAGAAAGGTGTAAGGTATCTGTTTGGACGGCCGGGAAGTGCCACCCAATTTAGACCGGAACCCAGTGGGGGAGGCATCCACAGGGACCGTACCCTCCTTCCCCTACCACCAACCTCTCGGAAGGACTTTCGGACCCACATGTTTAACGTGATCGTACTCCGCGTGAACACGGCGGCAGTTTGGGCAGCGGCTGGAATCGAACCCGGGACTACCGAGTGCAACCTCCGCGCGCTAACCACAGGGCTACCGCGCCCAGTCAGTATGTCTGCATGCCAGTGATGTTTTGGCGTAATTAACTTATTTAAAATGATTAAATTTAAGTGATGAAATTATTTAAAATGATTTAAATTTGCCGATAGTAATAAAGTGAAAATAAACTTTTATTATTTTTTTTTTATTCCAAATATTTTTTTTTATCCTGTCGGATATGTATTTAAGGTGAAACATTCTAAAAATTTTCGAATCTCATTAAATTCTGTTCTATCTTTAATAGTTTTAAAAATAACAAGTTCGACTGGAAATAAAAATTTACTTTTAACATTCTCAAAAACTATTGTAGTTTCCTGCATAAGTTTTCCATACGGCGATTTGTCGTCAAACCAAATCATCAAATTCTGCAATGGAAGCGAATGAATACAAATACTCTACTTCCCATTATATGTGTAAGTTATATACATTTTACTTCAATTTATGGTGCATTATTATTATTAACACTTTACAGCATAGTTGAAAAGTGTTATGACTTTGTTCATTCTGTCTGTCTGTCTGTCCGTTAGCACAATAACTGCCGTAAAAATGACGTTATCAAAATGAAATTTCAGTATGTTGTTCAGACGGGCTGTGGGACCTATGGGAATATAAATGAATAATATCACCCAATTAGTTTTGGATTGAACCCGGGTTGAAAAAATGAAATACATTGAACCCTATGGGACCTAATTTTACAAACATTTTTTAAGAGAATTTAAAATGCACATTTGCTTCGAAAGTTTTAGGACATATTCAAATTATCCCATAAAATATACAAGAAAAATTTCACCAAAATATATTTAGTAATTTTTTAAATAAAAAATAAAATAATAATTACACCCTTTATATGAAGAGATCACGTGACCAACTTCAAAATAAAATATGGCATCCATCTTGTGTCAAAATCGTGATTTTAAAAGTTCTTTTTAATTCGTATTTAGTGTTGTATCCGTCCTAAAACTGCTTAATTTTTGCTTAAATTCTGTGCATCTACATAATGAAACAACGCAATTACAATACATTCGAGTTTAAATGATCATAAAACTTTGATTATTTCTACAGCGAAGCCTCATTTTCTCTCATGGAGAATGTAAACACCAAAAGATGTAGAATGAGTTGTATAAGAATTGCTGCATTTCTTTAACGCAAAATTATTTAGTTCATGGAGTCTATATAAATAAAAATGAAAATCTGTCTGTCTGTCTGTCTGTTTGTCCCATCATCACGGGAGAACGGCTGAATCGAAATTGATGAAATTTTGTGGGTAGCCTAGAAATAGCCCCACTTAAAATTTTGTCCGTGTTTTGAGTTTTTACGACCAGTGGTTCTCGAGATATTAGTAAAAAACGAAATTTTCGTTTGTCTCATCATCACGGGAAAACGGCTGAACCGAATTTAATGAAATTTTGTGGATAGCCTTGAAATAGCCCCCCATAAATTTTGTCTAAGTTTCGAGTTTCTAAGACCTGGGGTTCTCGAGATATTAATGAAAAACGGAACTTTTTCTTAGGAGATCTACTCTCCAACTCCGTGGTTTATCCAAACGGAAAGGATGAAAATCGTTTGTTTAAAACGCCAAAATGAAATAAAACTTTATTTCCAAGTTTTGTGCAGGATTTTTGCATTAATTAGTCACTTTAGGAAAGCATGAATTGTTTGAAACATGAATTTAAATGGAAAAATCTACCTCCATGGTTCATCTTTCACAAATTTTTACTCAACGATGAAAAGTATAAAGAAATCAAAATGGCTATTTAATTTCGCATTTTATGAGGAAGATTCTATCTTATATCATGTTGTTCGGCAATGGAATGAAATTAAATGTGTTGGTAATATTTATTATTATTTTTTCTATTTGTATAATAAATAAATGGATGCAAAAATATATTTTATAAATGAACGGTTTGATTGTTATTTTAATTATATATATTGCGGACTGCGTACATCACTTTCATTTATTTAAGCAAAGAGGTTTCAAGCTCATATATTGTGTTTAGCTAATAAACTCATATATTTATTGTGTTTACCCAATAAATTCATATAGCCGACTGTTGAAGCAGAAAAAGAGTAGAACGGGTGTATGTATCTTCTAATACAATTTTAGTGTTTTCATTTAGTATATACAAACGGGATCAGGATATTTTATTCTTCAGATCTGCAAATTCAGAGCTACGAATTTAGCGGAATATCTCTAAATAACTTGGTAACTTTTCTTAAACTTTATCAAATTAGTGGAAATGTCTCCAAATTGATAAAAATGGCCCAAATCAATGAAATTAAATTTGTTTTTTTAGAATAGAGTACTGAAATGATGTTTCTGTAGCATTTGTCGGTCAGTCCATCCATCCTACTTAGTAACGCATTTAAGGAATTTTTTATTATCACCAAATTGGTAAAAATATTTTTAAATCCATAAAAATATCATGAAATTGATAAAATCGCGCTTAATAAATGAAATTAATTGTGTTTTGTTAGGGGATAGTATTGTGATGATGTTTCGTCAATTTGTCACAAAATGGGACTATCAGTTCTACAGTCCCACTTGGCGATAAATTTGGCGATTTTTTAAGTTATCGCTAAATTGACGAAAATGTCGCCAAACCTTCCATGGAGATTGCATTATTCAGATGATATGATTTCTATCAATTTATTTGAAGCAAATGATATCATGTCGCTTAGCAACGGACCCAATATGTTATGCGGCATACGATTTTTATTAAATCTTTTCCGATTTGAATAATAAAAATATGTATATAAAATAAATTTCATTGACATTGCATTTTTGACTGGATAATATCAATTACGGTCTTCAGATTTAAACATCATTATTATTGGTATTTTCGGGGACTGTTGATTCAGGGATTATTGATATTTTCAAATTATTATGGAATTGTTTTATTATGACGAAAATTGTTGAAACTCATATATAGTACGTTGTACGAGTAATCTTCCACAAATGCATGGGTATATCTTCTAATCTACGAGAATATAAGTAGTACAGGTATATTGGCATATATATATATTTTGATATATATTGGCATGTATTGGAATCAATTACGACCTTCTGGTATTAAGATTACGGGGATTTTTGATACTTTCAATTTATTACGTCATCTTTTTTAATTTGGCAAATATTTTTGAGACTCATATTGCAATACGGGTAAGCTTCACACACTGACATATTTTCTAATCTGCGACAATATAAGTAGTACGGGGTTGCATATATTGATTCAATTCCTTTTTTTTTGTAAATTTACTTACAAAAGGGGCCAGGATGTTTTATTCTTCAGATCTGCCCGTGAATATAATTTTGCATAGCGAGAACAGATATTCTTAAACTTCTCTTTAGGAGCAATAAATTTAATATTTTAACAGAATTTGCACATGATTGCGAATTATAAATTTCTTTATATTATATACTCCGTACGAAGAACGGGTATGCTGCTAGTCTGCAATATAGCCGATATGAATGAAACATTCATTGATTTTACACAGAGAGGCAGACGATTTTTTTGATAAAGTTTAAAGCACAGAGTTAAATTACTTGTACCTCCATGGTTTTAAGTTTTAAAATAAAATAAATTATTATAGTATTGTGATGAATGAAAGGAATGGAAAAATGTTTATGAATGAAATATAGTTTTTATATAGAGGCGATGTATATTTCGATGACGTCATTTGAATAAAGTTCATTTGTTTTCGATGAATATTTCAAATATAATAAATTATTGTAGTGTTATGATAATTTTAAAAATATTACCGAGGAATGTATCGCATTTTAGAGATGTTTAAACCAGGCAATTTATATTTCAATGCCGTCATTTGAATGAAGTTCATTTTTTTCGATGAAGTTTTAAGTTTTCAAATATAATAAACTAATGTAGTATTGTGATAATTTTAAAAATATTACCGAAGAATATATTGCAATTTAGAGATGTTTATATAAAATTGCATTGAAGTTGGAAAGGGATTCATAATCAATGCTTTATGCATGATTGATCTTTCTTCATTTTTTTAGCGGAAGATTTCATCTTGTACCTTATATTTGCATGTATTTTTCAGAAACAGCAAAATTTTAATTATGTGTTTTTTTCTACTGAGTGGCAATATTACGTTATTTGTTACTACCAACAGTTTTGTTTAAAATATTCCTTGCATAAAATAGTGAGTTTTTTCTATTCATGGTTTGTTTAGATTATTCTATACAGAAAGTAGTGAGTTTTTATAGTTTTAGAATTATTTGTCTTTCATAGTTTTAAATTTTGTTGTAATGATAATATATTTTGTTTAATAAGTATTTTTGAATTCTTATTTTAATAGCGTTGCAAATATTTTATTTACTTAAATTAATGGTAGAGTGATTTCGTTTAGAATATTTTATGCTTCGTTGCTTATAGAACGATAAGTTGTTTGTAAATTATGTTTTTATCTAATTGTTTATTATCTTAGCACGGAAAGACGCCCTTATTTCTTTTTTGTGAGAATTATTATAAAATGTTAGAAAGGAAAACTCCAAATATTAAACATTCACAAAAAATTAGAAATTAAGTTTCTTTATGCGCGATAAACGGGTATACAGCTATTACACTGTAAAACATTTGCAAACATGTCAAGGAATGTTGCAGGGGAATCAGGTGTCCGTAATGGGGAGTAAGATTGATAGTTATGATAATATATATATGATAATATATAAAAATGCAACAAGAAAGATCAATCATGTTTAAAACATTGATTATGAAACACTTTTCAACATCAATGCAATTTTATTTAAACATGTCTAAAATGCAATACATTCCTCGGTAATATTTTAAAACTTATCACAATACTACATTCATTTATTATATTTGAAAACTTAAACCTTCATCGACAAAAATGAACTTCATTCAAATGATGGCATTGAAATATAAATTGTCTGGATTAAACATCTCTAAAATGTGATACATTCCTCGGTAATAATTTTAGAATTATCATAATACTACGATAATTTATTATATTTGAAAACTTCATCGAAAACAACTGGAATTCATTCAAATGACGTCATAGAAAAAATAACACGCCTGGCTCTCTCTATAAAAGCAGCATTTCATTCATAAATAATTTCCCATTCATGTCAATCATCACAATACTATAATTTATTTTATTTAAAAATTTAGACCATGGAGCTACAAGTAATTAAACTCTATGCGTAAAATTTCATCGAAAAAATCGTCCTTTTCTTTGTAAAATCAATGAATCATTCATATCAGCTATGCAGACTCCATGAACTAAATGATTTTGTGATAAAGAAATACAGCAATTCTAATACAACTCAATCTATATATTTTGCTGTTTACATTTTACATAGGTGAAAAATAGGTTTCGTTGTAGAAATAATCAAATTTGGATGAGCATTTAAACTCAAATATATTGTAATTACTTTGTTTCAGTATATAGATGCACAGAATTTAGGCAAAAATAAAGTGGTTTTAGGACGGATACAACACTCAATATGAATTAAAAAGAACTTTAAAAATCACGATTTTGAGACAAGATGGATGCCATATATCATTTTGAAGTGTGTCACGTGATATTTTCATATCATGGTCACGTGATCGCTTTATATAAGAGGTGTCATTATTATTTTAATTTTTATTTAAAAAACTACTGAATATATTTCGCTGAATTATTTTTTTTTTATATATTTTATGGAACAATTTGAATATTACCTAAAATTTTCGAAGCAATTTGTGAATTTTAAATCCATTTAAAAAATGTTTGAAAAATTAGGGCTCAATGTATTTCATTTTTTCAACCCGGGTTCAATCCAAAACTAATTGGATGCTATTATTCATTTATATTCCCATAGGTCCTACAGACCATCTGAACAACATACTAAAATTTCATTTTGATTCATAAAAGTCATTTTTACGGCAGTTATCGTTCTATCGGACAGACAGACAAACAGACAGACAGACAGAATTAACAAAGTCATAAACACTTTTCAACTTTGTTGTAAAATGTTAAAAATACAAAAAAGAACGCTTAGGTAGACGATAATTAGATGAATATTTCAGTAATGAAGCTGGAAATGAACTCCTGGAATTGCAGCTTTTTAAGCACTTTACAACATAGTTGAAAAGTGTTTATGACTTTGTTCATTCTGTCTGTCTGTCCGTTACTGCCGATAACTGCCGTAAAAATGACTTTATCAAAATGAAATTTTAGTATGTTGTTCAGATGGTCTGTGGGACCTATGGGAAGATAAATGTATAATAACACCCAATTAGTTGCGGACTGAACCCGGGTTGAAAAAATGAAATGCATTGCACCCTATGGGACCTAATGTTTCAAAGGTTTTTTAAACGAATTTAAAATTTACAAATTGCTTCGAAAGTTTTAGGAAATATTCAAATTATCCCGTAAAAAATATGAAAAAAATTTCAGCAAAATATATTCGGTAGTTTTTTAAATAAAAAATAAAATAATAATTACACCCATATTATATGACGAGATCACATGACCCATTTCAAAATAAAGTATGATATCCATCTCGTGTCAGAATTATGATTTTTAAAGTTCTTTTTAATTTATATTTAGTGTTGCATCCGTCCTAAAACCGATCAATAACGTCACGAACACAAAAATTGTATCGCGACTATTTTTGGCAACAATGATTGAAGCTGTTAAGTCATTGAACCGTAGCGATCATTGAACCTTAAATATACCTTTTATGCATGTCATTATGTCAAATTGTATCCTATGCTGTCATGTTAATAAAATATCAAATTTTGAATAAATTTATAAGTTTTTGTCGAATTTAAAAAAATTCTATTTATTTCTAAATTTTTCGATAACAAATCCGGATATAAAGTTTCACGAAAATCCAATAATATTTATATCAGCTATCGTGTGCACTACGCATGAAAAAGTAAAAATTATGCGAAATATTGATGAGGCAAGGGCAAATAATTGCGGACCTCTAGCATTCATATACTTGCATATGATAAAACAAAAATATCAATCATGCATAAAACAATGATTATTATGAAACACTTTCCAACGAAATTCAATTTTATTTAAACATCTCTAAAATGCGATACATTCAGAGGTGATATTTTTTTAATTATCACAGTACTACAATAATTTATTTTACTTGGAAACTTAAGACTTCAGCAAAAAAGGCAATGCTATAAAATCATCTACTTCTCTATGTAAAACCAATAAATATTTCATCCATACCACTTATATTCCAGACTCCAGAGATAAATAATTTTGCGTTAAAAAAATTCAGCAATTCTCATCTTACAATCGCTTGATTTGTTTACATTCTGCAGAAACTAGAATTAGGCTTCGTTGTAGAAATAATCAAAGTTTTAGTGATCATTTAAAATCAAAAATATTGTAATTGCGTAGAAACAGAATTTAGATACACAGATCATATGCAAAAATAAAGCGGTTTTAGGACGGATACAACAAAATATAAATATAAGCGTTCCTTAAAAATCAAGATTTTCACTAAGCAAAAAAAAAAAAAATGTATGCCATATTTTACTTTGAAATGAGTCACGTGATATCTTCATATAATATGGGTGTAATTATTATTTTAATTTTTATTTAAAAAACTCTTTAACATATTTCGATAAAATAATTTTTACACATTTTACGTGATAATTTGAATATTTCCTAAAATTTTCGTAGCAATTTGTGAATTTCAACTAAATGTTTGAAAAATTTAGTCCTATAGGGTTCAATGTATTTCATTTTTTAAATTTGGGTTAAATCCAAAACTAATTGGGTGATATTATACTTTTACATCCCCATATGTCCCACAAACCACAACAACGTACTAAAACTCCATTTGATGAAGTCATTTTTACGGCAGTTATCGTGCGAACGGATGGATGGCAGACAGACAGAATGAACAAAGTCATAAACACTTTACAGATATGTTGGAAAGTGTTAAATAATCCTACTGAGAATACTATCTTCATTTTGAGAATTAGTTTAGTATTAATCGGTTTGCAAATTAGTTTAGGAATCAGATTTCATGTGGCCGCGCACCCAGACACATCTATCGTTAGCTCAGAAAAGTTCCCGCTAAAAAATCATCACTTGGAAAGTGACAGCTAAAAGAATTGACCATCAGCTGCAGACACCGCAGCTAGTAAATATGAAAACATGTTTTAATTAACTGGAGAGTGTGATTCAACTTCATTTTCTCATAGCAGAATCCATTTTAAGTAGCTTGGAATTTTTTATTTTTCCAAAAAAAATTGTATTATTGGTCTAAATCAGTGTTCTTCAACCTGTGTTCCGCGGAACCCTAGGGTTCCAATCAAACGCTTTAGGGGTTCCGCGAGTCTATACTACAATTCGTTGTTTTTGTTTTGTTTTTCTTTGTTTTCCATTTCATATGACATATATATGTATAATACAAATGCTTTATATAAAATAATCTTCTTGTTTGAATTAATGCAAATTTATATCTTATAAAGTTTTTATAACAAAGGCAGATACGCACCTTGTTCATAACATGTAATACGTAATATGACACATCCCCCCTAAAATCAAATCTGGGTGTGCTACTGAACGAAGGGTTCCATAAAAAAATATCTCAAAAAAAGGGTTCCGCGAGATGACAAAGGTTGAAGAACACTGGTCTAAATGATCATAATTATAACATGTTACCCTTCATTTTAAAGCGCTTGAAAAAATTTTTCGATTGATGCCAAGTTTTTGTCCATTGTCCATTGCCAAGTTGGACAATGTTTCCCCCCATCGGGAACGAATTAGAATTCCCCATCGAGAAGGGATTTCTATTCGTTCTCGATGGTTATCGAGAAGGGATTTCTATTCGTTCTCGATGGTTCCGGCTAACTTATCCCTCGAGGGGAGTAATGATGTCCCGAAAGCAAAAATTGTATGGCAACAATTTTTCCCTACAATGGCTGAAACTATGAAGTTTAAATCATAGAGATAGTTTCCCTTTGTCTTCATGTTTTAAACAATGTGATTCAGGTTAAACTCGTCGCCATTTGGCAAGCTATCAGTTGATCACTTTTATTTTGCGCTACGTACCTAAATGAAATATATGTATACATATGTAATTAATAGTTCACAAATGCTTTTTATTAATAGGTATTGTATGATGCAAACTGTGATTCAATACCGCGTAATGAATAGTGGCTTTCATCATAAAAATAGTATCCTAATTAGTTCATAAATGATTAAATGTTTTTAATCGAGCAATTTATTTGAACACTGCAAAATTTAATATTTAGGTTCAGGAGTGGGATAGCTCAGTGGTTAGCGCAGGGGAACTGCATTGGGATGACCCGAGTTTGATTCCCGACTCTTTCCAATCTGTCTCCGTGTTCAAGTGGAGTACGGGCACGTTAAATAAGGCCTTCCGTGGATTTGATGATAAGGGAAGGAGGGTACGGTCACTGAGAATACCATCCTCCATGGTTTAGGCCTAAATTGGGTAACATTACCCGGTCGTCGAGACAGATACCTTACACTTTCGGGTAGGTTAGACGGTAGAAGAAGAATCTTTTTTGGGCGCATTTCTAAAAAAAGTTGCAATGTGGAAATCTTCTTTCAACAATGTTAAGCCCCCTTTGAATTTCCCTCCAGACCCACTTTAATTCTGTTTTTGGCTACAGCCTCATTAAGAACGATTTGTTTTGAAATATAACGTATGCATATTTAGGTTGTTTCAAAAGGACTAATTTTGTACGGTATTTCTAGATAAATACTTTCAATTGAAAAAATGTTTTAAATCGCAGGAAGTATTAGAGTATTAGTATTAAACTTATTTCAATACTGGATGACGTATTAGCATAAAAATACAGAAAAATTATTTTTGCATAACCTCTTTAACGAAAAAAGTTCGATTACTGAAAAAATGAGCATAAAAGCTGGAGTCCTTTTAAAAATAAAAATAACGGTTCTAAGTTAAAAACTCATGCTGATTTTTATGAGATAAATTTTTGTGGTCCATATTTTGATTAAATAGTGGTTTGCAGCAAAAACAAGTATACAAAGTAATATAAACCTTGTTTTGTGGAGAATCCCTAAATTATTTCGAAAATTA
Source organism: Amaurobius ferox (assembly GCA_951213105.1). Taxonomy (NCBI): domain Eukaryota; kingdom Metazoa; phylum Arthropoda; class Arachnida; order Araneae; family Amaurobiidae; genus Amaurobius; species Amaurobius ferox. The sequence continues at coordinate 25,851,411 of OX578148.1, forward strand.
CTTGGTATAAGAGTATGGTTTTTGTAGTGCAGGTCAGGAATTTCGTTTTATTAACACTTTACAACAAAGTTGAAAAGTGTTTATGACTTTGTTCATTCTGTCTGTCTGTCTGTCTGTCTGTCTGTCTGTCTGTCTGTCTGTCCGTTAGCACGATAACTGCCGTAAAAATGAGTTTATCAAAATGAAATTTTAGTATGTTGTTCAGACGGTCTGTAGGACCTATGGGAATATAAATAAATAATATCACCCAATTAGTTTTTTATTGAACCCGGGTTGAAAAAATGAAATACATTGAACCCTATGGGACCTAATTTTTCAAACATTTTTTAAGTAAATTTAAAATTCACGAATTGCTTCGAAATTTTTAGGAAATATTCACATTATCCCATAGATTATATAAAAAAAAATTCAGTAAAATATGTTAAGTAGTTTTTTAATTAAAAAAATTATTTAATATAGGGAAAAAAACAAATTCAATTAAATTCTGACTTTGGGATATCTTCCAGAAAGAAAAGAGAGAGATATTATATAATAAATATCTCTCCATTTGTTTAAACGTTTTGCATATGGGAGTGGCTTCATATTTTAAGATAAATTTGGTAGATAACAATTTTTCATTTTTTTAACACTTTACAACAAAGTTGAAAAGTGTTTATGACTTTGTTCATTCTGTCTGTCTGTCTGTCTGTCTGTCTGTCCGTTAGCACGATAACTGCCGTAAAAATGAGTTTATCAAAATGAAATTTTAGTATGTTGTTCAGACGGTCTGTAGGACCTATGGGAATATAAATAAATAATATCACCCAATTAGTTTTTTATTGAACCCGGGTTGAAAAAATGAAATACATTGAACCCTATGGGACCTAATTTTTCAAACATTTTTTAAGTAAATTTAAAATTCACGAATTGCTTCGAAATTTTTAGGAAATATTCACATTATCCCATAGAATATATAAAAAAAAATTCAGTAAAATATGTTAAGTAGTTTTTTAATTAAAAAAATTATTTAATATAGGGAAAAAACAAATTCAATTAAATTCTGACTTTGGGATATCTTCCAGAAAGAAAAGAGAGAGATATTATATAATAAATATCTCTCCATTTGTTTAAACGTTTTGCATATGGGAGTGGCTTCATATTTTAAAATAAATTTGGTAGATAACAATTTTTCATTTTTTTTAAATTTTATATAACTCTTCATGATAAATTTAATTGATGGCATTTTAAATGCACTTTCCTACGTCCTAGAGAGTTAAAATTTGGTACACAGCTTAAATTTGTTGAACATTTTATTCGACAAAAATTTGATGGATCTTTAAATATAGATCATACATTTTTTTCGAAATGGCCTGAAAAAAATCCCCGTTCACTTCTATAAATCATTGGTGTAATATTGTTAAAAATTCTGATGTGGACAGCACATGTCTTTCTCTGCAGACTCATATTCGTTCTCTTAATTTATTCAATGATAATTTGAGTTTATCTGCACAACATAAGTATTTTAAATGACATTGAATTTACACGTTAAACTTAAATTTGGTTCTCATTTGATAGCTGGACTTATTGTCAAAGGTGGCGTAGCGAAAAAACTAGAATATCTCAAGAACGGCTAGTCCTAGAGTAATGGGGTTAGTCTTATTCTTTTTGTTGTCAAAAATCACATATAAAATAGGAATTTAATTGATATAATTGAGCACACGTAGTCTTTTATTTTTATATATAACGATTTTTGCTGGCCATTTCGCAAAAATAGCCCGTTCCTTTTTCCCGAATCGTAGTAGAATAACCTACAAATGATTTATATACAAAATTTTGTTAAATTTGGTATATAAATCACTTGTAGGTTATTGAAATATTATACTCCAAATTTTGTTAAATTTGGTTCATTAGTTTTTAGCTAGAGTGGATAAAGGCAATTTCTGCGGCCATTTCGCAAAGAAGGCAGATTCTTTTATTACGAATCGTACTATAATCTAATGAACATCAGGATTTCCCACAAAAAACATACCTACCAAATTGTATGAAATTTGGTCCATTAGTTTTTCAATTAGAGTGGATGTAATATCCACACAGACACACAGAAACATACACAGATACACCCTTACACACACAGACGTCTTCCTAAAAGTATTTTTTTCGTGTTCTAGAAGTCCCAAAACGTGTAGATCCTTTGAAAATTCGAGTTCCGATCTTCGGCACGATTCCAATACTTTGAGTACATACACATATATATTATCTGTGTATTATCTGTGTATCTAAATTCCGTGCCTATGCAATTACAATAGTTGTGATTTTAAATGATCCCTAAACTTTTATTATTTCTTCAAGGAAGCCTAATTTTAGCATATGCAGAATGCAAATATCTCAAGCGATTGTAAGATGAATTACATAAGAATTGCTGAATTTTTTTCACACAAAATTATTTAGCTCTGGAGTCTGGAATACAAGTTATATGAATGAAATATTCATTGATTTTGCATAAAGAATCGGATGATTTATATTTCGATACAGTTTTAAATATTTAAGTATAATAAATTACTGTACTACTGTGATAATGTAAAAGATATTACCACTGAATGAATCACATTTTAGAAATTTTTAAATGAAATTACATTTCAGTTGGAAAGTGTTTCATAATCAATGCTTATGCATGATTGATCTTTCTTGTTTCCCATGTTTTTATTTTAAAGGTACAAATGCCAAGCTATCTAATTATTAAGCTATCCAAAAAGTTTATAAACATTTTGGGGGCAATTAGATATTTTGCCCTAAAGTTAGATTTCTTTCTTTTCTGCAAATACCTTCCCTCAGCTTTAAACACATTTTAGAGAAACTTATTTTACGATTCAAAACAATTTTCCAATCGTGCTAAAATAGAGCAACTTCCAAATTCGAGGCCAATGAACTAAGACAGCTTGGACTTGACGCCTCGCCTACACTAGTTTGAGAATAAGCATTTCCTTTGTATATTTGCTTTTATTGTAACCCAGATTAAACAGCATTTGAATAAAGTTGTGATTCAAATGAGGAAGTTTACGTTACATTGTAACGTAAACTTCCGTAATTTAATTGAGGAAGTTTATCTTACATTGTAACGTTTCCTATTTTGTATATTTAAATATGTATGTATTGCAGACTGTTCGACTTTCATGGTGTTTCAAGATATTATGTAGCAAAGTATAATATGTAATATCTGTCTGTCACACTTGGCGATAAATGTGTCGCCATATCGCCAACTTGATGATTTATGGGAAATGACATGGATCACAGATACCAAGTTTACAGCGGCGGATTGGGACTATCAAACTTGCCCGATGATGTTGATGTTTTGCCGTTCCTGATCATGACCTGGTGTACGAAAACAAGGTTGTCCAACTGGAGGCCCTGGCAGCATATCTGATTAGCAAAACGTAAATATATATATATATAAATAGATGTAAATAAATAAACAATTTCTAGCGATTTAAATAAAAATATTTTTCAACATTTCATTGTTTTTACAGAATGAAACGTTAATTCTAAATTCTAAAAAAAAAAAAAAAAAAAAATAATGTAGAAAGATGTTTTATGTTTATTTATAAAATCTATTACTTTTATTTTCTATTTTTGTACTCGAAATAAAGTTAAAAAATTTTTTAAAAAAATATTTACTTTTACATTATTGAGATAATTTTTTTTTCCAATGGCAGATAACAAGACAAACATTATGGAAACTGAGCGAACACAATACATATAACGTGAACAATACATATAACGTATTCAACATGTTATATTTTTTTAACATGGCGGCATATACCATAAAAGGGTTTATTTATGGCTCAATGATAATGAGACTTAATAGTTTCAATCATTGTTGTGAAAAACAGCCGCGACACAAATTTTTTTGTTCGTGTCATCAATAGCCCACTTTGAGGGCAAGTTACCCCTCCCCGCGGGTGAGGGGTGGGGGTACATTGTCAAGTACGGTATCGATCGAAATATTTTTTCAAGCCCTTTAACGTGAAGGGTAACACGCTATAGTTGTAATCATTTGAACCCACGATACCGATTTTTCAAATTTTTTCCTTGTAAAATTTGAAAAAAAAAAACTGATCTGGGCAGTACATGACTTTCCCTGCAGACTTATATCCACGTTCTCTTTATTTTAATTAAATTTAATTCACTTTTAATTCAATTTTCGTCCTCGTTTGGTAACTGGACATATTTTCAAATATGGGAGTAGAGAAAATGCGAAAAACTGAAATATCTCGAGAACGGCTAGTCCTAGTGTAATGGGGTTGACCTTATTCGTTTCTTTATTTAAAATTACGTATAAAACAAGCATTTAATGGATATATTTAAGCATACGTAGTTTTTACTTTAGTTTTTGACGATTTTTGCGGTTCATTTCGCAAAAAAAGGCAGGTTATTTTTTTCCAAAGCGTACCAAAATCTAATCAGCACCAGAGTAACCCACAAGAGACTTATCTACTGAATTTTGTGAAATTCGGTCCATTAGTTTTTCAGCTAGAGTGGATACAGACTTTTATGGGCCATTTCGCAAAAAATGGCGGGTTCTTTTATCCCGAATCGCACCCAAAACTAATCAGCACCAAATTCGCCCATAAATGATTTTTTATCTACCAAATTTTATGAAATTCGGTCAATGAAATTCGGTTAGAGTGGACACAAAATCTGCACAGACAGACAGACACACACACAGACGTCATGCTAAAAATGGTTTTTTCGTATTCTCGTGGTCTTGAAACATGTAGATCCGTCGAAAACTCGAGTTGCGATTTTCGACATAATTCCAATACTTTCCTTATATATTACCATCTATTGCAAGGAAAGTAAAAATCTGATGTGGGCAGCACATGACTTTCCCTGTAAACTTCTATTCACGTTCTCTTTATTTTAATTACATTTAATTCACTTTTAATTCAATTTTCGTTCTCATTTGATAACTGGACTTCTTTTCAAAGGTGTCGTAGAGAAAATACGAAAAAAACTAAAATATTTCGAGAACGGCTACTCCCAGTGTAATGGGGCTGATCTTATTATTTTCTTCCTTAAAAATTACGTATTAAACAAGCATTTCCTGGATATATTTGAGCATACGTAGATTTTTATTTTAGATTTTGGGGATTTTTGCGGGCCATTTTGCAAAAAAAGGCAGGTTATTTCTTTCCGAATCGTACCAAAATCTAATCAGCACCAGGGTGTCCTACAGACTTATCTACCAAATTTTGTTTAATTCGGTCCATTAGTTTTTCGGCTAGAGTGGATATAAGCTTTTACGGGGGGCCATTTCGCAAAAAAAGGCGGGTTGTTTTATCTCAAATCGTACCCAAAACTAATCAATATCAGATTCGCCCACAAGTGACTTACCTTCCAAATTTTATGAAATTCGATCAATTACTTTTTTAGTTAGAGTGGATACAAAATCTACACAGACAGACAGACACACACACAGACGTCACGCTATAAATAGTTTTTTCGTATTCTAGAGGTCTCGAAACGTGTCGATCCGTCTAAAACTCGAGTTGCGATTTTCGGCATAATTCCAATACTTTCCCTATACATTACCATGTATTGCAGGGAAAGTAAAAATCTGTTGTGGACAGCACATGACTTTTCCTGCAGACTTATATTCACGTTCTCTTTATTTTAATTAAATTTAATTCACATTTAATTCAATTTTCGTTCTCATTTGATAACTGAACTTATTTTCAAAGTTGGTGTAGAGAAAATACGAAAAACTAAATTATATCGAGAACGGCTAGTCTTAGTGTAATGGAGTTGGTCTTATTCTTTTCATCGTTAAAAATTATGTATAAAACAAGCATTTAATGGATATATTTAAGCATACGTAGTTTTTATTTTATATTTTGATGATTTTTGTGGGACATTTGGCAAATAAAAAGAAAGTTATTTTTTTTCCAATCGTACCAAAATCTAATCAGCACCAGAGTATCCTGCAAGTGACTTATCTACCAAATTTTGTAAAATTTGGTAGATTAGTATTTTAGAGTAGAGAAAATTTGGTCAATTAGTATTTTAACTAGAGTTGATACATGAAATTTTTACGGGCCATTTTGCAAAAAAAGGCTCGTTCAGTTTTCACGAATCGTACTAAAAACTAATCAGCTCCAGGGTCATACTAAAGTGGCTTGCTTGCCTTCCAAATTTTATGGAATTTGGTCCATTAGTTTTTAAGTTAGAGTGCATATATACGTTGCACAGACACACACACTGATGTCATGCTAAAAATAGTTTTTTCGTATTCTAGAGGTCTCGAAACGTATAGATCTGTCGAAAACTCGAGTTGCGATTTTCGGCATGATTCGAATACTTTCCCTATACATTACCATGTATTGCAGGGAAAGTAAAAATGAATTCTGGTATAAAGTTGAGTTGAGTTAAGTCGAGTTAAGCCAGACTGTAGTTAATTTTATATAATGTAGATAGTTGGCAGGCATAACAAATTTATCTCATACGATCGATCGTCCACCACTCATTTCGACATCCTGAATATGTTTTTTTGCAACTGAAAATAAGTCCGACTTAAAACACTTTTATCACGGTTCAAGATAAAATTTCGCCTTATTCTTCCAAATACTTACATTTCAGAACTTCGAAAAACAGGTGTTGCTATTCATGGACGAGTAATGAATCACATTGTTGTCTTACCAGTACAGAGGTATAAATGTGCAGATTTTTTCCAGATGAGGATCCGTCATGAATTTATAACAATGCTTCCAACGCGTCACTGTAACCTTAGCTATTTTAGGGAGTTTCGGTTTCAAGATTCAGAGTAAAAGCAATCAGATGTAGTCAGTATATTATATTTTTCTTGCACACTACACAGTAAGAAAAAATCTGATGTGGGCAGCACATGACTTTCTCTACCATAAGCCCTGACTTGAAAAATTATTGGGATTCTGAAAATTCGAAATCAAATGACCCATGCATTTTGCAAAGGATTTAAGCCTAATTTACATATTATTCAGTCAGATTATCTGGCAGAATAAAACGTCTGAAATGCTAAAATGAAGCAAATTATAGTTAAGTACAGAAAAACATTTTTTTTTCGCTAGATAATTATTTATTTATTTCGTTTTGCTTCTGTAGGTGCAACATTATTATATACAATATACATATATTGTTTGAATTTCCAGCTGAATTATCTTTATAAGAGTAAAAATCTGATGTGGGCAGCACATGAATTTCCTTACATAATACAATGAATTTACGACTTTTACAGTAAAAAAAAATAAATTATTCTTATAGTAGATAGTTATATTCTTTCCAAGATATTGAATTTTCGTCAATTAGTCGTCATTTTCATTGATTTAGCTTCATTTTTGTCCATTTGGCAAGTTTTTCGTTAATTTAGCAACATTTAAAAAAGTCGCCAAGTTGGCGACATTACACCAAATTCGTCGCCAAAATCTCGTCAAGCGTTATGGACGGAGACATAAGTTGTTTTTACAGCAGATAAATGACTATTGGCGTTGAAATACAAAAGAATTACTAAAAGTATCTTTTTTCATGAATGGAACGAGCTAGATCCACGAGAATGATATCACCAAATTTATCGCATGATATTACACATGAAAAGTGAACATGTTTCTCAATAGGACATTTTTATTTATTTTATTTTATTTTTTTATACTTTTTTGATAAATGTGCAATATCTCAAAAACGGTTCGTGCTAGCATCCTAAAATTTATGCCAATCGTTTTCAAATGATAAATTACATAAAAAATGTCTATTTGCGTAACTTTATTAGAGGTTTTGATTTTTTGATGATTTTTTCAAAATTTCACTCGAAAATTTAAGGGGGTTTTGAATATTCGATTGCGTATAAAAATAATAGGCTTCCAGTATTCACGGATTGTAATATTTGTACCAAATTTCGTTCGATTCGATACATTTGTTCGTCAGACTCGATAGACTCACTGACACACACACACACTTTCACACGCACACACGCACACAGACCGCCTCAAAAATGTTCGATTCGTGATCAGGGATGCTTGAAACGTGCTCTCCCGTCGAAAACTCGAATTCGAATTTTCGACCCTGTCACAATACTTTCCTTATACATTATTGTATATAAGGAAAGTAACAAAAAAAAAATTCTAAATTTATATTTTAGGTCATTTTACCAATGTTAAAAATGTCAATAAATTTCTCTTTAAATCATTTCTAAAAAGTTAAGATTTTGTTGATTTAAAAATCTTGTATCCAGAATATAATAAACAGAGTGAGGGGTAAATACACACTTTATAGTAAACAGGGAATGAATAATGAAAAAATTGAACAATGTATAACGAAAGGCAAAATTTATGCATATATGCCGACATTTTCCCTGCTAAATACTCGCAAGAGTATTAGAGGTAGAGAGGAACCCACAACAAAATTATTGGAGGTTTAAAAAGTGTCTCCAACCCACGAAGCCGGCTTCTATTTTCATTACATAGTGCAAGTTCTTCTTTCAATGCGGAACAATAATGGACAAGATACACGACACAAGATTTTTAATGTTGAAAAGTACTCTGACATTTTGTGCTTTTCTGAATGACAACATGTAAAATTATTTTGAAGTACACCTATTTAACGTTAATAAATGTCCTGATTTCTTTACGATTTTTTCAAAAATTCATTCGAAAATTTGGGGATTTTCGAACGTTTGATCGCGTTTAAAATCAATATACGGTTCCAGTATTCACGGATCGTAATAATCGTACCAAAATTGCATTTAAAACGCCCCATTCGTTCTTGAGATATCAGAACCACAGACCCACTGACACGGACACACACACACGCGGAGACATCACCTCAAAAACGTTTGATTCGAGTTCAAAGTTGCTGGAAACGTGCTCTTTCGTCGCAAAGTTGAATTCTAATTTTCGACTCCATCACAATACTTTCTTTATACAATATACTATATATGTAGGGAAAGTTATTATCAGACGATCCCGAGATATTACAAATTTTTTTTTCTAGATGGGGCACGAAATCTCTCGAATGAATTAAGATGTGTTCTTGAAATTTGGTAAGTTATTTTCAGTGAAATAGTGTCACTAGAAAATATTGGAGAGGGTGTGTGTATGTGTGTGTGTGTGGGGGGGGGAAATAATCAAATATACAGTGAAACCTGTATATTTGGTTATCCCCCCCACACACACACACTTTATTTATTTTTGTAAATAAAAGAATCGTGTATAAATATTTGTAATTAATCGCGGCGTTCTGATACTAATTTTTAGCAATATACAACTGTATTATTGGTCCTGGAGGGGAGGGGGGGTCTGAATGGTCTGAAATTACAAAACCACGTTAGACAATTATTATATAGATGATGAACGAATTATGCAATAAACTGCTGAGCATTATGTGGAATCACTTTGTTCGCATACCCATGTAGAATTCTAAACAGCACCTTAATCAGATTAACTGAGCGGTAATGAAATGTATGGGATTCTATAAGCCAGATAAACGATATCTAACGCTATTTTATGAAAATCGTGCTGGAATGCGGAATGATTCTTATTGTGTTCCCACCACGGATCTGTTTCCCGTTCCAAACTTTTATTCTCTGCCCGATTCCGTCACATAGTCTTCCCAATCTGGCAACATCCCGTGATCTGAAGCATTTGTTTCGTTTTCTGAGTCACGCGAAAGGGAATCAGGATGCGAATCATTCCGGAAGCCGCATGCTCTGCAAATGGATGTAAATGAAATAAAGAGAAATAAGACGAACCCGTAACATTCATGTTGGAGTAATATTAAAGCTAACGAGAAATATTGCGTATTTAAAAACATTACAGACGTTACAGAACCGCCTGTGCAAATTGTGTGCCCCCTTCAAACATTTGTCACGAGTTCCTTTCCATATTTAATTTTTACCTCTTTATGATGCTTTCATTACTTTTTAACCTAAAAAAGAAAGAAACAAGAAAGATCAATCATGCTTAAAGCATTGATTATGAAACACTTTCCAACTTGCATTTTTCATGCAATTTTATTTAAAAAAGTCGAAAATGCAATACATTCCTCGGTAATATTTTAAAACTTATCACAACACTACATTAATTTATTATATTTGAAAACTTAAACCTTCATTGAAAAAAATGAACTTCATTCAAATGACGGCATTGAAATATAAATTGCCTGGTTTAAATATCTCTAAAATGCGATACATTCCACGGTAATATTTTTAAACTATCATAATACTACGATAATTTATTATGTTTGAAAACTTCATCGAAAACAACTGAAATGAATTCAAATGACGTCATAGAAAAAATAACACGCCTGGATCTCTATAAAAACAAGATTTCATTTATAACTTTCTCCCATTCATTTCATTCATCACAATACTATAATAATTTATTTTATTTAAAAATTAAGACCATGGAACTACAAGTAATTAAACTCTATGCTTAAAACTTCATCGAAAAAAATCGTCCCTCTCTTTATAAAATCAATTAATATTTCATTCATATCAGCCATGCAGACTCCATGGACTAAATTATTTTATGTTAAAGAAATAAATACAGCAATTCTAATACAACTCATTCTACATATTTTGCTGTTTACATTTTACATAAGTGAAAAATAGGCTTCGTTGTAAAAATAATCAAATTTGGATAATCATTTAAACTCAAATATATTGTATTTGCGTTGTTTAAGTATGTAGATGCACAGAATTTAAGCAAAAATAAAGTAGTTTTAGGACGGATACAACACTCAATATGAATTAAAAAGAATTTAAAAAAATCACGAGTTTGAAACAAGATGGATGCCATATATCATTTTGAAGTGGGTCATGTGATCGGTTCATATCTTGGTCACGTGATCGCTTCATATAAGAGGTGTAATTATTATTTTAATTTTTATTTAAAAAACTACTGAATATATTTCGCTGAATTTTTTTTATATATTTTATGGAACAATTTGAATATTACCTAAAATTTTCGAAGCAATTTGTGAATTTTAAATCCGCTTAAAAAATGTTTGAAAAATTAGGTCCCATAGGGCTCAATGTATTTCATTTTTTCAACCCGGGTTCAATCCAAAACTAATTGGGTGATATTATTCATTTATATTCCCATAGGTCCTACAGACCGTCTGAACAACATACTAAAATTTCATTTTGATTAAGTCATTTTTACGGCAGTTACCGTGCTAACGGACAGACAGACAGACAGACAGAATGAACAAAGTCATAAACACTTTTCAACTTTGTTGTAAAGTGTTAAAAAATCTGAGTAAACAGAAAATATTGTTTGTTACTGGATACAAGTGACACAACATTCTCAAATCTCAAATTAATGCAACAAATTGATCTCATCAACATGATTTTATCCACAGATTAAAATTTTTTAAATTGGGGGAAAGTATATGATCAAATATTTGGAATACGAGTCTCCACTCGATTTTCTCATGTATTCATATTCCATAATGTTTTGTTCTACTTGCGTAAGGGCTATTCGTAGAGGAGGGTATAAGGGCTATCCGTAGTATGACAACACTCGAATAGGGAGGGGGCTGGGATGTCAAGCGGAAATTTTTGTATGGGACCGATGTTTTTGGAAATAAAAAGCATAAAAGATTCATAAAGAGGGGGGAGGGAATAATCATGAAAAATCAAATAGGGGGTCAGTGGTAATTGCTTGCAGAGAGTTCACAGTTTGTATGGGCGGCCCTGCTTGCATCACAATTATTATCAAAATAATAAAAAGATATATCTTTTTCTGACTTCATGCCCAAATTGTTCTTTAAAAATATTTCGTAAAAATTCTTTTTCGGATTGGCAACAGTTTTGTGACACTGATGGATGCACTTGGATTATCTGTGTTAAGGCAGACGAACACTCAAAAATTATTTAATATAGGGAAAAAAACAAATTCAATTTAATTTTGACTTTTGAGATATCCTCCAGAAAGAAAAAAGAGATATATTGTATAATAAATATCTTTCCAAGAGTTTAATCATTTTGTATATGAGAGAGGCTTCACATTTTAAAATAAGTTTGGTAGATAACAATTTTTCAATTTTTTTTTTAATTTTATATAACTCTTCATGATATACTTATTTGATGTCATTTTTAATGCACTTTCCTACGTCCTAGAGAGTTAAAATTTGGTACACAGCTTAAATTTGCTAAACATTTTATTCTACAAAAATTTGGTGGATCTTTAAATATAGATCATACATTTTTTTCGAAATGGCCTGCAAATAATCCCCGTTCACTTCTATAAATCATTGTTGTAATATTGTTAAAAATTCTGATGTGGGCAGCACATGTCTTTCCCTGCAGACTCATATTCACGTTCTCTTTATTTCTTCAATAATAATTTGAGTTTATCTGCACAAAATAACAGCCATAAGTATTTTAAATGACATTGAATTTGCACGTTAAACTTAAATTTGGTTCTCATTCGATAGCTGGACTGAAGGGTGTCAAGGGTGGCGTAGCGAAAACGCGAAAAAACTAGAATATCTCAAGAATGGCTAGTCTTCTAGTAATGGGGTTAGTCTAATTCTTTTTGTTGTCAAAAATCAAGTATAAAATAGGAATTTAATTGATATAATTGAGCACACGTAGTCCTTTATTTTTAAATTTAACGATTTTTGCGGGCCATTTCGCAAAAATAGCCCGTTCCTTTTTCCTGAATCGTATTAGAATAACCTACAAATGATTTATGTACCAAATTTTGTTAAATTTGGTATATAAATCACTTGTAGGTTATATGAATGAAATATTCATTGATTTTGCATAGAGAATCAGATGATTTATATTTCGATACAGTTTTAAATATTTAAGTATAATAAATTACTGTTGTACTGTGATAATGTAAAAGATATCACCACTGAATGTATCACATTTTAAAATTTTTTAAATGAAATTGCATTTCAGTTGGAAAGTGTTTCATAATCAATGCTTATGCATGATTGATCTTCCTTGTTTAAAATCAAACCTACCAAATGATCATTTTAATCATCTTTTTTATGATTTGCTCCTTACTAGATCTAAGTATGTACATTTAAAACTTCATTAATTTCAAAATAATAATCGCTCTTCTACTTATTATGTTATTTCTTGTAAGCATTCTATTTATAATTCTATTTAATTTTAATACTTTATTTAATAATTACAAACATTTATTGCCAATTAGGGATATGAACATTTTAAAGACTTTTAAATACAAGCCTATAGGAAGAACTATTACTTTCCTTATATACATAATGTATAAGGAAAGTATTGTGACGGGGTCGAAAATTCGAAATCGAGTTTTCGACGAGAGAGCACGTTTCAAGCATCCCTGATCACGAATCAAACATTTTTGAAGTGATGTCTGTGTGTGTGTGAAAGTATGTGTGTGTGTGTGTGTGTGTCTCAGTGAGACTGTGGAGACGATAACTGACGAACGAATGGACCGATTCGAACCAAATATGGTACAAAAATCACAATCCGTAAACACTAGAAGCTTATTGTTTTTATACGTAATCGAATGTTCAGAACCACCCTAAATTTTCGAATAAAATTTTGAAAAAATCGTCAAAAAATCAAAACCACTAATAAAGTTACGCAAATAGACATTTCTTATGTAATTTTTCATTAGAAAACGATTGACATGAATTTTAGAACGCTAACATGAACCGTTCTCGAGATATTGCACATTTTTCAAAAAAATTATTAAAAAGTCATATAAAATGAAAAAAAAATATATCCTATTGAGAAACATGTTCACTTTTCATATGTAATACCATGCGATAAATTGGGTGACATCATTCTCGTGGATCTAGCTCGTTCCATTCATGAAAAAAGATACTTTGAGTAATACTTTTGTATTTGAACCCCAATAGTCATTTATCTGCTGTAAGAACAACTTATTTCTTCGTCCATAACGCTTGGCGAGATTTTGGCGACGAATTTGGCGGAATGTCGCCAACTTGGCGACTTTTTGAAATGTTGCCAAATTAACGAAAATCTCGCCAAATGGATAAAAATGAGGCTAAATCAATGAAAATGACGACTAATTGTCGAAAATTCAATATCTTGGAAAGAATATTAGTATCTGCTATAAGAAAAACCTATTTTTTTTCACCGTAAAAGTCTTAAATTCATTACATTATATAAGGAAAGTCATGTGTTGCCCACATCAGATTTTTTTTAATTATAATGATATTTCTTAATATCTTTTAGATAATGATTCTATGTCTAGATTAGATAATGTTTGTATATGTAATGATGCTATTATATTAATTACATTAATCCAACTTTAGGGCATATAGTCACCGGAGACTTAAACATTGGTAAACTTTTGGTACCAAATTCAGGTTATCTTCTTGCAATAACTATTCAAAAATTTTAATGCCATTTAATCTAGACCTAGATAAATATATTTATAAATTAGGTAAATACACACAGCCATTAAAGGCATTTAATATTTGGAAATTTACTTTGTTGAAAATTATTAAAAAGTCTCTTGGCAGTATAAAACTGTCTAAGTCATTATATGCTATCGATAAAATAAAAAACTCTATAATTGATTTACAATACTTTGTTATTACTTATGTTGATAAAGTCTCTATTAATTATACTATTATCGGTAAAAAAAAGTTATATAACATTTTTGTTAGATTATTTAGAGAATAATAATATATTTAAACCTGATTTATACTCTTTAATTAGTATCAAACATAAAATTACCAATATCTATAGTGATTTAAATATAATTTCTAAATAATTTTAGCAATAATGCATTTATTACTAATCATCCTGATCAAATTATATTTCACAAATTTCCCAAACTTCTACACTTTATTTTATTTAATAATTATATTTTTCAAGGTAATAAATTATACTATTCTAAAGTTTTAATGTCAATTAATCTAGACCTAGATAAATATATTTATAAATTAGCTTGTAAATACACACAGCTATTAGAGTCGTACTACAGCGATCTACTACAGCCATCTGGTGTCTCGCAAGGGGGTTGTAGTAGTAATATTTTGGCTAATTTGTACCTCTATCATTATGAACATTCTTTTACATCTACGGATTACAAAATTTATAGATATGTTAATGATATAATATGTTTAGTTACAGATAATTATACCATTAATATAAATTCCTATCCTGATAATTTTGAATTATTGCCTAATGAACAATTAAACAATTAGTAATAGTGTATGTTTTTTGGATTTGAATATATCTTGTATTGAGCCATCCAATAAGATTATAACTAATTTATATGAAAAAAAAAAGACATTTGTAATTTTAATACAAATAAAATATTACTATTTAATTTTTGTAACTTTATTCAATTGTTATTCTTAATCAACTCTTTAGAATTTTTAGATAATCTGATAAAAAAATCTGATGTGGGCAGTACATGACTTTCCATATATAATGCAATGAATTTACTTCTTTCACAGTGAAAAACTGATGTATAAGATTGTAAAGAACCTTCCGCGAATAGAACCTGAATCTACGAACCGTTCTAACCGCGAATAGAACCTGAATCTACGAACTGGCCAGACGACGCTCTACCTTTGAGCTACTGGGGACGATAAATTACTTTACGATAAATTGATAAATTACGATAAATTGATAAATTACTTTATCAATTTGGCGATATTTTTATCTATTTTGCGGCACTGTCGTGAATTTTGCAATATTCAATAAATCACAAAGCTGGCAACACCCCGCAAAAGATATTACATTTTCATCAATTAGTCGTCATTTTCATTGATTTAGAGTCATTTTTATCAATTTGTCAATATTTTCGTTAATTTGGCAACATTAAAAAAAGTCGCCAAATGGCGACATTCCGTCAAATTTGTCGCCAAACTATCGCCAAGCGTTATGAATGGAGAAATAGGTTATTCTTATAGTCGATAAATGAATATTGGCGTCCAAATCAAAACTATTACCCAAAGTATCTTTTCTCATGAATGGAACTCTCTAGATCCACGAGAATGATGTCAACATATTTATCGCATTATATTACATATGAAAAGTGAACAGATTTCACAATAGTTAAGAATTTTTTTTTTATTTTATGTGATATTTTGATAAATTTATTTGGAAAATTTGCAATATTTCGAGAACGGTTCATGCTAGCGTTCTAAAGTTTGTCAATCGTTTTCTAATAAAAAAATTATATAAGGAATGATGATTTGGGTAACTTTATTAACGGTTTTGATTTTTTGATGATATTTTCAAGATTTCACGCGAAAATTTCATGGGGTTCTGAACATTCGATTACGATTAAAAACAATAAACTTTCAGTATTCACGGATTGCAATTTTTGTACCAAATTTCATTTGATTTGCTCCATTCGTTCGTGAGATATCGTAACACACACACACAGCGACATCACCTCAAAAACGTTTGATTCGTGTTCAGGGATGCTTGAAACGTGCTCTCCCGTCGAAAACTCGAATTCGAATTTTCGACCCTGTCACAATACGTTCCTTATACATTATACTATGTATATAAGGAAAGAAAAAATATCATAATTTTAACAATGCTAGTAAATTATATACATATCCAGTACAATTAGTTAATTGTATAGTGTATAGGTTTAGGTTAGCTGAACTTTTCTAAATTCCTATTACTTATTATCATTATTTATCTTAATCATTATCTTTTTCATATTTTTACATATCATTATTATTCACTTTTAATTCCTTTCCTTTTCAAATGCTTGTTGTATTTATAGGAGGAGAGGTATTTCCTTCTTTTTCTTCTTATTGGCAATCCTGATTCTTATATCTTACGATTGGGAACACTGATTTGTGTCTTTTGCAAGTGGCAACAGCTGGATTGCATCTTTCTCTTGAGAACTTAGAACATGATTTTTTACGTGATTTAGCATGTGATTTTTTATAGTAATTTTTTAGATATCTTTAATATTTTTTAAGCTTTTTATGCTTGTTGGCCAAGTTAACAGAGGTCATAGTTATTAACTATCTCTGTTATCAGAAACAAGCATTATTCCTGGTTAATTTAGATGGATACTTTGCATTGATAAAGAATCTATTCTAAATTAATCGCCATGAAGCCTAGCTAATTATTTATATATTTTCGAATTCTCATAGTTATTATTTGTTTTTTATTCACTGATTTCTATATACTTAATATTGCTTCATTTTTACTCATGTGTTTTATATTTTATTGTTCCATACTTTATTATTTACGAATTATGATGCTTCCTGCCCGTATTTTTCTTTTCTGTAGTTATAACCATGTAGTAAGTATTTCATTCTGATTTTGTTTGCTATATTCTGAACTGATTAATTTTTTGCTTTATCTAGGTGTTGCAATTTATCTCTATTATTTCTTTGGATTATCTTATTTATTATTGAAATCATTTGGGTTATAGGCGGCATTTGCGCTATAAATAAATGCACTTTTCTTTCAGTAGTTCTTAATAATAAGTTTTTCTAACTATTAATACTGGTTGGCTAAGTATTACAATTAATTTGCATTAGTTTTCATGAATCTTTTCATTTACACACACACACACACAACAGCTATTTCGAATACATCGACTTTCTGATCCTCAGTTTCACTTACTCCACATCAATAATCTTAAACTCATTTGTCAAAATTACCACTATCCGGAAGTATTTGTAAATTATATTATTAATAATTTCAAATACACCACGTAATAATTTTACAAATGTATTATTTATCCTTGATTGGATAACTCTTTTTTGTTAATATCACCCGTTCCTATCATCTACTTACAACTAGGCCTGAGTCTGATACTGCTTACTATTTTTGAAAGACTACTTTCCACTTGTCCTGAGCCCTATACTGCTTACTATTTTTGAAAGTCTTCATACACATTATCTTTCGTTCGAGTGTATTCATTCCGGTGTCCACTCGCTTTGACGAAGAGATGTTAAATGCTCTGTCGAATGTTCGCCTGCGAACATGTAGACTCTCACGTGGTGACTATGCCTGTGAGTTAATATTTCTGTTTTTTTATATTTCCAGTTTATAATTCACTTGGTTTTTAATATTTGTCCTTCCATTAGCCAGTAGACAGTTCCAGTGGTGTTCATAGGTAAATACTATCGCCATTGTCAAAAACTGGCTATTCTATCGGTTTTAATTTAAATTGTATGGCTGTCCAGACGAGAATGCAATTTCGAACTAACCGCCGTTTTTTGTGTAGTTTCAATTGATTGTTCTCCATGTCTTGATCTTCAATCTTGATCTTCAATCTTGAGCTATTTATTATTGCCTTTTCTCATTTTTGCCGTGTTTGCTTTTTTATTTTATATATATTTATATATATATACTATTTAATCATGATTTTTGTATACTCATCTTCCCCTCATCCACTTTCCATTATAATGATAAGTTACCTTCTATTTTTATTCTTAGTCTTGGTCTATAGTTACTTATTTGTAACAAATATGCTAGAGATGGGGTTTTTTTTGTACTTACCGTAGTTTTCGATTAAAAATTTCAATATATATATATATATATATATATATATTTTCTTTTTCTTTTTATTATGTAGTATAGAAATGTACTTGTATGAGCAGCTTAGCGCCTTTGGGTATATTTTCAGTAAATTGTTTTAGATCAGATAAATATTATATTTATATGTATATATATATATATATATATATATATATATATATATATATATATATATTATACTGCGAAACACATTATGAGAGTTTATCCATAGTTGCTCATCAGGGATATCCATATTCCTGATGAGCAACATTTATGGAAACTCTATCCAATTTCATCTATTGTTTACTTCTTTTAATCATTTATTATTTGATATTTTAATTTTCTATTTGGGCTTCTTAAAATTTCATTATCTATTTGATATTCGTGTTTAAGTCTAGCTATGTAATAGCCTTTCCTTATTGTAAGTGTAATCTATTATTTAATTCCTTTCATACTACTCAGTTTCTAGCTACTTTTCTACTTAATTTTAAGCTATTTTGTAATCTGAATTTATTATTATTTTCTATCATATGTGCACTACAGATATTATAATTTTATAGTTTTAAATCCGCTTTGATCAATAATTTTTAAATGGCAATAAACTTAAGATGCAAGTTATTAATGAATAGATAGATCTATTGGCTTCCATTTATATTATTTTTTAAATATACACTCTAAGACAAAAAAATCAACGCACCAAGAAAGAATTATCCAAATGAGACAAAATTTGGTAATGTGGATGTACAGAAAAAGAAATGATTAGAATTTCAGAACAAATGGATGATTTATTGCACTGAAAGATCTACACAAAGTGAGCAAGTCAATATAGCGTTGGTCCACCTCTGGCCTTGATATAAGCTGTTACCCGACGTGGCATTGATGCATAAAGTTGTCGGATGGTGTTCTGAGGGATGTCGCTCCAAATGGCTTCCAATTGACGAGCTAATTCGTCTACATTCTTTGATCGTCGCAGGCGACGCCCCATCTTAGCGCAAATGTGCTCAATAGGCGAGAGATCTGGAAATCTGGCTGGCCAAGGAAGTGTGTCGTAAGCACGCAGACAATCAATAGAGAGGCGTGCCGTGTGTGACCTGGCATTATCTTGCTGAAAAGTTAGCCCGGGGGTGTCGCTAAAGAAATGGCAATACAACGGGTCGTAGAATGTTGGCAACGTACGACTGTTCTGTGATGGTGCCACGGAGGACTATCAAAGGGGTCCGGCTCCCCAGACCATAACTCCCTGTTGTCGGGACGTGTGGCGTGTGACAGTAAGAGCAGGATCCTGACGATGTTCGGGCTGTCTCCAGACACATCTGCGTTGGTCGTCGGGACTCAGTTCGAAACAGGACTCATCACTGAAGACAATTCGTTCCCAATCCGAATAATTCCACGTTGATCGGACCCGGCACCATTGTAATCGCTGTTGACGGTGCATACTGGTCAGTGATAGGCGGCGTAATGGGCTCCGCAAGTATAGATTCCGCTCCCGTAGTCTTGTATTAATGGTCCGGGTGGTCACTTCCGTGTTTGTCACACATTGGATGGTTGATAACGACGAATCTCGTGTTGTCACAGTTGCTCTGACAATCGCTTTATCTTCCCGTTCTGCTGTCGCTCTAGGCTGTCCGCTGAAATCTGCCATTCCGGACCCACTCCTGCCAACATCGTCTAATTGCTGCATCGCTCCTACCCAAATGCCGAACGATTAGTCGGTGTGCCCATCCAGCCTCATGCAGTCCGACCGCACGCCCTCTTTCAAACTCCTTCATATGTTCGTAGTGGCCGCGCATTCGCCGGTGAGGCATTGTTACAATCACGGTACGTAAACGCAATCGAAATGTACGTTTTGTTCCTGGAAGTGAGGTTCGTTCCTTATATACACCACCATGGTGCTCAGTTCCAATACGCTGTGGTTCCGACTGTTCATTCATTGGCTGCGAATTTTTGATCATTTGCATATTCAGTTGACACGTGTTTGCATGTACAGTTTCATTACTATTGGATTATTTCGCGGGCTGCGTCGATTTTTTTTGTCTTAGAGTCTCTCTCTCTCTCTCTATATATATATATATATATGTGTGTGTGTGTGTGTGTTTAAATAGCATTATAATTTAATTTTAGTTTATTAAAAAATTGCAATTTATTATATTCACAATTTCGAGTATGTTCATAATTTCAAGCCGAAAATGTGGTTGGTTGTGAAAACGGAAACACGTAAATTTAAGTGATTTCGTTTTCTCTGTATTTCATTGCGACGACCTTGAATTGTCCGATTACAGGGAAATAATAAATTTCGTTGAATTCTGGAGGAAATGTCTGGCTATTAGATCGCAGGTGTACAGGTGCTGAAATCTGATGATATCGGCATTTAATAAGGAAAAATGTGTTTATTGATCGCACAGTGTTAATGGGTAAGCAGAATATTGAAACAGTTAACGAACATTTTCTATGCAACAAGTTGTTTATTCTAAAGCATTTTAAACTAGACAGATTTGCATTCTTAGTTTTATTTATTTATTTATTTTATTTTTACAAAACTCGATATATGGATTTGTTATAAAAAAATCTAAAACAAGATAGAATTTTTTTACTTTCCCTGCAATAGATGGTAATGTAAAGGGAAAGTATTGGAATCATGTCGAAAATCGCAACTCGAGTTTTCAACGGATCTATACGTTTCGAGACCTCTAGAATACGAAGAAACTATTTTTAGCGTGACGTCTGTGTGTGTGTGTCTGTGTGTCTGTCTGTAAAATGTATGTATTCACTCTAACTCAAAAACTAATAGACCAAATTTCATAAAATTTGGTAGGTAAGTCACTTGGGTGTGACCCTAGTGCTGATTAGTTTTTGGTACGATTCGTAAAAACAGAGACCGTCTTTTTTTGCAAAATGGCCCTTAAAAAGTTCATGTATCCACTCTAGCTAAAGTACTAATTGACTGAATTTCACAAAATTTGGTAGATAAGTTACTTGTAGGATACTCTGGTGTTGATTAGATTTTGGTACGATTCGGCAAAGAAGAACCCGCCTTTTTTTACGAAATGGCCTTCAAAAACCATCATCTAAAATAAAAAACTACGTATGCTCAAATATATCCATGAAATGCTTGTTTTATACATAATGTTTGACGATGAAAAGAATAAGACCAACCCCATTACACTAGGTCTAACCGCTCTCGAGATATTTTAGTTCTCTTCGCCACCTTTGAAAATAAGTCCAGTTATCAAATGCGAACGAAAATTGAATTAAAAGTGAATTAAATTTAATTAAAATAAAAAGAAGGTGGATATAAGTCTGCAGTGAAAGTCATGTGCTGCCCACATCAATTTTTTTTTAAATTCGAGCGAATACTTATATATTTTTCGAATATTATTCAAAGTTTTATAATTTTTTAACACGACGGCATAGTACAAAATTTGATATAATAATGCATTTTTAAGGCTCATTTTAAGGCTCATTTCAGGCAAGCTTTATTTAAGGCTCAATGATCACGAGACTTAAAAGTTTCAATCATTAATGTGTAAAATAACCGCTATACAATTTTATTTTGCTCGTGACGTCATTAAACCCACTTGAGGAGCAAGATTTTTTTCAAGCCCTTTAAGGTGAAGGGCAACGCCCTATAGTTGTAATCATTTGAACCCACGATAACGATTTTTAAAATTTTATCTTGTAAAATTAAAAAAGAAAATGAATTCTGGCATGAAAAAGTCTAGTTGAGCAACACTCCAGTCATTATTATTATTTTTTACTTTCCTTATATGCATATTGTATAAGGAAAATATTGTGACGAGGGCGAAAGTTCGAATTCGAGTTTTCGACGGGAGAGCACGTTTCAAGCATCCCTGATCACGAATCGAACATTTTTGAGGTGATGTCTGTGTGTGTATGGAGACGATATCTCACGAACGAATGGAGCGATTCGAATGAAATTTGGTACAAAAATCACAATCCGTGAATACTGGAAGCCTATTGTTTTTAAACACAATCAAATGTTCAGAACCACCCTAAATTTCCGACTGAAGTTTTGAAAATATCATCAAAAAATCAAAACCTTTAATAAAGTTACGCAAATAGACAATTCTTATGTAATTTTTCCTTAGAAAATGATTGACACAAACTGTAGGACGCTACATTAACCATTCTCGAGATATTGCGCATTTTTTAAATAAATTTATCAAAAATTCAAGTAAAATAAAAAAATATTAACTCTTAAGAAACATGTTCACTTTTCATATGTAACAGCATGCGACAAATTCGGTGATATCATTCTCGTCGATCTAACTCATTTCATTCACGAGTAAAGATACGTTGAGTAATACTTTTGTATTTGAACGCCATTAGTCATTTATCTGCTGTAAGAATAACTTATTTCTATGTCCATAACTCTTGGCGAGATTTTGGCGACGAATTTGGCTGAATGTCGCCAACTTGGCGACTTTTTAAATGTTGCCAAATTAACGAAAATCTCGCCAAATGGATAAAAATGACGCTAAATCAATGAAAATGGCGACTAATTGAA
Source organism: Amaurobius ferox (assembly GCA_951213105.1). Classification (NCBI taxonomy): domain Eukaryota; kingdom Metazoa; phylum Arthropoda; class Arachnida; order Araneae; family Amaurobiidae; genus Amaurobius; species Amaurobius ferox. The sequence continues at coordinate 25,874,420 of OX578148.1, forward strand.
GAAAATTCAATATCTTAGAAAGAATATAAGTATCTACTATAAGAATAACATTTTTTTAACTGTAAAAGTAGTAAATCCATTGCATTATATAAGGAAAGTCATGTGGTGCCCACATCAGATTTTTTTTATTTTTTACGTTAATATTGTCTATGGTCAGGGCATTCGGTTGAAATAGGAGCGTTAGGAAACATATAAACACTTTGGACGGTTATATCTCCAAATCTAATTGATAAAAATATTAACAATTTATACTTGTTTAATCGGAAATAGGGCACTATTTGTGAATATGCAAAATAAATTTAAATATTTTGAATTATTTTTATTTGAATGAAAATATTTTTTTTGTCCGAGCCAGTTTTTGCTTCACATTGACAACTTTCATTCGAATTATTTTTCTAAACTATAAAAGATATATTACTTACCTTATATACCTAATGTATAAGGAAAGTATTATGACGGGGTCGAAAATTCGAATTCGAGTTTTCGACGGGAGAGCACGTTTCAAGCATCCCTGATCACGAATCAAGCATTTTTGAAGTTATGTCTGTGTGTGTGTGTATGTGTGTGTGTGTGTGTGTGTGTGTGTGTGTGTGTGTGTGCGTGTGTGTATGTGTGTGCGTGTGTCAGTGAGTCTGTAGAGATGATAACTGACAAACGAATGGACCGATTCGAATGAAATTTGGTACAAAAATCACAATCCGTAAACACTAGAAGCCTATTGTTTTTATACGCAATCGAATGTTCAGAACCCCCCTAAACTTTCGAGTGAAATTTTGAAAAAATCGTCAAAAAATCAAAACCACTAATATATATAATATATATATATATATATATTATATATATATTATATATATATAATATATATATATATATTATATATATATAATAAAGTTACGCAAATAGATATTTCTTATGTAATTTTTCATTAGAAAACGATTGACATAAATTTTAAAACGCTAACAGTTCTCGAGATATTGCACATTTTAAAAACATTATCAAAAAGTCATATAAAATAAAAAAAAATATTAACTGTTAACAAACATATTCAATTTTCATATGTAATACCATGCAATAAATTTGGTGACATCGTTCTCGTGGAACTAGCTCGTTCCATTCATGAAAAAAGATACTTTTGTAAACAATACTTTGTATTTGAACGTCAGCAGTCATTTATCTGCTGTAAAGAATAATTTACTTCTTCGTGCATAACGCTTGGCCAGATTTTGGCGACGAATTTGGCGGAATGTCGCCAACTTGACGACATTTTCAAATGTGTTGCCAAATTAACAAAAATCTCGCCAAATGGATACAAATGACTCTAAAACTATGGAAATGACGACTAATTGAAGAAATTTCAATATCTTGGAAAGAATATAAGTATCTACTATAAGAATAACATTTTTTTTAACTGTAAAAGTAGTAAATTCATTGCATTATATAAGGAAAGTCATGTGTTGCCCACATCAGATTTTTTTAAATATTATATACTCAGGGTCGTAGCCAGATAGAGGCCAGAGGGAGCTGCCCACTTATCTCCAACAGGTAAAAAATTAAAGCACGTTTCAATCCTTTTGGGACACCCTGTAGACTAGAAAGAATTACCCTGAGATGCCCAGTTCCTAAATGAGCACTTAAATAATATTCTTAATAATACTTTCTTAAATAATGCAATTCTTGAATAATACAATTAATAATACAAGTTCCCAAATCACCAAATCAGTTTCAATCCAAATCTCCATGAATTGCGAAATCCTTAGTTTAAGCCCAAAGTGCACCGCTCCACACAACTTCCGTGTAATGGAATCGTATGTTCTCCACAAAAGCAAAAAATCTGATGTGGGCAACACATGACTTTCCCTACAGACTCAAATTCATTTTTTCTTTTATTCCTTTAAAAATTCAGATTGAATTTAATTGCACAAAATAACGTTAAATTTGGATTTTTAGTTCACTTATTTTTTTAATTGGTAATTGGACAATTTTCCAAAAGCGGCATAACGAAAATGCAAGAAATCTCATATCTTGAGAACGATTAGTTCTAAAGTAATGGAGTTGGTTATATTCTTTTCCTCGTCAAAAATTGCGTTCCTCGTCAAAAAAGAATTTAGTTGATACATTTGAGCATACGTAGTCCTTTTTTTTTAGATTTTGACAATTTTTGAGGACCATTTCGTAAAAAAAGACAGGTTGTTCTTTTCAGAATCGTACCAAAATCTAATTAGCACCAGAGTATCCCACAAGTAACTTATCTACCAAATTTTGTGAAATTTGGTCAACTAGTATTTTAGCTAAAGTTGTTACATGAAATTTTTACGAGACATTTCGTAAAAAAAAAAAAAAAAAAAAAAAGCCGGTTCAGTTTTTACGAATCGTACTAAAAACTAATTAGCGCCAGGGTCACACTCAAGTGAACCTACCAGATTTTATGAAATTCAGTCCATTAGTTTTTGAGTTAAAGTGGATACATACATTGCACAGACAGACACATACACAGACGTCACGCTAAAAATAGTTTTTCCGTATTCTAGAGGTTTCAAAACGTGTAGATCCGTCGAAAACTCGAATTGGATTTTCGGCATGATTCCAATACTTTCCCTTAATTTTTCATATATTTATTATTTGCTTTTTCATATCTATTACAACATTGTGAAACACCTCCTCTTAAACCTTTTTCTATCATGAGAATCATATCATAATTATTTAATAAATCTAATTTAACATTTGTTATTTTTAACATTGCATCCCAAGATAAACCAGGAGCAGTAAAATACCAATCTGGATCTAATTTATAAGTTTTTAAACAAACATCTCTAAAATTTTCAAATACATCAGTTAAAATTAATACATCTGTTTTGACATATAAATCTGTATATTCACCTAAATTTTTTATATTAAATTCTTTCCAAACACGTTGAGCATGCTTATATTCTTCATCAGTTATATTACATTCATTCAATTTATTATAAAATTTATCTTTTGAAGGTAATTCTGTTTCTTTGTATTTATCTCTAGAATCCATATAATCATAAGGATATACACCTTTTCTTGTAATAAGATCTAATTTATCATCAGGAAAATGTAATGATGTCTCTCTAAATTTTGATTTTAAGTATTTAATATATTTCATTTTCCGTATTTTTGGAGGACATCTATTTATTTCATTCTCTGGTCTCAAGTTTTTTGATATATTATCTAAACTGCAAGACATAAATTTAAATGAATCAATAAATCTCAATTTCATACCTCCTATTTTTTGCTGAAAGATATATATTTTTTTCAGTATTAGGTATAGCATCTATTTTTGATTTATCAAATCCAAGTTCTTTTATAAACAAATGAGAATCATAACCTGTTAAATTATGGATTTTTACTGGAATAAATTTTGGAATTTGATAATTTAAATTACAAACATTATGAGCAGGACCCCTATATTTTACAGTTATATGACAATGATCAATTACTTTTTCATCCTTTAAGATTTGTTTTTCACATATATGACAAATATTAGTTCTTTTATAATGATTTTCATCGAACTCTATCATTGATTTGATACTTTCATATTTTTTAGTTTTTTCTTTTATAAATTTTTCAATTTTAAGAGTATCCTCTTTTAACATAGATACAAACTTTTTGATTGCATCAGGTCCTCTATAAACAACAGGAGGTTTAAAGTATTCATTTTCATATTTGATATAATAACAAAATGCATCTGCTACATGTTTTTGATATTTCACAGTATATGATTTAGTTTGATCTTGCTCACGTGTATCAATTTTAGGTAAGAGAGATTCAAAATCAGCATATATAGTATATGGTACTCTCATTTTTCTTTCATGGTTTTTAAATTGAATTACTTCATCTTTTTTAGGCATATTAATTGTGACAGCTTCTTTCTCTTTACAGTATTTCTCATGTATCTTTAATCTTTCCCCAGAATAAAAATGATTTAAACATCTATCACATAAAAATATTTGATTATTAGTAATTTGTGATCTGATCAAACTATTCATATTTTTAATCCAACAATAATGATCATTTTTTTCATCTTTCATATAAAACAAGTTTACATGTTTTTCTAATTTATTGTTAGTTATTCTAAGTGGATAAATTGAACCATCATAATTATAAACATTTACAGATATATTATTTAGTTTTTCAAATTTCTTAATATTGTCTAATGAAATAGGAAAATCAATACCTTTAAAATTTAATTCATCTTTATATTGCTCATATTTTGACACTCTTTGAGGATCTTTTTTTACAGGATGAATTGCTGATAATATAGACCACATAAAACATTTATTATCTTTATTTTTTACATTTATTATAGCTTGTTTAGATTTAATGTTTTCAGGTAAATCAATATAATTTGATCCTCTCAAGTGTTGATACTTATTTATTCTCAATTCCAAAAATTTAATTTCTTCAAGACTCCAACCAGATCCTTTTGATATAAAATCATCAGATTCATTTATTAAGTTGTCAATAACATAATCATAAAAAGTATGTAAATCATTAGATTTTAATATAATTTGATTCTCAGTTTTGAATGTAAATTCTTGAATTTCTTCATTCAATTTATACAAACAAAACAATTTAAAATTTACCTTTATACCATTAAATTCTTCCAAAATTTGCTTTATTTTTTTTTTATTACAACCTTTCTTTTCTCTTCTAAAAATTCTAGAGGGATTTTAATATTATTACAATTATTAATTCTATATGATCTTAATCTAGATATATAAGCAGTTTCATATTCCTTAATATCTACATTACCTTCATCATTTAATAATGCTTTTTTATGTTTTCGACTTGATATGTGATTTTCTAAATGTTTATAATATATACCGCAAATAATACATTTTCTCTTTTGTTTTGATCTTTTAATCATTAAGTCTTTCTTTATATGTTTTTCTTCATCTTCAGTTTCGTAATATTTACCGCATATACGACATTTTCTATCTTCTGTAAATAACTTTTCAAGATTTTCTTCTAGTAACTTTTCTTCAGGAAGGAAAATTACAGATTTAAAATCATTACTATTTTTATCAAATCTTAAACTAAAAGAAGCAAAAATGTTTTTAATTTTTTTACGTTTTTCAGGTTTATCAATAAATATATTTTTCTTTTTTTCCAAATATTTTGATATATCTAAATATAACAAATCTACTAAAACAGGTTTATATTCACCTGTTTTTCTGATATATTAATAATCTAATTAAATTTTCCTTCTTACAGCCTTTAGGTTGTTTAATATTCAATAGTTTTACTCCTTTTCTAAGTTCATTAATAGTCTTTGACTTTAAGGTGAGCTCCATTTATTAGGAAACATTTTTTGAAATATTTTTTCCAGGAAGATGCTTACTGTGATAAATACTTTTTAAATGTCTCTTTTTGTGTGTATAGGTATATTGCATACCACATTCACATTTAAATTTTTTATATTTGATTATGGAATCACAACATTTACAATGACTTTGGAAATAAATATTTCCATTTCTATGATATATATAAAACTCATTTACTGATTTCATAGTCAAACAGTGTATACACTTTTTTGTTAGCTCCATTTATTAGGAAACATTTTTTGAAATTCATTCCAGATTTTTTCATATTTATTTTTGACTTTATAAGAAAGTCTTTGAACCTTTATATTATTTTCAATTTTAAAAATATCACAAATCTTTTTCATAAAATAATAATAATTAACTGATTTCTCATAATACATAAAATCTAAAAATTTTAAAAACATATCCTCAACTTCTTGAGAAATATTATACCTCCTTTTTAATCGATTAAAATAACTAATTCTACTTTTATTTCTTTGTTTTAAACTCTCATAATCTATAATATAAAAATATTCATCATCTGAATACATTAATTTCATCTTTAAATTTTGCACTACTTCATTATCTGAAACTTCATTATCTGAAATATCAATCGATTCAACCATTTCAACACCGTCAAAAAAGTTAACATTCATTTATTTACTACGTATTAATAACAGTTTTATTCATATTTAACGGGGGGGGGGTGATAGATCCCACCCCGTTAAATCATCATATTAATGATACCCAAGGATCACCAACTATCTTTAAACATTGTATAAATCAGATGTCCAACTATTAAATTCATCTGGATATCCTAACCATTTTACAAAATATTTATTTCCTTTCTTTTTTATGATTTTATCAATTTTATATACATCATCTTTTTTATTATATTTAACCATTTCATTTTCATAAAAAGTTCCTTCAATTTCTTTACTGTTTAAATCTTTTAATCGATAAGTAATAGGATCTGTTTTTAATACTTCAGATACTATAAAAATCTCTTCAGTAAATGTAGAATCATCTACTTTCCTGAATGTTTTTTTAATTGTTGATATTCTAACTCTATCCCCTATCTTAAATTTAGGTTTTTTCATGATCATTTTCGTATATAAATTTTTATAAACTTGAGATTCATTTTCGTCTCGACTAGCCTCAATGGGTGTCATTTTTATTGATCTATGATATGAATTGTTATAATTAACAAGTAATTTAGGTAGTACATCAATATATCTTTTAGTATTGTTAGCGTGCATATATTTTATAATTTTTTCTCTTATGCTTCTATTAAATCTCTCAGCTATTGCAGATTTTATTTCTTTATTATAAGTCGTAAACCAATGTATATTATTATCTTTGAATAATTTTTGTGCAACTTTTCCTGTAAATTCAGTACCTTCATCTGTCAAAATGAATTTCGGCTTTCTTTCTCTAAAAACTTGTTTAAAGCCTTGTACGACTTCTTCAGATGATTTTATTTTTATAGGGAAAGCCCAAGCATATTTATTAAAAGCATCTATAACTGTTAACAAATAATTAGTTCCATCGTCATATTTGCTATAATTTTTTATAAATAACAAATCAGCGTCAAATTGATTATTATTGTTTGGAACATAAACTCTCTTTCTTTTAAATTTACGAATGACAGGTTTATATCTAGTATATACATCTTGTTCATATAAAAATTCTTCAACATTAGGTAATCCTGTTTTTCTTTTCAATTCTTGAATACCCCAATAACCTGTTTCTGGATTATAATATGTCTCTTTTAAATTCCTAAAAAAGTATTATTTTTACTTCCACAAATTGTACAAATACCTTTACCAACTGATTTATTATTTTTAGAAGTCGTTTCATAATAATTTTTAGTTTCGGTTTTCTTTTTACTCTTGACACAATACATATTAGGAGATATTCCTAAACCAAAAGTTTTTTAGCTTTAATAATAGGTTTAATAACTCCTCTATCTAATCTTTCTCGAAATGTTGGATCTTGAATTGCATTTAAATCATCTATTAATTCTTGATCAGCAACATGTCTCTGTTTTGTATCTTTTGTTTTACTATAAGAAATATCATGCTTTTACATGCTTTATCAACTTTATTTATTCCAGGATCACCTCTTTTTAATCTTTTTTCTAATTTTGTAAATGGACCACAATATTGATATCCTGGTAAATGCATTTCTGGAGGATTTATTTTATCTTGTAACCGTCCAACAATATCACCACCTTTTTTTTACAAACCATTTACTTAGGATGAATAGATTTATATCCATTCAATTGCATTTGTTTTACGTATTTTTCAACTGGATTAAATTTTAAACTTTTTATGAAATCCTTTTCTCGCATATAAATTTCTTCTTCTGTCATATCTTTAGCTTTAAACGAATTAATGAGTTCTTTATAAAAATTATAACAATGTCTCTATTCTTCTTTCCTTTCAAGCTATTTTTAATGCAAGATCAATAACCTCTACTATACCAACCGATAAACTTAAAAAAGCAAGCGGTAGAAAGGCTATTGCTGATAAACTCGTTCCACTTAGAATGACCTTACTTACTGATAAGGAAATACTTATCTTTTGATACAAATTTCTACTCTTTCTGTAAACATACAATCTTTTTTCTAAATATTCTTCCATATCATTTATATAGGATCAAATTTTTTTCTGTATCTTATTTTTGGATTCACTAAATCTAACATTAAAAAATCGTATTGTTTTTGAACACTTTTATTATATATTTGTTTAAATTCTTCAGTACTTAATTTACCATCTATCTCTCTTATAATCTGTTGAATTTCTTTTGGTTGTAGATTGAAAAATATAAAGTAATTACAGTTTTTCCTTATATTGATAGGTGTTGTATAATATGACTGTGATAAATAAATAATAGATGCGTTTTTCTTTCTACCTCTGATAAATAATTCTTGAATGGTTATTTGATCTTTCTCAGTCACACCATCGAAAATAACTAAATTCTTTAATGTAGGATTTAAATCATCTACTGTAATAAAATCATCTGAAGAAAAGAATACTTCTTTTTTGTATTTATCATATAATTCTAATAATGTTTTCTTATTCTTCTTACATTTCAAAATATTTTCTCTTTCTATATCTTCAAACAATGTATATTTTTCTTGTAATTTAGAATATTTAGGTTCGTATAAATCTTTTGCACATATATATAGTGCATCAAAATTTAAAAAATCATAAATCATATTTAACAGTAAATTTGTTTTACCTGAACCTGAAGGCGCTGTTATAAGCAAGCTAAATGGATGTTTAGGTAACAAAGGATGTTGATTAGGATCAGGTAACTCATCTGGTTCCGTGTAATCTTTAATTTTTATCATTTATATAACAGTAAAAAATAATTTACTGCAGTAAAAAATAAAATTAGCTGCTGTAAAAAAATAATATTATATAAATGAACGAATTAGAAAAAGAACGAAAACACAAGTTTATAAAGCAAATAAAAGATGCAATTAAATTAGTAAAATTAGGAAAAGAAATAAGAAAGAATAGTGAAGATCAACTAAAAGAAAAATTAGGTATTCAAAAAAACCTTAGAGGAATTTCATAAATCAGTCACTCAAGAAATTGAAAAATATGAAAAATCAAATAAAGAGGTTGTAAAAAGTATTCAAAATGTTGTAGAAAATCTTTCATTTCCATCTATAGAAGAGTCTATTGAAGCTGTGAAAGAATTAGTAGAACGATCTATTACTTATGATATCGATCAAAATTTAAATTTAAAATATTTAAAAGAGGAAAAATTTTACAGACCTTCAGTATTTTTAAACGATCAAGAAAAATTAGAGGAGATGTATGTAAAAGCTAAACATCTAAAAGAAGGATTATCAAAGAAAAGAGGCAACTTAAAAAGTACAATTTCTAGGGCTAAAATTTTTTCAGAGGAGGAATTAAATCAGAAAAAGAACGAAATAGAAGAAATTAAAAATAAAGAAAATATGTTGCAAAATTATATGAATAGATTAAATCTGATTCGAAGTAGTAAAGATATAAAGGTTGGTAAAGGATTGGATGTATTATCAAATTTAACAGAAAAAATATGTAATGGTAGTAAATCAAAGAAATTGTATAATCAAGTTGTTTTATTGTTAGATATGTTATTAAAAAATAGGGAAATGACTTATAATGATGTACAACGATATCATAAACAATTTCTCTGTTAATAAATGATAAAAAATAAAGTTTATTTGAGTGAAGGTCAGAAAAATAAACTTAAATCAACTTTTAGAAATAAAGAAGAACTAACATTGCAAATAGATAAATCTAAAACTCCTAATCATGAGATGTATTTAACTAAAACTCAAATTAATCATATTAATGATGGAAAAAGAATTACTATTAGTAAAACGCAATTAGATAAAAATGGAGGAGTTTTACCATTTATAGCAGCACTTATACCCTCTTTAATAACCGCTGCTAAATTTGCAGTTCCAGCATTAGCAACAGGTGCTTTATCTGGATTAGCTAGTTCAGCTCTACAAAAAAAGGGATCTGGGAAAAAAAAACGTGGAAAGGGAATATATCAACCTTGGGAATTAGTAACAAAATGATTGAAGAAAATATGAAAAATTAAAAAGGATTTAGAGGTGTATTTACCTCTGATTTATTACCTAAAACAATAGGAAAATTTGAAAATGGAATCATTAATTTAGATGTATCAACAGGTCCCGGAACTCATTGGGTTTGTTATTATAATGATCCTAAATATAAATATGTAGAATATTTTGATCCGTTTGGTAACTATATTCCTGAAAATATTAAAACATTTCTTGTTACATCAAATAAAAAAACAGAAATAAGTTATAATGATAGTTTTTTACAGAAACTTACATCTGTGAAATGTGGTTTATTTTGTATGAAATATATAAGAGAAAGGAATAAAGGTATATCACCTAAAAATGTTCTCAAATCATTTCCTACACAAAAACCTAGTGATTATAATGAAAATTTTTTTCTGTATAAATGATAATATTAAAATCTGAAGGTCATGAGAAATCAGAGAAATTTACTGTAAATTTTATTACACCTCTAAAATTAAAAAAAAAAACTTTACAGTCGTTTTCTATGGAAGTCTCATGGTTTAATATAAGTGAGAATTATAGAAATAACATATTTAGAATATGTAAATTAGGGTCAGATATAGCAATTGTTATCTCAAATGTGTGTGTGTGTGGTAATTATACTATAAGAGGTTTAAATGAGTATATGATAAAAATATTCGGTGAGGATCCACCTGTGAAATTTGGTATTATTGAAGCAAGACAAAGAATAGCTATTAAACTGAAAAAAGGTTGGGTAATTGATGTTACAAAAAGTAACTTTCATAAAATTATAGGCTTTTTAAAACCGACATATGGAGGCTATGATGAAGAAACAGAGGTTGAAGGTGAACATATAGCTGATATATCCAATGGAAATGATAATATTTATATTCACTGTGATGTTGTAAAAGGATCTTTAATAAATCAATCTAATTCAGAAGTCATTTATTCTTTCGTTAATAAAAATCCTCCTGGTAGTATAATTTTAAAAGAATTTAATAATTGGATATATTTTCCTGTTAAAACGGATCCTGTTGAAAGAATAAAAATGAGGATTACTAATCAAAAAGGTGAATTAATTGATTTAAATAAAGGAGCTGCAGAATTTAATTTTATACCTATTTTTGAGGATAACTACGTTAAAAAAATATATCAATTGTTAGGTCAGGTTTTTCTTCATAAATAAATGAATAAACATAGATTATATAGAAAAAGTAAAAAAATACAAATATTTTTAAAGGTGAAAACTGAACCTATTATTGAAGCACAGAATAAATTAAATGAAATATTTTCAATGAAAAAGAAAGGAGGCGGTTTAAAAATTCTTCCTAAATAAATGCAAAAGATTTATGATTTGAGTGATACTCATTATTATCATAATGATCATATTAAAAGTTATGAATTAAGATAAATTCATCCAAGAGAACATAGTTCAGATGAGAATGTCACCTATGTTTTTCATATTAATGATACTAAAGCAAAAATCTTATATTCTAGAGAATATATTGAACAAAAATTAAAAATTACAAAAAATGATAAATCATCCATTGGAAACGAAAATGTGAGTCTGGTAAATGGTGGAGGTTTTATCAAAACTTTAAAAGTACATATAGAAGATACCGAAATTGAATCAAATACACAGTCAAATTTTTCAATCGTGAATCATGCTTTAAGATTAACTCATTATACTCCTGATTATGTAACATCACAAGCTCAAGATGAATTTTTTTATCTAGATACAGCTGATTCAGCTGACCGAAAAGAGTTAAAATATAAGGGTACTTTACAAGATACTACTAAAATAATGGATTTTTTTAATAATTTGAAAATGAATAAAGATTATAACGAAGGATTCGCAAAGAAATGGGAACTAACGAAAGATAGCAATGTCATTAAAATATGGACACCTTTAAAAGATATAATCGATTTCTTTAGAGAATATGAAAAGGTAATTTCTGGTTTTGAAGTGAAAATAGAAATTCAAAGAAATGAAAATAAGAATATGATATATACTGATGTCGAAAATGTTAATTATAAGGTAGTAGTTGAAGGTCTAACCTTGCATTTACCTTATATAGAATTTAAAAATTCTGCAGAAAGCGTGTTTATGGAATTATTTCTATCTGATAAAGATATAAAGGTAAATTGGGATCGATATAGATTTAAGATGGTAGGTCCCTATAAAAGCGATAGCGGATCTGTCACAGCAACTACAGCCTCAGATGAAGTTTTAGGTGTCTATGTTATTCCTCAGTACGTTGAAAGAGATGGTAATTATGAAAAAAATAATATGATATTTGATAATATAGATATGACTGAATGCTGGTTGATGATTAATAATAAACAAATTCCTCTTATGCGTTACAAAACGAATGTTACCGATAAAGATTTTAATAGAGTGTATGAAGGTCTTTTACATGCAGGATTAAATGATATTAATACAGAAACAGGATGTTTGATAAATACGAAGAATTTTGGTGATATGTATTTTTTATTTTGACTTATCAAATCATGAAAACTATACCGATTTAAATAATTTAGTTATTGAATTTAATTGGGAGAGATTAATGAATACTCAAAAAGAATATAAGTTTTATATTATTTTTAAAGAAAGAAAGAGATGTTTTATAAATTTTAAAAATAAAACTATGACAATGGTTAAGAGTTTAAAATCATAAAATTAATGTTATAATAAATGAGTGCTTATTATTTACCTTATGATGATCAAATGAAAGAAGGGCCTATTGGACCTCCAGGTATAGGTTTTAAATTAATGGATGATGGAAATTATGATATGGAAAATAGAATTTTAAAAAATTGTGAAATTTCTATAGATGATTTAGATTTAACCACTAAAAGTTTCGTTTTGAATAAAATAGAGAATAATCATTTTGAGTTGAGAGATCTTATAGAAACTAAATATGATGAGGGGTTTTTATCCTTTACTGAAGAAACAGGCAAGAGAATAAAAGAATTAAATGATACAACTTTACATTCTTTAGAAGGAAAACCTTACGATGCAAAAGGAAAAAGAATAGGAAATGTAGCAGATCTTAAAGATGAAAAAAATGTTGTGAATAAAAGATATTTTGAAAAAAATACATTAATATTACAGAATGATAAATTTGATGCAAACAATAAAATAATAGGTAATGTAGCAGGCCCAGAATATGATAAAGATGCTGTCAATAAAATATATTTAGATAATAGAGATATCTGGATTACCGTAGAAGATGATTTTCTTATTTTCACAGATGGAGAATTTACAAAAGTAAATTTCAATATGATGAGTTCTAAATTACTGGATCAAGAGATGCGATTAACTACAAATATGTATATGAAAATTTCCATATATATAGCTATATATGATACAGTAGAAAGTAAATATATATATATGATAAAAGTCCACTGATATCACTAGAAATCAATGGTAAGGAAATTTTAAATGCTAATACAGATATAGTAACCTGTTTTGCTTATGGTAAACGTGATGATATCATCACATTATGGATAAAATCCGATGGTAAATCAAACACTTTAAAACCTTATATGCATATTGAAAAAATCCCTTTCTAAAATACGTTCACCAATAAATGGATATCGATTGGAATGCATTTTCCAGAAATAATTTATCTGAAGATGTAATTAGAAATCTTAAAGATCATGTAAATTGGGATTTAATTTTTCAATATTCATCACTGTCTGATTCTTTTATTGAGGAATTTGCTCAACCTGATGATTGGCCTAAAATTTCTAGATATCAAAAATTATCAGAAGATTTTATAGAAAAATGTAAAGATAAAGTAGATTGGGAAAACATTTCTCATTATCAAACTTTAAGTAACGAATTTATCATAAAATTTTGTAATCATTTAGATTTATATAAAGTATCAATGTTTCAAAATCTTACAGAAGATACCATAAGAGAATTAAAAGATGATTTAAATTGGCTGTATATAACTAGACATCAAACATTTAGTGAAAATTTTATAGAAGAATTTATGCATAAATTAGATTTTTGTTATTGGATTAAATACAAATTTGATCTATTACTTGATCACTTTTTTAATGTTTATTGGGAAAAAATACAAGCTATACAGATGAGTGAATTAAATAAAAAGTTTGGTCATCATGAAATAGAACCTTACAGAGAAAAAATTATTGAAGAGATTTGTGAAGTTAAAAAAGTCTTGAGAGAATGTGTTTATCTTTTGAGACAATTAACTAACAAAGATGAAAAATAAATATTTTATAATAATGTTTCTAAATAAATGAATGTTATATATAATAATGGTATAAAAAACATTTATCTCTTTCTTAAATATAGAGAATCCTGCTGAAGTGAAATCTATTTTTTTATTCAATTATAATTCACTTGATGGTATAGAAAATTTAACTAATTTAAAAGAATTATATTGTGAGGGAAATAAATTAACGTCATTTGAAGGAATAGAAAATTTAATAAATTTAGAAATATTATCTTGTGGAGGTAATAAATTAACGCCACTTGAAGGAATAAAAAATTTAATAAATTTAGAAAAATTATATTGTGGAGACAATAAATTAACTTCACTTGAAGGAATAGAAAATTTACTAAATTTAGAAGAATTATATTGCGAAGGAAATAAAATAACTTCACTTGAAAGAATAAAAAATTTAATAAATTTAAAAAAACTATATTGTAGAGATAATAAATTAACTTCACTTGAAGGAATAGAAAATTTAACAAATTTAGGAGAATTATATTGTGAGGAAAATAAATTAACTTCACTTGAAGGAATAGAAAATTTAATAAATTTAGAAGAATTATATTGTATGACGTGTAGATTAACTTTACTTGAAGGAATAGAAAATGTAACAAATTTAGGAGAATTATATTGAGAAGAAAATAAATTAACTTCACTTGAAGGAATAGAAAATTTAATAAATTTAAAAGAATTAGATTGTAGAAAAAATAAATTAACTTCACTTGAAGGAATAGAAAATTTAATAAATATAGTATTATTAGATTGTAGAGAAAATGATATTACATCTCTAAATGAATTAAATATTTTTGCCTAGAATATATAAAGTATGGTATGATGAAGATAAAATAAATTTACCCCCTATTTTAAGAAGACGATTATTTCATAATAATGTATATAATGACTCTCAAAATGTACATAATACATATATTCAAAAATCTTTGAGAGAGGCTATCATAAAATTATTAAATACAGAAATTACATATGATTTAGATGAATGCATTAAAGAATTAGGTATAAAAATTAAAAGACAATTACTGGAGGAAGAATTCCATAATATTAAATTTAGAGAGATATTAGTTGTTGTGTTTAATAGAATTTTAAAAAATGAGAATAAAAACGAAATTATAAAAGTGTTAAAAGATGAACTAAAAGAGGCTGATGATAAATGTTTTGTTGGGAAAGTAACTAGAATAATTAATGTACTAAATGGATTTGATCCTGATGTTTCTATTACAATATCTGATAATGAACAAAAAAATATTATAGCTGAAAAAATATTTAGAGAGTCAAAGTCTGATGAAGAATACAGAGAAAAACTTAAAAAAGAGATGGAAGAAAGAGGTTTTACAGATTATGAAGAATGGGTGAATTTATATTTATAAAAATGAGTTATTTAAAAAAAATAGCAAAATGGCCCACCTGGCCCCAGGGGGTGATCTGGAAGTCTGGTTCCAACAGCTGTTTTAGAATTCTAGAACCAGAGTTCCAGATCACCCTTGGACCAGGCCCACTGACCAAGGAAATGGACAATACAAACGTTTAACATACAGGACATAGAATCCACAAGATTCAACCCACCACTTATTATTTTTCGATGATTGCCACTCTTTTGGATCAACGACTAGAGTAGCTGACGTCATTTTTGGCAATAAACCATCAACCCGAATTGATTAACAATCCGGGGAGAGATTTGAACCGGGGACCTTTATATCAATAGCCCCGCGTGTTACCGTTGTGCTATGGGTACTCGATATATGAAGTACTATTCATTAATATAACCTTTACATTTGAAAAAACAACTTTAAACGAGTCATGTTTCAAGCAGAATACTTTAAAAGATCAATAGTTTTAATTTATCTGATCGAAAAATAGCGAAAATAATGTTTATGAAACGTTATAAATATTTTTAAAATGAGAAATATGTACTATCCGTTTGATGCTGCCATCTAACGAAAAAATCTGCAACAAGTTAAATAAATATTATTTTCTCTTCACACTATGAAGGACGTCATAGAGCGTTATCAAGACTACTTCTACTCAAGGTTGAATAAATACACTTCCTGTCGACTCACCGTGATGATAAAACAAATCAAAAGTCGCTTCTTAAATGGAAGAGTTCTGAACGAATATGAATTGGAGAAAGCTTAATCATTTTTTAATTAAAATCTCTATAATTCAGTGGGGGTGCGTCACCACCCACTATAAAATATACTTCTCTTTTTTATTAAACCTATGTTTTGTAATTCATATTAATTTCATTCATTTTTTATAATTCTTTTTAATTTTATAAAAAATGTTTAGATTTAGTTAAACATTTTGAGTTTTTCTATTAAATATATGGGGGGGGGGGGGTCTCAACCCCACCCTTTAAAAACAGGGGGGCTTCCATTCAGGTCCTCTTTTTTCACGCATTTATTTTAAATAATTCACTGCATACTTTTAATATGTCTAGCTTTTTAACTAAAAAAAGTTCGCTGGGTACATATATTAGAGGACTTCCATTCATTTGGAAGTCCTCTTTTTTCACGCATTTATTTTATATGTCTAGCTTTTTAACTAAAAAAAGTTCGCTGGGTACATATATTAGAGAACTTCCATTCATTTGGAAGTCCTCTTTTTTCACGCATTTATTTTATATGTCTAACTTTTTAACTAAAAAAGTTCAGTAATTCACTGTTAAAATTTGGTCTTAATGTAAAAAAGGTATATATACACCTTTTTAGCTATAAAAATCATGTTTTTAATATTAAAATGGATAGAGACCTTTTTTTTTCAAAAAAAAAAAAAGATAAAATAAGCTATAAAATCATGTTTTTTAGTGTAAAAAGAGTCTGTGCGCTCATACGGGTGTATGGATACTACTCCCGATCTTTCCGATGGCGTCAAAATGGAAATTCTGTGATAATATTTCCGATCGCTAGACGCCCTGTAAGCTGTTTGAAAAACTTGATGTGAAATAATGTGCAGTTATTAAATCCAAGTCGCTCTCGAAGTCCAGATCAGACGAATGGTAAATATAAATAGCCTGTTGAGTCTAGTTGAAATAGTCCATTTCAATATCAACAGTTTACTCTACAGGCCGAGAACCGTGGTTCGAATCCTAGTTAAGACCATGGGCTCCGAAAATTTTTTCCAGGTGCAAACTCAAAGATAAGACGTACAACATTAACTAGCTTGATGTCTGCCTTTGTGATCTTGAATGTCCAGAGGGGAAGTACCCTCCTCTATGCCTTCCTCTATACCCTCCTCTATGCCTATATAGTTGGCCTCCTCTTTGTGCTCCCATATTAAGACATGAATATTATACAATGGCGTCTACGCTTGTTTTGTTTACAACCGTGTTGTAGAGGGCCCCGACCAGGACCGCCTTAACTCTTTCCGTGGTTCTCAGGCAAAAGTAAATGTTAGGGCCCTCATTAAACTTTTATAGTAAAAAATCTGATGTGGGCATCACATGACTTTTCTTATATAATGCAATGAATTTACTACTTTTACAGTTAAAAAATGTTACTCTTATAGTAGATACTTATATTCTTTCCAAGATATTGAATTTTCTTCAATTAGTCGTCATTTTCATTGATTTAGCGTCATTTTTATCCATTTGGCGAGATTTTTGTTAATTTGGCAACAATTAAAAATGTCGCCAAGTTGGCTACATTCCGCCAAATTTGTCGCCAAAATCTCGCCAAGTGTTAGGGACGGAGAAATAAGTTATTCTTACAGCAGATAAATGATTATTGGCGTTTAAATACAAAAGTATTACTCAACGTATCTTTTTTCATGAATGGAACGAGCTAGATCCACGAGAATGATATCACCCAATTTATCGCATGGTATTACATATGAAAAGTGAACATGTTTCTCAATAGGAAATATTTTTTTTTCATTTTATATAACTTTTTGATAATTTTTTTTTAAATATGTGCAATATCTCGAGAATGGTTCATGTTAGCGTTCTAAAATTTATTTCAATCGTTTTCTAATGAAAAATTACATAAGAAATGTCTATTTGCGTAACTTTATTAGCGGTTTTGATTTTTTAACGATTTTTTCAAAATTTCTCTGGAAAATGTAGGGGGGTTCTGAACATTCGATTGCGTATAAAAACAATAGGCTTCCAGTGTTTATGGATTGTGATTCTTGTACCAAATTTCGTTCGAATCGGTCCATTCATTCGTCAGTTATCGTCTCCACAGATTCACTGACACACACACACACAGACATCACCTCGAAAATGTTTGATTCGTGATCAGGGATGCTTGAAACGTGCTCTCCCGTCGAAAACTCGAATTCGAATTTTCGACCCCGTCACAATACTTCCCTTATACATTATGTATATAAGGAAAGTAAAAATGTAAATTGAGTGCAGAAGATGTGTCGCCAGACCTTCCCGGGGGGACCCAGCGCGTGGTTACTTTGCGTATAGTTAGAGCAGTTGTTTTGCTTCTGAAAAAAAAAGAGGAAAAATTCAGTGAGCGCTTGCGGGATAAATCGCAAAATTTGGGGAAAATTTCGTTGTCTTAAACTAACATTTCTAAATAAAAAAAGTCTACCAATTACAGTAATTACACAAAACTACTTCACAAATCAATAAGTATTGTATTACATTTTACTTTCCCTGCAATACATGGTAATGTATAGGGAAAGTATTGGAATCATGCCGAAAATCGCTTGTAATCATGCCGAAAATCGCAACTCGAGTTTTCGACGGATCGACGCGTTTCGAAACCTCTGGAATACGGAAAAACTATTTTTAGCGTGACGTCTGTGTGTGTGTCTGTCTGTCTATCAGTCTGTGTAGATTTTGTATCCACTCTAACTAAAAAACTTATCGACCGAATTTCATAAAATTTGGTAGGTAAGTCACTTGTAGGCGAAACTAGTGCTGATTAGTTTTGGGTACGATTCGGGATAAAAGAACTCGCCTCTTTTCGCGCAATGTCCTGCAAAAGTCTGTATCCATTCTAGCTGAAAAACTAATGGGCCGAATTTCACAAAATTCGGTAGATATGTCGCTTGTGGGTCACCCTGGTGCTGATTAGAGTTTGGTACGATTCAGGAAAAAAAAACCTGCCTTTTTGTGTGAAATGGTCCTCAAAAATCGTCAAAATCTAAAATATACGTACATGCTTAAATATATCCATTAAATGATTGTTTTATAATTAATGTTTAACGAAGAAAAAGAATAAGACCAACCTCATGACACTAGAACTAGCCGTTCTCGAGATACTTTAGTTTTTTCGTATTTTCTGTACGCCACCTTTGAAAATAAGTTCAGTTACCAAATGAGAACGAAAATTGAATTAAAAGTGAATTAAATTTAATTAAAATAAAGAGAACTTGGACATAAGTCTGCAAGGAAAGTCATTTGCTGCCCACATCAGATTTTGGTAGTGTATATTACTTTCCCTGTAATACATGGTAATGTATAATGAAAGTATTGGAATCATGCCGAAAATCGTAACTCGAGTTTTCGACGGATATACACGTTTTGAGACCCCTAGAATACGGAAAAACTGTTTTTAACGTGACGCCTGTGTGTCTGTCTGTACAATGTATGTATCCACTTTAACTCAAAAACTAATGGATCGAATTTCAGAAAATTTTTGGTACGATTCGGAATAAAACAACTCGCCTTTTTTGCGGAATGGCCCGAAAAAAATTCATGTATCCAATCTAGCTGAAATACTAATTTACCAAATTTCACAAAATTTGGTAAATAAGTTACTCGTAGGATTCTCTGATGCTGATTAGTTTTTGGTATGATTCAGGAAAAAGAACCCGGCTTTTTTTGCAATATGGCCCGCAAAAATTGTACGTATGCACTGTAGCTGACAAACTAATTGTTCAAATTACACATAATTTGGTAGATAAGTCGCTCGTAGGATACTGTGATGCTGATTAGATTTTGATACGAATAAAAAAAAAAAAGAATTTGCCTTTTTTTGCGAAATGGCCCGCAAATCTAATATATTCGATCTAAAATAAAATACTACATGTGCGTGATTGTGAAACTCTGAAATAAATAGCTAAAATTGATGAGATACATTAATTAAAGACTTGTCCTACATGTAAAATTTGACGACTTATAAATCTGATTGACGCTAATAAATCTGACCCTATGACTGTAGGATGAACCGTTCTCGAGATATTGCAATGTTTGGAATTTTAAGGATCTGAAGAATTTAAAGTGAATTAAGTTGCCAAATGAAACGAAGATGCAATGGAAAAAACGAATTGGATATAATATCAGAAAATTATGCATATTATTTTCTGCAATTAAACTCAATTTAATGCATAATGAAATAAAAAATAACAAAATGAATATGAATCTGCAGGGAAAGTCATGAGCTGCTCACATCAGATTTTTACTTTCCCTGCAATACATGGTAGTGTATAGGGAAAGTATTGGAATCATGCCGAAAATCGCAACTCGAGTTTTCGACGGATCCACACGTTTCGAGACCTCTAGAATACGAAAAATCTATTTTTAACGTGACGTCTCTATGTGTGTGTATGTCTGTCTGTCTGTCAGTCTGTCTGTCTGTGCAATGTATGTATCCACTCTAACTAAAAAACTAATTGATCAAATTTTACAAAATTTGGTAAGTAAGTCACTTGTAGGTCACCCTGGTGCTGATTAGATTTTGATACGATTAAAAATATAATAACCTGCATTTTTTTACGAAATGGCCCTCAAAAATTGTATATATCCACTCTAACTCAACTAAACTACCAAATTTCATAAAATGTAGTAGATCGGTCACTTGTGGGCGACCCTGGGGCTGATTAGCATTTGGTACGATTCGGGATAAAAGAACCTGTCTTTATTGCGAAATGGCCCGCAAAAATTGCATGTATCCACTCCAGCTGAAAAACTAATAGATCAAATTTTACAAAATTTGGTAGATAAGTCACTTGTGGGTTATTCTGGTGCTGATTGCATTTTGGTACGATTCGGAAAGAAAGAACCTGCCCCTTCTTGCGAAGTGACCCGCAAAAATCGTCAAAATCTAAAATAAAAAACTACGCTTGCTCAAATATAGCAATTAAAAGCTTGTTTTGTACCTAATATTTAGCGATCAAACGAAAAAGACCAACCCTATTACACACCAGAACTAGCAGTTCTCGAGATATTTTAGTTTTTTGCATTTTCGCTACACCACTTTTGAAAATAAGCCCAGTTACCAAATGAGAACGAAAATTGAATAAAAAGTGCAAATTCAGTGTCCATTTCACAAAAAAAGGCGGGTTTTATTTTTTTTCCGATTCGTACCAGAAACTAATCAGCACCAGGATGACACCCAAGTGACTTACCTACCAAATGTTATCAAATTCGATCCATTAGCTTTTGAATTACAGTGGATACATACATTGCACAGACAGATACACACACACACACAGAGAGAGAGAGAGACGTCACGCTAAAATAGTTTTTTCGTCTTCTAGAGTTCCCAAAACGTGTAGATCTGTCGAAAACTCGAGTTGCGATTTTCGGCATGATTCCAAGACTTTTGCTATATACATTAACATGTAATGCAGGGAAAGTAAAAATCTGATGTGGGCAGCACATGACTTTCCCTGCAGACTCTTTATTTTAATTAAATTTGATTCACTTTTAATTCAATTTTTGTTCTCATTTGGTAACTGGACTTATTTCCAAAGGTGGAGCAGGGAAAATACCAAAACAACTAAAATATCTCGAGAACGGCTAGTCCTAGTTTAATGGAGTTGGTTTTATTCTTTTCTTCGTTAAAAATTACGTATAAAACAAGCATTTAATGGATATATTTCAGTATTTAGTTTTTATTTTAGATTTTGACGATTTTTGCGGGCCATTTCGCAAAAAAAAGGCAGGTTATTTTTTCCCGAATCGTACCAAAATCTAATCAGCACCAGGGTGACTTATACGTACAACCGACTTATCTACCGAATTTTGTGATATTCGGTCCACTAGTTTTTCAGCTAAAGTGGATACAATTTTTTCTGGCCATTTCGCAAGAAAAGGCGGGTTTTTTTTTATCCCGAATCGAACCCAAAACTAATCAGCACCAGATTCGCCTACAAGTGACTCTTACCTTCCAAATTTTATGAAATTCGATCAACTAATTAGAGTGGATACAAAATCTGCACAGACAAACAGACGCACAACACAGACGTCACGCTAAAAATGGTTTTATCGTATTCTAGAGGTGTCAAAACATGTAGATCCGAACATGACAAAACATGTAGATCCAAAACATCGAAAACTCGAGTTGCGATTTTCGGCATGATTCCAATACTTTCCCTGCAATACATTAACATGTATTGCAGGGAAAGTAAAAATATGAAATTCGCGAACAAATTTGATATTCGCGAAATTTTAGAAAAACCCCTCAGCGGGAAAAAAAATCATGAAAATTCAAAATCCGCGAAATAATTACTGCCCTACCGACAGGCAAAGACGGACCTTCCCCGGAAGTTTCAAAAGTTTCAGTGGAAATCTCAACCGCTTTTCTCGAATATGCATAAATTTTGTCAGAAAAGCAGTACGCTCTTTTATTCGAACTTCTCCAGACTCATATTTCTTCCCTCTACACTTATATCAGATAAGCTTAAGTACTAATATGTAAAAAAAAAAAAATATATTGTAGAGCAACTCGTAAATCCTCATTAGTCAGCTGGCGTTGAGCCAATCTAAGCATTTTTATGTCAGAAACTTATCTCTTGTAAAAAGCGATATGGGCGTAGAGAAGAATGGCTTCTCACACTGCTTTAAATAAAAGTACCGAGTTGTAAAAATATGAAGAAAAAAAAAATCTGATGTGAGCAGCACATGACTTTCCTTGCAGACTCAAAGTCATATTTTCCTTATTTCTTTAATAATTCAATTCATTAGGTTGAGTTTAATTGCACCAAATAACACTAAATTTGCCTTTTTAATTCAATTTTTGTTTTTATTTCGTAATTGGACATTTTTCCGATAGCCGCGTAAATGCAAGAAATCTGATATCTTGAAAACGGTTAGTCCTAAAGTATAATGGAGTGTGTTATATTCTTTTCCTCGTCAAAAATAGCGTATAAAACAAGAATTTAATTGATACATTTCAGCATACATAGTCTTTTTCTTTTTTTTTTAGATTTTGCCGATTTTTGTGGACCATTTCGTAAAAAAAGGCAGGTTGTTTTTTTCCGAATCGTATCAAAATCCAATCATCACCAGAGTGTCCCACAAGTAACTTATCTACCAAATTTTGTGAAATTTGGTCAATTTGTATTTTAGCTAGAGTGGATACATGAAATTTTTGCGGGCCATTTCGTAAAATAATACAGGTTGTTCTTTTCCGAATCATACCAAAATCTAGTCAGCACCAGAGCATCCTACAAGTAACTTATTTACCAAATTTTATAAAATTTGGTCAATTAGTATTATAGCTAAAGTGGATACATGACATTTTTATGGGCCATTTCGCAAGAAAAGGCGGGTTCCGTTTTTACGAATCTTACCAAAAACTAATCATCAGCACCAGGGTCTCACCCTAAGTGACTTGTGACTTTACATACCACAAATTTTATGAAATTCGGTCCATTCATTTTTTAGTTAGAGTAGATACATACATTGTACAGACAGACAGACAGACGCACAGACAGACACACACAGACGTCACGCTAAAAATAGTTTTTTGTATTCTAGAGGTCTCGAAACGTGTAGATCCGTCGAAAACTCGAGTTGCGATTTTTGGTATGATTACAATACTTTCCCTATACATTACCATATATTACAGGGAAAGTAAAAGAGCAAGCAAATATTCGCGTTATAAAATGAATTAAAATTTCTATTCTGATGCGTATTCTGAATTAAAAGCACGTGAAGAAGGAAGAAAACGAGAAGAAATTTTCATGTTAAGTGAGGTGAAAATTAAATGCCGGATTCAGGTTTCATTGCAACATATATCGTCTGCTTATTTCAAGGTTATAGATACGTTGTTACTGAAGGTCATTAAAGGTTAAAATTATGCGAGAATTATTAAATTTTTTTAACCTAAAGTTTCCAGTTTGGAAAATGCTGCTAGAAAATTATGAATAAACATAGTAGAGAAAACTATACATATTAATGAAGTAGAGTTTTATGTAAAAAAAAATATATCCTTATTGAAATATATACAGCATTGAAATAAAAAACTCTGTCTTGTAATTATTGGAGCGATTTTCGAGAGTAGTTTTCTTAACACGAACTCAAATCTGCTTTTGTGCGAAAGTTTCGTTGACATCAAGTGATTCCAATAAAATTTTGTACATTGCTTAAACTCATTACGTTTTAGGTTATGACAAAGCCTGGAATTTTAAATTTATATCCATGTACGGGGATATCTGAGGTCAAAACACAGATAATTTTAAGTCTATGGAGAAAAATTAATTTTTTTCAAAATCGCGCGCCAAATAGCGAATTTTGCATTTGTGTGCAAATTTTAAATACAGTTACCATTGTTTCAAGAAAATACAATTTTTAAATACTTTTAAAGGTAGAATTGATACTTATCACTGTAAATAAAATTTTACTGTAAATAAATTATTACTGTAAATAAATACGGCCTTTTCCATGGGCGTATTTAGGGGGAGACAGGGGGTTTAAAGCACTCCCCTTCCTGGAAAATTGTTAATTTAATTAAAAGCCAATATGAGAGAAAATATAATAAGAAAAATGCTTTTTGGAATTAGAACATTCAACCACAACTGTGCGTTTTCTCCCACATGTATATTAATAAAAACAATTTCTAAATGGAAAACTTCAGATTATTACATTTGGTATGTTTATGAATGTCCAATTTGTTAGTTTAGTTGCTCTGTCTCCCAGAAGATTTGAATTTTGTTATGAAAGGGGGAATATTTTTAAAAGGTGGTACACATTAATTTTTAAAAATGATGCATACTCATTTTTAAAAGTGCTATATGCACTAATTCTTAAAATGGGATGCTCATACCATCTATTCAAATTTGCTTTGTAACAATACATATTTTAAGGTTGATTGTAATCTCTAAATTCTGAATGCAATCGATTTTAGTATCCCCCCTGGAAAAAATCCTCCCGATCAAAACCCTTCTGAGAATCACTTTTCTATATTGTTTCATGGCAACTATTATGGTTATAGGCGAATTCAGCATTTTCAGTATCCATTGATCGAAAGCTGTTGCTTGGGATGAAGTAGTAATTGATATTGGTATCAATTACTAGTAATTGATATTGGTATCAATTAATATATTTATTACTTGATATTGGTATCAATTAATATATTTATTACTTGATATTGGTATCAATTAATATATTTATTACTTGATATTGGTATCAATTACTAGTAATTGATATTGGTATCAATTAATATATTTATTACTTGATATTGGTATCAATTAATATATTTATTACTTGATATTGGTATCAATTACTAGTAATTGATATTGGTATCAATTAATATATTTATTACTTGATATTGGTATCAATTAATATATTTATTACTTGATATTGGTATCAATTAATATATTTATTCTTGACATTACTTACGTTGATGCATCAAGAGCCAGAGCACTGGAAGGACTGATATTCGGCTATGATTTTAATTTAGATATACCTAAAAAAGTGGTAAAAAGAAATATGTCAGTTTTAGGAAACAAGAACCACGCCGCCTTGATTTATAATAGCATTCATACTTGAATATAACTTTCATTTAACATTTTAAGTTCTTTACTAACTTTCATGAAATATCGGCCTTTTCAATTTCGGCCTATCGTATACATTATCGATAAGGAAAAAATTAAATCCAACGGGCTCGGCCCACCGAGAAATCTCAAAATCCCGCCGACTGTACAAACAGATACCCTGCCTCTCTTCTTTTTCGGGTTGCGAGAGGTAGCCTAGTTTTTATATTCTCCATTGTACATTAGTTTGCATTTCGTATTTTGACTTCTCAAAACCAGCCACAGTGCGAATTTCGTGTCGTGTTACTTTCAAAAATTCTCAACGCGTTTTGGCATATTCAAAAAGACCGCAGAAACAAAATTCGTGTTGAGATCTTTTAATAATCCGCCAAAACGTGTTCTGGCAATGTGGAAATAACACAACGCGTTGCAGACGCTTATTAATATAGCTAAGGCGCAATGTGATAAAAATACCTGTGAAAAAATAATTAACAACATTATTATAATTAGATTCGTTTATTAATATTAGCAGTGGAAAATAGCACTTAAAATTAAATTTCAATAATCTTAAAATTAAATCTTAAAATTAAATTCAATTTTATTCACAGTCAGATTATCTGGCACAATAAAAAGTCTGAAATGCTAAAATGAAGCAAATTATAGTTAAGTACAGAAAAACATTTTATTTCTCTAGATAATTATTTATTTATTTTGTTTTGCTTTTGTAAGCCCAACATTAATATATATAATATGCATATACTGTGTGAATTTCCAACTCAATTATCTTTATAAAAGTAACAAAAAAAATCTGATGTGGGCAGCACATGACTTTCCCGACAGACTTATATTCACGGTCTCTTTATCTTAATTCAATTTAATTCACTTTTAATTTAATTTTCGTTCTCATTTGGTAACTGGACTTATTTTCAAAGGTAGAGTAGCGAAAACACGAAAAAACTAAAATAATTTGAGAAAGGTTATTCCTAGAGTAATGGAGTTGGTCTTATTATTTCTTTCATCAAAAATTACTTATAAAATAATCATTCAATTGATACATTTGAGCATACGCACGTAGTCTTTTATGTTAGATTTTAATGATTTTTGAGAGCCATTGTACAAATAAAAGAGCTGGTTGAGTTTTTCCAAATTATACCAAAATCTGAACAGCACCAGGGTAACCTACAAGTGACTTATCTACCAAACTTTGTTAAATTTGTTCAATTAGGTTTTAGAGTGGATACATGCGATTTTTGCGGACCATTTCGCAAAAAAGGCAGGTTCTTTTATCCCGAACCGTACCAAAATCTAATCAGCACCAGGGTCACCCAGGATCACCCAAAGGCCACCAGAGTTATCCAGTTGGCAGACTTACCTGGCTGGGAGGGGCGTGTGAAAAACCCAGAAGAACTTCAGAAAAACAGAATACATTTTTTATAGGTATGTTTCGGCTCTTGTGCAGCCATAGACCTACGAGCTCAAGCATTCCAGCTAAAACATTCGAAAACAAAGCCATTAAGATTTTCGTCACCACTAGGATCTGCTCGGGGATGCAGAATAAAGGCATTAGGCCTGTCACCAAACGCGTGGAGATCTAAGATTCCAAGAATGGAGCTCGCGTGAGGTCTATGCGTCATTAAATTCCGAAACAAAATTCGAAGGAATAGACTAAGGTGATCTGAGGATCAGGGTGGCCTGTAGGAGGTTATATATGAAAGTACTCCACTCCAGAAAGGGATGACACCTGTCATAGAAATCGCACTGAGAGGATGATGATACGGATCACTCACATGCCTCTCACCGATCCAGAAATATAGTAGATTGTATAACGACGGCGGAGAATAAAGATTTCGCATGATCGCAAGCTCCTTGTCTAATTTATTGAATACCCGGCTTTATTTCTTTTAGCGAACTCACCAATTCGACAAAGACGCACTTCCGGTAAGCAAGAGATGACATTCATCAAGAACCAAAGGGTTCTTATTCTCGGGTGCCTCCCACGACTTCGAGACACCCAGCTCAACTATTCGGAGTCGTAGCAAACAGCGATTCCGACATATATCATCGATTTATTACAGACCCCTAACGAAACGTACCTGTCCCACAAACAATGAAATTATCTATATTTTGAATCAAAAATATTAAATTAATAATTTAAATAGTTTTTTCAAAGCAACAGAAATTATCAAAGAAATTGCAATTAATTTTGCAAGAAATCACTATTCATATTCATAGATATTGAATTATTTCCAACTTCGCAACATTTTTCAAACATCGCAACTGCGTGTATTGAATGAGTGTCCTAATATCCGACATGGACTGGGCCAACGTACCACGTCACTTGGCACATCTGTGGCGACTCAACTAATTTGACTTGAACTTTTTGAACTTTCGATTTTTTTTTAAATGATATATACATTTCTTATATTGAATGTAGTAACTGTATGCATAATAATTTTTTCTTTCAGAATTTGAATATGTTATAAAGTGCCATTCGCCATTAGCAAATTACTTGCCTGGTGACGTCAGGCAAGGGAAGAGTATTTAACTACGGGCTTTGCATCCATCTGTCTCTATCCTTGTTCGTTGATGCCAAAAGCTGCACATGTAACCAGCTGGCTGGCTATTACGCCAAGCTCGTGTGCTATGATTTTATTATTTTTAACCAGAGGCTTATCTTCTTTTGATCTTAAGTTTTTGTATATTTTAAATGTGTTATAAAATAATAAAAATAATACACATAAAATATAATTTTGTATATTTTAAATGTATTATTATTGTATATAAAAGTTAAGTTTTTGACTGAGTGGTATCTTCCTTTAAAAATGTACGAATTGTGTAGGTGATCTCTACAACATTAGCGTGACTTAGGGAATGTGCTTTACCATTTGGGATGCCAGCGGATCAGTAAAAGCGCTGGCAAGTCTGGAGTAGAGTGGTGTTTCATAGATGTAACCTTCCAAAATTAGGACATATTGTCCATTACAGAAGCTTGTGGTAATGCAGTTAAAGTGTGAGTCACTCCCGCCACAAAGTGGTGACTCGGATACTTCCTTTACTCTAGTAGGTCCAAGTCACAAAGTGGTGACCCGGAGAACGAAGGTAAAATATCCCTTGCTCTTAAATATTCGTGTCGTCTGCCATAAAGTGGTGACACGATTTAAGTGACCCGGCTTAAAATAACAATTATTTTCATTCCGACCATGAACAAGCAATGTGCACTAAAAGAGTTGGAATGTAATTTTGATTTGATCATTACCAAATCTGACAAGGGAGGTTTCGTAAGTCTGCTTATGCTGATAATGTGGAAATTTTCTTTAATGAGAGACCTTATAATGAAGTAAAAAAAGACCCAACTAACGTTTATTCTTAAAAGTGTTAAAAACATGGTTAAAAAATTCTGTAGTGTTGAGGAAATCTATTAAGCGAGCAGTTATGCCACCTATTGCTAATTGTTATGTGGATTTTAACCACACGTCCGGTCAGAACGCATAATTCAGTCACATTGTTCATTAAAACAATCTCCGACATTGGCCGTGTCGAATAAAAATACATAAAAATCAAATTACTGGTAAATGAGGACAACGGACATGATATAAAACATTAACAATATATATTTATTAACAAAAGGAAATTGAAATAATAATAAAAGAACATATTTAATTGATTCAATTAACAATCTTACTAAATCATAATCACTCTCCATTGACATTCGTGTTTGACATTTTCTTAATTATGAATATTTAAAGTATATCATTAAAATCTCCTTCATTTAAGTTTACAATTAAATTCATCCTGATTATTTCACTCAAGTGTAAATTGAATACGATGTCGAGAGAGTGCGAAATTATCTAAATTAGTGTCAAACAGACTGAGAGTATAAGAGACATGCATTTCGTACCTTCGATACATCGTTGGATCGTCACTGGATGCGGGGCACTTCGACGGAGGAAACGTCGGTCATCGCTGCAGACGTATTTTTGGAGGACTATCTCTCCGAAGTACAAAATCAATTCTCCTCGCTCTTTTTGAAAAATCTAACACTCTCTCTAACATCCGAAATATGTCTCCTCCCACGCAATTAAGCCCCACGTTTATTACTGGTTCCCCCAATTGAAGCCCCTGGTATTTTCATTGGATATTTCAGAATTATGTCCAGCTATTGGGTGCTGTGATGACAGGAGGACGGCGATCACCCCAGAATTAATATCTGGCAGGTGGGCCAGCGTTCCCACGACCCTGGGTGCACGTGTCGCCGAACCGGACAAGGGTCAGCTCTCCCCAAGAACGCCCTGCTGTGCGCCCCTCTGTAACTGAGCCATCGCTGTCCATATTTCCCAGGAACATGGCTTGCTCATCCTTTTGCAGGTGTTCTCTTAGGGAACTGTATATGAATTGTAGGAGAAGCACAGGGACCATCTTTGTAGGTTGTACTCCCTCCATAATTCGCAATGTTCCATATTTGCCTTGGAACACTAATTATGCACACTTTTGGGCACTTTGAAAGATCCACAAGACGAATAGTCCTTTCAGGCCCATTGTGTCTAACATTGGTACTGCTTCTTATTCTCTTGCATAGTTTCAGCTAACATGCTTCTCCCTTATCGGCTAATAATTTTCACACTGTAAAAAATTCTTTTATAAGTTTTTTAGTAAATTAAAAGATTTCTCTCAGATAACTGTACGATACTTCTTTGGGTGTCAAATCCTTGTTCACTAATATTCCTATAGATGGTGTTCTTCTATGCTTAAAAAATAAACCTAGAGAATTTCATTTCTCTGACATTGAAGTTAATGAATTTTTGGCAATGATGCAATGACTAAATTATATATTGAACAAAACAATTTTTCTGTCAACGAAAAGTATTGTAAACAATATGAGGCACTCGCGGCGGGGAACTCTTTGCCACCGTTTCTTTGCGGTTTATACATGCATTATTTTAAGAAAAAGGTATTTAAAAAACTTACATTTAAATGTTGATTTCAGTATGTGGGTGATATTTTTATTGTGGAAAATCCATTCGACCTCTCTTCTATTCTTAACCTTGTTAAATCCATTGACCCTTTCCAATTTACGCATGCAATTGAAGATTAGATTTTCTTGTTTCTAGAAATGATTCTTCTTTTAGTACCTCTGTTTTTCAAAAACCTTTCTCTGTTTCTATGTCTCCGTATTTTTCTTCAAACTATACTCTCCAACACCAATAGAAATTACCTACTTTCCCTCGCCGTAAGGGTTCTACAAATAAGCTAATATTATTTCTTATTTAGCTAATTAATCCATTATACAAGGTGTCCCATAAACACTGACCTCGGCTTTTGTTCCTTAAATATTGATCTTAGACATATTAAATAAATTTCAAAATTGCGTAAAAAAGTACAAAATCTTACGAAATCGATTATAATTTTCAAGGGAATTAAATTTTAAGAAATACAAAATTTAAATTTTATACGGTTCCCGTACAAAAACATTTCCAATGAGTAAAATGTGTCCCATATACTAATAAGGTGATGTGCAAAATTTCAGCATTCTATCATAAAAAGTCCCAGAGATATGAAAAGACATAAATGCTGACTTAAACCACTTTTCGATGCATCGACATGGGTTCTCAGAGGGGAAAAATCATGTCGGCAAATAATGTTTCAGGGGTCATACACAAATTATGAAAGAAAACAATGATTACATAAATAAATAATAATTTTGCTATTTATTGATACAAAAATATCTACACTGTGTAGAAATAATAACTTTACACAAAGATTGCAAAGCTTGTTCAAAATGTTTTCCATCCATGCCAATACATTGCTGCATTCGCCTGGAAACACTTCTGTGCACTCGATCAAGTTCTTGTTCGGTAATGTCACGACAACCATCTTGAATGCGTTGTTTCAACTCTGATTTATTTAAGGGAGGTAACAGACAAACAGTTGTGCCTAAATGACCCCACAAATAAAAATCCATATGCGTTAAATCAGGCGATCTAGGGGGAAATTCGACTGACCCATGCAAGCTAATCCACTTGTCTAGAAACTCGTTATTTAACCAGTGTTTCACAACTGTAGTATGGTGAGCTGGAGATCCGTCCTCTTGAAACCATACTTGTAAATGTACTGTTAGGGGCAGTTCATCCATAAAATCAGGAATAACCGCATTCAGAATCTCATTAACACATCTGTCACGTGTTATCGCACCACCATACAGTATGAGTCCAAGCAAACCGTTTCTGAAAATACTACACCATACATTCACAGAAAATTGCTTCTGATAATGAATATCACATACCACGAATGGAGCAGCATCGGGCGCGGTTAGTACTTGGGTGGGTCACCACCTGGGAACACAGCGTGCTGTTGGCACATTTCTGGCGCGGTAGCCCGGTGGTTTGCGCGCTGGATTTGCACGCTGCCACAACTGCCGCCGTGTTCATGCGGAGTACGATCACGTTAAACATGTGGGTCCGTAAGTCCTTTCGAGAGGTTAGTGGTAGGGGAAGGAGGGTACGGTCCCTGTGGATGCCTCCCCCACTGGGTTCCGGTCTAAATTGGGTGGCACTTCCCGGCCGTCCAAACGGTTACCTTACACCTTTCTGGTACGTCGGACTGTCTGAGTCTCAACAACAACATACCACAAATGGATTTATGTCAGACCAGAAGTTCTCATTTTTAGGATTTATGCATCCATCGTGTTTAAAACAGTATTCGTCAGACCAAATTAAGTTTTTCAGGAAAGAGGGATTTACAACTTCCTGATTTAGAGCCCAGTTGCAAATATCTAGACCAGTCGTGCACAACCCGCGGCCCGCCGCCATCCTCAGCTTGGCGAGCACATAAAAAAAAATTCAAAAACTTTCGCAAAAAAGAAAAACTGCATCATAAAATTTATAAAAAATTATTTTTTATATCAAATTTTCTTTTTTTAAGAATTCGACTACAAAACAAATAAAAAGAGCAAATCAAACAGCTTTAAATTAAAAATTGTCTACTTTTTACAATGAGAAGTGGAATGTTTGAATTCATACCCTGCCATGGTAGTCCTTCGTTGGCTTGCTGTTGGCGAGAATTTTCCGTACGGCAAACCTACACCGGAAACTGGAATGTGTTTGTTGTAGGAGGGGAATTTATTTTTCTTTCCAGTTAACATTTTCCCGAGTATAGTCAAAGACTCAAAGTCAAAGAGTAGTTGGAGGTCGATAAATAAAGCGTTTTGGTTTGATACGATTTACGTTATAACTTCTGTGACTATGTCTAAAAAGCGAGAGAATCGTGCATTTCAGGAGAAATGGGGTGAGAGTTATTTTTTCGTAGAGAACAAAGGCAAAGCAACATGTTTAATTTGCCAAGAAACTATAGTTGTGATGAAGGCGTACAATGTGAAGACACATTACGATACAAAGCTTGCTGACAAATACAAGGAGTTATCGGGACAAATGAGAAAGGATAAAATTAAAGATTTGCAACATAAGTTTACAAACCAACAAAATATTTTCAAAAGAGTGATTGATGATTCGAAAATTGCAGTCAAGGCAAGTTTTGTTGTGTCGAAAATTTTAGTTAAAAAACTGAAACCGTACAAAGATGGAGAGTTGGTTAAAGAATGCTTGGAAGAAGTGGCAAATATAGCGTTTCCGGAGAAAAAGGTGTTATTTCGAAGATAAGCCTTAATCGTATGACGGTAGCAAGAAGATCAGAAGAAATGGCATTAGATATTGAAAAAACATTGCCTTAATCGTATGACGGTAGCAAGAAGATCAGAAGAAATGGCATTAGATATTGAAAAAACATTAGGAGAGAAAATTTCTGAATTAACATGGTTTTCTTTGGCAATAAATGAAAGCACAGACATCACTGACACTGCACAGCTGTCAATTTTTATTCGTGGCATTGACTGTAATTTCAATGTTACGGAAGAGTTACTGGCGTTACTTCCAATGAAAAATACAACAAAAGGAGCAGACATTTATCAAGAAGTTAAGAAAGTCTTGGAAAAGTATAATTTGGACTTAAAAATGTTACATGGTATTTCAACCGATGGTGCGCCAGCTATGGTAGGAAAAAACCAAGGATTAGTAAATTATTTGGCAACATATAGCAAGGCCGTGGGGAATGAAATCGTAGCATGCCATTGCCTTGTACACCAAGAGAACCTTTGTGCAAAACTTATTAAAATGGAACATGTAATGAAAATCATTATTAAAGTAATAAACTTTATTCGTTCCAGAGGATTTGGTCATCGTCAGTTCCGAGATTTCCTATCCCAGTTAGATTCTCAGTATGATGATGTCATTTATTTTACACAAGTTCGTTGGCGCTCTCCCGGCCTCACATTTAACTGCCATAAACCTCTGGGTTGGCTGTGAGGTCTGGGCTTTCGACAAGTTCGTTGGCTAACTGCTGGGAAAATGCTGAAGTGAGTGTATGACTTGCGTGAGGAGATCATTACTTTTTTCAAAAGTCGTGATCATAATCTGGTGGCAGACTTTGAAGACAAGGAATGGCTATGTAATTTATCTTTTATGGTTGATATGACAAAACATCTGAATGAGCTAAATACGAAGCTTCAGGGGAAAAATAACCTGATACACAACCTATTTTACTCAATCAAGTCATTTGAGTTTAAGTTAGCATTATGGAATTCACAACTCAAGTCTGGTCAATTGTTGAATTTTCCAGCAATGAGTAATTTTATTGCAAGTTGTGAAGACGATCCCATCAACATTATTAAATACGCTTCACTAGTAGAAAATCTGCAAAATGAGTTCAGTCGTCGATTTGAAGATATCATAAAACTTGAGAAATCTTTGAAAGTGTTTGCAATACCATTCGCGACAGATATTGAAACAGCGCCCGTCAATTTTCAGATGGAACTTATCGAAATTCAGAGTAACCCCGAATTGAAAGCTAAATTGCCCGAAGTTTTTTTGTTAGAATTTTACAGAAATTACTTGCCTTGTGAAATGGAAAAATTGAAAATTCACGCTCAAAAAACGATAAAATTATTCGGGAACATCTACTTATGTGAACAATCATTTTCATTAATGAAACAAGTGAAATCAAAAGGTCGTTCGTTCTCGTCTAACTGATGAACACTTGGAGGGAAACCTACGGATCGCTGTATCCAACATTGAACCAGACATTGAAAGAATAATGAAAACCAAATAATGTCAAATTTCCCACTAGCTCTACAAAGAAATAAAAGGATTTTGGCGATATCTGTACGTTTTTGAAGCAAGTGAGTTGTTTTTCATTTCTGTATTTGTTTTTTAATTTTCACTTTTAATTTTCTGTTTCGGTATTTACTAAAAATATATTGCTGGGTGGTACCCCCCCCCCCCTTGCGGCGCGCGTCGTTGTTTAGTCTATGTGAAATTGGCCCGCAGGTGTTAAAAGGTTGTGCACCCCTGATCTAGACGACGTTGATAATCTGTTGGATCCTGTCCTTGCACACCATGAATATTAAAAGGATGCCATTTATTCCGTCGCAGTATTCTCCACACTGTTGTACGTGGTACGTTCATTTTTGAAGCAGCTGTACGAACACTACTATGTGGATGACTGCAAAAGTAAGCCAAAATATCAATTTCTACATCAGTTGAGTGAAGTTTGGGCCTACCTAGTCCCCCTACACGATGTACACTTTCTCTTTCACGCACTCGTTGCACCAATCGGCAAATAAATCTCCCAGAAGGATGTTGAGAATTAGGGAAAATACGTTGATATTCCCTTGCAGTTCCGCTAGCATTGCGATTGTATAAACTGAACAGCATAAGTATTTCAAAAAGTTCTTTGTTGCTGTATTGCAACATACTGTCGGTACGGGCTAACTACACTCTCAAAATGTAGCAGAAATGTGAAATACCTAAGGGTCGCTTAGACTGCCGTGCTGAACGTGCTACGTTTGCGTAAGCGAGGCGATTGATCAATGGCAAAGCAAAAACAACCAACTTTCTCATGTGATGATGCGTCTGTTGCGATTGTGTGACGTACCGATCAGAGGCAGATATTTGCATATGCATACATTTCTAAGTTATTTTAATGTTCATTTTGAATGTGCCATTTCCAAGTTTTATTCTGTAATTAATCATGTAAAATTTTAAGCTATTTTCCAGGAAGCATATTTTTGAAGAAATGTAAATTAATCTAGAGATAAGAGGCAGGTATTATTTGCCTATGATGCATTTTTGCGTTGCGTCATTTGCACTCTTGCTGTAAACATTTACATTTTTATTTGTAATTAATTCTTCACCAACTTTGTTTAAACATGTCTCTGGGACATTTTATGATAAAATGCTGAAATTTTGTACATCACCTTATTAGTGTATGGGGCACATTTTACTCATTAGAAATGTTTTTGTACGGGACCCGTATAAAAATTTAAATTTTGTATTTCTTAAAATGTAATTCCCTTGAAATTTTTATCGATTTCATAAAATTCTGTTCCTTTTTTTACGCAACTTTGTAATTTATTATATATGTTTAAGATCAATTTTTAAGGAATAAAAGCCGCGGTCAATGTTTTGGGACACCCTGTATACTTCTTTCTCCATAGTTTCATTTACCAGTACAAGGTCATACCAGTAGTAGTCCAGAACCAAGCTGATTCCTTGTCAGGGTCAGTAAGTATTCAACACGCTTTCATTTTAAGTTATCAATTAGTCGTCATTAGTTAAGTATTCTCCTAGTTAGAGTTAGTCTTAGTTAGTAGCTTTACCTAGTTATTATCCATCTCTTTTTAGTTTTTAATTTTAGCCACTGTTTTTAGTTAAATTTAGTTTCATGCTTACCGTAAGTAAGCATCCTCTTTTATCCTTCAATCCAGCCCATTCTCTCCGACCAAATTAAACTAAATGTCTCGTCTTTGGTAAAATTTTAAACCTTGGCAAACTAATACTTGCCTCTGCTGTTCTTCGAGTGACAGAAAGGTTCCTCTTAATAGTGTAAGCTCTTAGTCGCCAATCCTTTTTGGCCTTCTCTAATCTTTCTGAAGTCACCCGACCCTCTCTTGTCTAGCCACCTTTTCCCACCTTAGTTCACAAAAATGTGTTTGTGAACTTCGACCTGCATTCGTTCAGTGCCAACTCTATGCGGTAAAATTCTACAAATGCGATGAATAAATAAAAATATATATTTTGAAATAAATTACAGGGGGTGCTGCAGATCGGCAGCACTTATTGATGAGCAGCTTCTCCCAGTAAGTTGTAAAACCTGTTATACCATGTTATATCATGTCGTGTTTACTCTTCTCTTTTCAGGGACTTCTTGTTCATCACGCACTAGGGAACCCAAAAAGTCGTCAGCATGTACTTTTGGGCCGCACGGATCGGTTTTGGTTGGTATCGCGCCCCATCCCGCCGGCCTCCCTTCATACTAATCTTTCCCTTTCAGCTCCTGTTCCGTAGTAAGTGCCTGCACCCTGCGCGAGCCTTAGTTAGTAGTCTAGTTATCCTTTTCCGCTTTCTAGGTCAGTTTTAATATGTATTTTCTTTCTAGTTAGTTCATTTGCTTAAAGTAATAAATTGTACTTCTGCAGATTCTGTTTCTCTTCCGCTTCTCTCGTCCCTTGTATTTTCTGCTGGTCCTTTAGTTAGCTAGTTGTTTGTTTAGTACGTCAGGTCCTTAGCAATAGTTAATTAATTGTTTAATAGTAATTGTTAAGTTAATTAATTGTTTAAGTGCTCAGTATTAGTTAATTAATTGCTAAGTGTTGTTAATTAAATGTTTCTGGTCCTTGGTATTAGTTAATTAATTGTTTAGTTTTTAGTACTTCAGTAGTATTCTGTTTCAGTCTTCCTGTTAGATACTTTACTCTTCTGGGTTCTATCACCCTTAGATCTATTATCATCCCGTAGTATTCTCCTCCTCCCGTACTTCTAACAGTTCTCTCCTCTGTCCTATTTTCCGGCTGCCGTCTGCTAGCCATCCCTTGTTCTTTTGTCTTCGACGCGTCTCTCTTCTTCTCTTCTTCCCCGGCCCTTTAGTGGTAATTTCTGTTTTCTTTGTTTGTTTTTAGGTTAAGTTAACCTGGCACAGGTAGCACAGTTAATCTGGCTAAGCAGCACAGGTATAATTCCGGGTTACGACAGCGCCTCTCTAAGTTATGTGCTGCTTCTGCATAACTACCGAAGGGTAGAAAGTCGAAATCCTCTATCTAAAAGACAAATTCTTCCTTTGTTGCGTCCAAGTTTTGGATTTTTTCGGTCATTTTGGTCAGTCACTGCAATCGACTTCAATCGTTTCCGCCCAGATTCCGCCGTCTTGGAACCCTAGCTCCCCATTGGAGTTGGGGCTTTTTGTACTCAGGCTTTCTCAACTCAGGGAAGTTTCCCTGGGGTCACCTGAGTGCCTTCTCACTCATCTGCTGTTCTCTGTGGTGGGGTGTGTGTAGTTAAGGGTCTCACTGCTGCTATGTCAGTCTTTGTCTTTGTGTCTATCCTTGGCGCTCTGCCTGGTTTGTACCATCGTGCCTCGTCCTGGATCTCAGCCTGGTCGTCTGTAGACGACCCTCAATCGTGGGGAAATAAACCTTCTGGCCGAGAGGCGGATCAGGTTCTCACGGCTGTCTACTAGTACTGCTGTTAAAACAATTCATTCGGCTATTCCATTAATATCAATCACTGCAACTCGATGATACCGATCCTCTCATTCTGCCAGCGCAGTTCCAAACTTAGGGAAATCCCTTGGGCTCAAGCGCCTGTCGTGTCGCTCAATTCTAGCGCTTCCTTCTGGGTGTGATGTGTGTAGCTCACAAGTGATGCTAATTAACTTCTGTACTATGAATCCGTCATTGCAAAGGCGAACTACATTGAAAACAAAAATCACATACTCTTCATTACCCATAAACTCAGCCGGGTCGTCCAGCGGATGGATGACACCCACTGGAGCGGGTTATCCCAGTAAGCCAAACAAGACATGTCAAGTACGTTCCTATTAGCCCTCCTATGTCTCTTAGTACTGCGTGGTCCACTTGCTGACGCTCCAATTAAATTCTTGAAATCTCTAGCTAAAAGCACAGGTTTCAATCCTTTTATCATTGATAAAGCTTTTCAAAGTCTTATTAGGATTTCATTGTAAAGTTGTTTTTAGACCAGTTAATAAGTTTTTACATAAAGTGGCATTTTTCTGCTCGTTGTCAATATAACTTAGCCTACATCGGGCAGACAAAGGGGGGCTCTTGAGGAGCGTATCAAAAATATTCTAGGATACTAATTAAACAAGAAACAACTTAGTCATCCATTTCACAACAATGTTGGTCTGGAAATCATTCCTTTCAATTTTCCCAGGTTAAAATCATTGCTAATGCCTGCACTACATCTGAACTAGAGCTTTTGGAAGGAGCATTTTTTTTACTTGAACTCTGATAATGTTGTTGAAGATAAATTAGCAATTCCTTACGTCTCCATAGCCTAGAAAAATGCCCTCCACACCCAATCTTGACTTCAAATGTTAGCTCATATAGCTTTCATAACTGGTTACTTCCTAAATTTTTGTTCATATTCTTAGTTTCAACTTAGTATTCTTAGTTTCAACTTAGTATTCTTAGTTTCAACTTAGGCACTCCATTGTAGATACCAGTATCCATGGACTGGTTTTGCTTTGCGATTATTATACACTTGTCAGTATGGAGTAACAGATATCTGCAATGGCAGCAAGAAACTTGCTATTAACAAATATTTTTGCGAACTTCTATGGAAATTGGCATTTTCAGTTCTTCCACGTGACAGACATAAAATTCATGTTTTCTGAAATTTAGGAACGTTCCATATAAGCGGGTTTTGTGTTTATGAACTTTGACTTTGCAGCTTCGTGACAAGAGCTAAATTATAAAAGAATTTTATGTCGTCTACGAGGAAGGAACAATAATGTCAGATTCCATATAAGTTCGCAAAAATTATGGCTTTCAGTAAGTTTCTTATTGCCATTGCAGATATCGGTTATTCCATGCTGACGAACACATAATAAGCGCAAAACCGGTTCTTGGATACTGGTATCTGTAATGGGAGTGTCTTTGACTATTTGAATATAGTTAATGAAATCAATATTACAGCACTCCAAAACTTTTTTGTTTCCCCACACTTT
This sequence comes from Amaurobius ferox, assembly GCA_951213105.1. Classification (NCBI taxonomy): domain Eukaryota; kingdom Metazoa; phylum Arthropoda; class Arachnida; order Araneae; family Amaurobiidae; genus Amaurobius; species Amaurobius ferox. Next base: position 25,914,313 of record OX578148.1, read on the forward strand.
CTCTGTACTTGTTTTTAACTAGGGGTTTTCATTTATTCGAACTCTGATAATCTTGTTATTGATACATATGCAGTTCCTTATATCTTCATAGCTAAAAAGTATTATTTATACACTCCATAAAATTTCATATCAACGCTTTGTTTTTAAACGTAAGCTTATATAACATCCTGATATTTTTAATAGACTAATCACTAATCGATTGATAATTTCTTTAAGTTGATGAAGTTACCTCACATAGCTTCTGAAACTTATTTTCCCTTTTATCTGTGTTTTATTCTTTTTTGACCTTGTCTCAACTACTGTTAATGTTATAATAGTTTGATTGATGAAATTAACTTTCGAAACAGGTGACTTCCTGTTATTATTTTCTTCTTAATTTCTGCCTCATTCTCCAGTACTTTTTTTTATCTTTCTTCCTTTACAAGGGTTTGTCTATTTTCCTCTCTCTAAACTTATCATCAATTTTTTACTTGCCAGTAATTTAAAGGTTAATATATTTTATCTCTATTTTATTTTAAATCTCATATCAACCGTTTTTAAGATTTCAGAACAAACTTCTCTCGTTATCGTGGAGGGGGGGGGGGCACTATATGAGTCCGTGTTGACCTGTTAGGGTTGTACTTTCAATGGGTGATACTAGCTGCTAGCAAATTTTTGCTTTGGGTATTCTTGTTCTGTTTGAATTTCTCTTTTCCTGTATTCTCGCAGTTCGTTCTTACCGATTGTTAAGGGCGCATACTGTTCTTTGTCTTGAGGAAGGGGCTTATAATGCTCTCAGAGGTCAGTGCGCTTAACTGACGCATGCTTGCTTCCTTCAAAAGAGCAATCAGGGCTAGTTCAACTGACGTATTAGATATGTTTAAAAAATGAATTAAAGGAGCTTTCGAAGTGAGTTCCGGTCAGTGGTAATGAACAGAGGAAAAAGCCTCCTAGTAAAATATAAATAACATAAATAATTTTAAAATAACAAGTGCAAATGGGTGAACGTCGTCTTCAAAAGCTTTGTCACAATTTCTAAAACAAACAAGTATGCATAGCCACATAAGCAAAATGATAGTTGCAAGAAGTAAAATAAAATTAATATCTATGATATTTTAATTTATATACATAGTTTACATTACTATACGATCATTTACATTATTATGTTTGATCTATCTATTCGAAGAAGATAGAGTATAATGATGTAATAATAATGAGTTCAATCATGACTGAAGAAGGAGGATCCAACGTAGCCTTGAAATAGTTGATTCTGCTTTGTTGCTTTTTGAGCTTTTCCGTATTTGTCTCGGTTTCTAAAACCGATACCTCAGTTCAGGAGCTAAATATACCATGTGACCCCTTTAAACCAATCAGAAAGCTGAGACTTTTCTTCAACACCAGACAGAAGAGGGAAAATAAATTCTAATGCTTTTAGTAGGAACAGAAGCTGTAGTACCCACCCCCAAATTGAATATGATTATGAACTTAGCAGGAGTTTTTCATAATTCTTTGGCCATAGCCATATAAGCTAGCATTTCACTGACATTTTGCAAGATTATTTTATCTGTACACATATTAGAAGGGCAATTTGTGCTTCTAGGTGTTTAGCTCCTTGAAGCGAAATGTAATGTAATATAACTTAGGAGTTTTGCCCAATTCCATAGCATTTTCTAAATGTTTAGCTCCTTGGAGCAAAATGTAATGTAATATAAGGATACAAGTTCATGATTTTTCTCACTTTTTTTTAATATGTTAAAAAATACAGTAGTGGATGTCAAAATAGAAAATATTTTATTTTTGTAAGCCTGTATAATCATGAAAAATATACAATTCTTATGATGTCAGCCTTTTTGTGAATGTGTTAGGGTTTAAGGATAAGAAGCATTTGCATTTTTACTTTTTTTCCTCAAACATATAAAATAATTGTTCACTTACGATTAATAAATACACCCATTCTGCTATTTCAGTTACCTTACACCTTTCTGGTAGGTCGGACGGTCTGGGTTTCAACAATCAACAACCCATTCTGCTATTTGTTACCTTACACCTTTCTGGTAGGTCGGACGGTCTGGGTCTCAACAACAACAACAACCCATTCTGCTATTTGTAGATATATATGTGTGAGCTGTAACAGAAAAAATATTATTATAGAAGTAATATGAATATCTATACATAAAGTAACTTAACTTACAAAACTTCCATAAAGAAAGCAGGCATATGTCAGTTAGGTGATGGCAATTGTTTTGAGGAAACCCACTTTTTCAGACCAAAAGAAGACCTAAACACAGTAACCCTTAATAACCAATAAGCAACTGCATAAACAAACTGCAAAAATATTTTATTGTAATGAATATCTGTACTCAAATTGATAATAAACCACTTCTTTGTGAAGTTTGCAAAGAAGGATTTAATGAACAGAAGGATTTGAATGCTCATCTCCACACTCATAGAGGTGAAAAACAATATATTTGTGGGGTGTGTCAGAAAGGATTTAATGAAAACAGTATTTTGATTACTCATATCCGCATTCATACAGGGAAGAAACCATTTACTTGTAAAGTGTGTCAGAAAGGATTTAATCAAAAGAGTGCTTTAAACACCCATTTGTATACTCATACAGGGGAAAAACCATTTACTTGTGAAGTGTGTCAGAAAGGATTTAATCAAAAGGGTGATTTAAATGCTCATCTTTATACTCATACTGGTAAAAAACAATTTATTTGTAAGATGTGTCAGAAAAAATTCAGTCGAAAAAATAATTTGAATAAACATATCTTTACTCATACAAATGAATATATATTTATTTGTTTAGTGTGTCAGGAAAGTTTTAATCAACAGTGTGATTTAAATACTCATCTCCACACTCATGCTGTTAAAAAACAATTTATTTGTAATGTGTGTCAGAGAATATTTAATAAAAATGGTAACTTGATTACTCATCTCCGCATTCATACTGGTGAAAAACCATTTATTTGTGAGATGTGTCAGAAAAGATTTAATCAGAAGGGTGATTTAAAAAGTCATCTCCTTACTCATACTGGTGAAAAACCTTTTATTTGTGAAGTGTGCCAGAAAGGATTTAATCGAAAAAGTCACCTAAATAAACATTTCTTTACTCATACAGGTGAAAATCCATTCACTTGCAAGGTTGATAAGAAATCTTTTTGTCAAAAGAGTGATTTGAATACTCATTTCCACAGTCCTACTAGTACAACACAATTTATTTGTGAGGTGTGTCGGAAGGGATTTAACACACACAGTAATTTTACTATTCATTTCCGAACTCATACTGGTGAAAAACCATTTATCTGTGAGTTGTGTCAAAAAGGATTTAATAGACGCAGTAATCTAAATACTCATCTCCGCATTCATACTGGTGAAAAACCATTTATCTGCGAAGTGTGTGGGAAAGGATTTAAACAAAAGGGTGATTTGTTTAAACATCTTAAAACTCATACTGGTGAAAAGCAATTATCATATGAGATATGTCAGAAAAAATTTATTCGAAAAGTAATTTAAATAGTCATCTTTGCACTCTTGTTGACAAAAAACTATTTATTTATGAGGTGCCCCAGAAAGGGTTTATTCGAAAAACTCATTTCCATACTACTCATATTTCTGGTGAAAAATAATTTATTTATAAGGTGTGTCAAAAAGGATTTATTTCAAAAAGTGGTTTGAATAAATATTCTTTTTCATTCTGGTTGAAAGTTGTATGTCAGAAGGAATTTAATATTTGAAGTAGAGTACTTGTAGGGGTCATTCCATGATCATAAATTTATTGTTGCAAAATATAAAAGAAAATTTTCAATAAATTCTGAATTAGATTGGTTTTTTAAAAAGACACATTCTTTAATGACTGGTCAAAAGGATATATTTGGTAGGCTTTTATTCCTTGGTTTCTTAGCGAATACTATCATGTTCTAAATGGTTAGCCAGATTCCAAATTTTTGTATCTTAAATTCTCTTGGTTCAATTATTGATTAGTATATTTAGTATTGTTTTAATTATCACAATTAGTACTTCCTTGAAGTATACAGACATGTAAATTACTTCAGAATAATTGTTTTTCATCAGGTCAAAACAGTGTCTTTGCTTAATAAATCCCAAGTAAGAACTGTAAGGTTGTAGGCTCCAAAACAATGGAATACATATATTTGGAACACCCGATGAGCAGATTCATAGTGGGAGTAATAGACATTGGAATGAGACCCCAGCCATAAAAATATCAACACCAAGTGGTGGTTTCCCTCTAGCCCACACAAGTGCTAAGAGAAATAAATGCATCAGAAAGGCATGTATTGATATGATAATTAAAGTAAGAGAAAAAATTGAAACCTTTGAATTATTAATAACAATAATGGAATGGTGAGAAATTGGAGAAAGAAAGAAATAGACCAATCCATATACAGAGATATAAATAGCAAAATTGCAACAATAGTAACTAAAAAGAGTGAAATAAATTTGATGAAAGCCTCAAAGACATAAAAGTTGGGATAACCATATGAAAATCCATGAAAATATGTAATAAACAAAAAAAAATGAAGGAAACAAGCTTTTTTGGGGTTAAATGAACTACATTTATCAAAACATGAAACTTTAAAACCAATTAATTAAAAGATAACTAAACAAACAACAGTAATTAAAGAATTAACAAAACTTAAGAAATACAATGTGTTAAATTAGCTGCAATAATCAATACCATACAATCAAACTACTTTAAAATTCTCAAAGCAGGATACTGGAAATAGGAAGAATATAAGCAAAATTAAAGAGGTAAGCCATATCTGAAGCTATGTGAGCTAAATTTATCAACTTCTAAAGACATGCAATCCAATCTCTTTAAAGGTAGCAGTGAATGTGATAGGAAATAATAAGATTATGCCAAAAATATTAGAAGTAACTGGTTTTAGAAGCTGTACCGGCTATATTCCACACATGTAAAACACTTGACAATTTGTTTAGAAGGAAGACTATAGATATGCATAATATGGGGTATTTGCTGACCGATTGACATGACTTGCAATTCAATTTGTGTACAACCCCTAAATTCTCCGGGAAGGAGTACTGAAACTTGGAAGTGATATATATCTGACAAATTTGCTTATAAAAGAATTGAGTTTTTTAGTTAATATAATGAATAAAATTTAACGAATTGGAACTTTGATGACCTAAGAAGTTATATTTTTTTATATTTTAGAAAAATGTATTTTTACTTTCCTTATATACATAATGTATAAGGAAAGTATTGTGACGGGGTCGAAAATTCGAATTCGAGTTTTCAACGGGAGAGCACATTTCAAACATCCCTGATCACGAATCAAACATTTTTGAAGTAATGTCTGTGTGTGTGTGAAAGTATGTGTGTGTGTGTGTGTCAGTGAGTCCGTGGAGATGATAACTGACGAACGAAATTTGGTACAAAAATCACAATCCTTAAACACCGGAAGCCTATTGTTTTTATACGTAATCGAAGTTCAGAACCCCCCCCCTAAATTTTCGAGTGAAATGTTGAAAAAATCGTTAAAAATTCAAAACCGCTAATAAAGTTACGCAAATACACATTTCTTATGTAATTTTTCATTAGAAAACGATTGACATAAATTTTAGAATGCTAACATGGACCATTCTCGAGATATTGCATATTTTTCAAAAAAATTACCAAAAAGTTATATAAAATAAAAAAAAATATTTCGTATTGAGAAACATGTTCACTTTTCATATGTAATACCATACAATAAATTTCGTGACATCATTCTCATGGATCTAGCTCGTTCCATTCATGAAAAGATACTTTGAGTAATACTTTTGTATTTGAATGCCAATAGTCATTTATTTGCTGTAAGAATAACTTATTTTCCCGTCCGTAACGCTTGGCGAGATTTTGGCGATGAATTTGGCGGAATGTCGCCAACGTGGCAACATTTTTAATTATTGCCAAATTAACCAAAATCTCACCAAATTGATAAAAATGATGCTAAATCAATGAAAATGATGACTAATTGAAGAAAATTCAATATCTTGGAAAGAATATAAGTATCTACTATAAGAATAGCATTTTTTTAAACTGTAAAAGTAGTAAATTCATTGCATTATATAAGGAAAGTCATGTGTTGCCCACATCAGATTATTTTTTTATGTAAAACTGTTATACGATAAATTGTTACTTCATTTGAAACATTTTATTGGACATCCTGTAATATTGTATTAATATATATATATATATATATGCATATTTATTTAATTTGTTAATTATACATGATTAGCAAAACATATATTCTAGGACCTTTGGGAGTTACAAATTTAGGGTAAAGTTTTGATAGGAGACATACATATTTTTAAGAGGTTATCTTTTCTCAAAGGTCACCTGTGTTAAAATATAATTGTAATTTAAAATATTATATTAATTTTATAAGTAGTGTTTATATCTAGAAACACCAATATCATGAAGATGATTATGGGATCATTCCATATCAAATCAACCTGGGGTCTGGACCTTGACATCTCAGATTTCAATGATTTGTAGTTTATAGTTAGTACCTATGGAATATAAAAAAATCCAAATTTTTTAATTTTCTGGCTTAGTGGCTTTTATACAGATTTTCAAAAAGTGCAAAAAATGTCTAATTTCATACAAGTGCCATTCACGAAAAAATTCATATTTTGGTAATCAATAATGATATAGGGCTCATATATAGCTCACTTTAAAAGTTTCTTATGGATTAAAAAAGAGTTAAAAAAAAAAAGATTAATTTTTAAAATTTTTAATTTTGAAAATATCAAAAACACCAATTTTGATTAAAAAAATTCTATGTTAATCTTACATTTATTGCCTGGATGTATGGCAAGTTTGAAGATAAAGAAATAAAGGGTTTTTGAGAAAAAAAATTTTCAACTTGAATCGTATGTTGGAATTATGTACCATGCAAAAGGCTATATCCCAACCATTTTTCCCAATTACTGCTTTAGAGAAAGTTGTTCAGTCACAAAAAGATTTAAACAGGCATGAGACTTTATAAACAGATTATTTTCATTAATGTATGTTGTATACTATGTACATTCATTACGTATGTATGCATATATATTATTCATCTAAAAATTGAACCATATCTTGAAAACTCTTTATCTTGAATTTATTTCAATTCACATCAGATTTGAGATATCAAGATTTGATTGCATGGTTCCATAGAAGGATTAATCTATAAATTTTCACCAAAGTGGACAAAATTTATAATTTTAGAGGCACTGTATGTCAAGTTTCAAAAAAGTCATAAAAACCTAAATTACAAATTCACATCAAATTTCATGTAAAATAACTTTTTTTTTTCTCTTGTACATGATAATTATTGTACAAATATATCAATACAAAAATAGTGATTGTACTTGGACCATGATACTTATTGTAAAAGTGTTATAGGTCTTGTATAACAATTTTCCTTTATTTGTGATTAATTTTTTTTTATTTTCAGTTATTTTTTGAAGTTTAAATAAAAGTAGTGGCTTTATTATTTTTTATTCATGCCCAGGCATTAACTAATCATTCACCCAAACATTGGCCAGAACATGAACCATTTTGTTAGCACATGATGTCCTGGTACATGATGGAGGGTGGAACACATTACACCATTTATGGACACCACAACATCCATGCCTGCAGTTGGGATTCGAACTCACAATCTAGCAGTTCAGATAACATGAGGAAACACTTGCTTTAGACCTCTTAGTTCCTTTTATCATAATACAAAAGCAATTTGACAATGTAACATTTTATTAAAAAGTATTCTTTGAGACCTTATTGTAAAAATCATGGATGTTCTGCAAACAACTGCATGTCAAAAAGTGTGCTTAAAATAGCTTGGCTATATTTTTTCCAAAGTTAATTGAGTGAATTTCTATAAAGTAAAAGTTATGTATTCATATTAATTTTGTAATTTCTAGATTATTATATTTCTAGACTAGGAAGTATACCTGACATTTAAAGCAGGTATTAATTGAATTCATTCATTCAAATTTTTAAAAGGCACACCCTGCCTACTTTATTAAAAAAATTACATACTATCTCAGCAAATCTTCATCAGAACTTTGACATTTTCTAACACAATACTATTAAAATTAAAATAACTTCATGAAAAGCAGCATATAATATAAAATTAATGGTATTGACCAGTTTCAAAGGCAAAACAGCCTTGTTTGTCAGGACACACAAGAAGTGTAACCTCATTATGATAATATAATATATTAAAAAAAATTAGAACACTATATTTTAAATGCAAAAAGTTAGAAAACCAATAAATAAAATCCACTTTGTTAAACAAACAGCTGTTTCTCCATCTTGACAAATATCTGCCATTTTATCTTTCGTCTGCTCAAAATAAAAAAGCAGACAATAACTTCTTTGCAAACCACACATGAAAAATCGGTAATATTAAAAAAATTAAATACTATTTCAGCAAATCTTTATTAAAACTGTCATTTTCTAGCACAATAATCATAATGATAATATACCATATTAAAAAAAAATAGAACAATAAATTTTAATTCTCAGATAAACAGCTATTTTTCCATTTCAACAAATATCTGCCATTTTTTTATCATCTGTCTAGAATAAAATAATTTTGGAGTCAAAATTTTAATGGTTTTTTAGCTTTAAATCTTCATAACTTTTAAACTAATTCGAATTAAAAAATAATCTTGCTGAGGTGCATCATACCGGGAACTGAAGCACCTGTGTAGTAAATTTTGACTCTGTCTGAGGCTTCAATTTTCTGCTACAGATAATATACACACACACATGAATATCTTTTTTTACTATATAAGAGTATTAAGAATTTTGCATTTAATAAACTATATTACATGGTATTTACAAATTTATATAAGTTTCATTAATGAAATCATGTTACAAATGCTATGCTTTCGCATTAATCTTATATATTTCTTAATATAGTTTGTATAATATAATTTGTTAAAATAGAAATTATAAATTACTTTATATTAATCTTTTTATACTTCAACTTTATCAATACAATATCTTTCGATACGTATTACATTAACAATTTTTCTCTATTTGTGAAGACATAAGATTCAGAAAATTTGATTATCTAGATCAGAATATTGAGGATGTTTGTGTGATACAGTATTGATACAATGAAGAGTGATATTGATACAGCATAGATACATCACTAAACAATACATATTGACTGCATAAGTTTGTCCATTACTAAGGGTAAATAAAATTTGTTCAATCTGTTGTGTTAATTCAGTACATATTATAACTTTATTATCACATTTGACATTTATTGTAAATGAATAAATCGATTTCAAACTGAGTTCCTCAGATACTATTACAGAAGTTTTGTAAGAAATTCAAAAATGTCTTCTTCAGTATTGGACTGGATTGAAATTACACTTTAGAAAGATAACCGTCATATTTATTCCTGCAATTCTATATTATTATAGACATATAATTCAAAGCATCCAAAATCGTTTTTATGGCTTGCCTAAGATAAATCGTATTTCTAAGAACTTTACGTATTTTGGTACGTATTTCGTTTTCAACAAGATGATGGAAATGAAGTTTTCCAATTTTTAATGATTTGGTCATATGATTGTATGATGGTTGTACATTTAGGAAGCAATATTAAAAAAAAAATAATTGGTTTCATTTGTCATCAATGATATGTATTTCTTTAATGTGCATTAGTTTTAAGGCATAGCTTGCAGACTTGGAAAAGTTACTACCAATATTAACTAAATTATATTAAAATTTACTCCCCAGAAAAATAAAGTTAGAAATTATAGTATATGAAAAATAACTGATTAAAATTAAATTATTCATAAAAGTAACTAAATTAAATTATTACTTTTGTAATTCAGATTTTAAATTAAAATTGTAAAGAACAATAATGTTTGAGATAACCATTTGTGCATTTTATACATGTGCAAGAACCTGAGAATATATATACAGGGTGAATTGCACGTAATCTGCCAAACAAAAGGGGGTGATAGAAGAGCCCATGTGCAGTATAAAACACCATAGCAACCCTGTTCTATCTCTAACTGTTTCCAAATTATGGTGAATAGAAAGAAAGTGCTTCAAGTCTGGAAAAATCCAAATTTGTGAGGTTTCTGAAAGGTCTACACACAAAATAAGTACATAATTGGAAAGAGCAGAAAATGTTCTTTAAGATGACACCATTTCCACTAGCATATCCAGATTTAACATCTACAGGCGCTGAAACATTGGCTAAGTGCAAAATCGAAATGTTGCCAAAATCTGTAACCGGCTATATCGCAAAAACCCTTCTAGCTACAATCGGTCAAATTTAACATAAACTTTTCCATTCCACCAGCTTTCAAATGAGCCTACAATAAACCATATTGGTATTTTAGTTCAGGAGAAATATAGCTTTTTGTTTGCAATACATCACCTATCTCTAACAGTTTCCGAGTTTTGGTGATAGAAGGAAAGTTTGTTGTCTGAAAAAACCCAAATTTGTGAGGTTTCTAACATCTGCATATCCGACAAAGTTCACATGCAGATAGTGATGGATTTCTATGAGTTCAATTTATGCACCATCATTTCGTTTGCCACATGTTCGTCGAATGTCTACTTCGACAAACGCCAATTTCAGTGATGTATTGCAAACAAAAAGCTAAATTTCTCCTGAACTAAAACACCGATATGGTTTATTGTAGGTTCAGTTCATTCGAAAGCTGGTGGAATGGAAAAGGTTTTGGTAAATTTGACCGATTGTAGCTAGAAGGGTTTTTGTGATACAGCCGGTTACAGATTTTGGCAACATTTCGATTTTGCCCTTTGCCAATGTTTCCGCGCCTGTAGCTGTTAAATCCAAATATCCTGGTGGAAATGATGTTATCTTATAGGACTTTTTCTGCTCTTTCCAATTATGTACTTATTTTGCATGTAAACCTTTCAAAAACCACACAAATATGGGTTTTTCAGACTTGACGCACTTTCCTTCTATCTACCATAACTCGGAAATGGTTAAAGATAGGGTTGCTATGGTGTTTTATACTGCACATGGGCTCTTCTATCACCCCCTTTCGTTTAGCAGATTAGATGCAATTCACTCTGTATATAGGAAATTAATGGATTTTCATAAAAATAGTACATTGAAGGAAAGGAAGATCATTTAAGTTTTGCTAGAAAAAATGTTTACTTGAAAATATCATGTAAATACAAATAAAATCCAGAAAAGGTAATAAAATAATGTTCCAAAATTGCACTGATGTTATCAATGCAAAATTGTATAGTTAAGTATCTTCAACACAGCATTTTTTTGCCACGTATAATACTCATACTTCATGCTCTACTGAATTATTGGTAAAAATGTTAGGAATTGAACTATTTTTAGGATTTAAACTTATTATTTTATGAAATATTGGTTTTAAGGAGAGAAAAATAATTGCATAGCATTTGGTTATGTTTGGGTACAATATACTTTAAAAGCCATACTGGTTTTATAATTTTTGTTATAACTAGCAGTATATCCATTCTTTCATGGAATATATAATGTAAAGAAACTTAAAATTTTTATGGTAAACTTTTAACATTTGGAGTCTTATTTTTTTTTTTTTTTAATTTTATAATAATTCTCACAAAAAGGAAAAGGTGAGCTCTCTCATGCTTAGATAATCAACAGACAGATAGAAGCATAACTTACAATTTTATTTATATAGATAATTACAATAGCATCTTTGTAGATTACATTTCTGGTCATCTTATTGGGGGGAGGAGCAAAAATATAGAAATATATTTCATTTATGGCCTTTTAGATAGAAAGGTTTATTTTTATTTCATAAATATATAAAGCTTAATAATTTTAAAGAAAGAGACACAAACAACAATCAGGTCATGTTATCAAATTTTGAAGTGCATTTCCTGTAGAGTCTCTAAAAATGGATAAGCCACATCACAATAAATAAAGCTGCTACTTGTGAGAATGTAACTTTCTAATACTTTCTTGAAGAAAGCAGCTGCTAATTTTCCTATGCCAACTTTTCCCAAGAAAGTATTAAAAAGTTGCAAAGCTCATGTTAGTTTGCAGACACAAATAATGAGTTAGAAGGACAGACTGATGCTTAAATTTTAAGTGGGACCCTACCTAGCTTATCCATCAAAATTTCATGAAATTCGGCCCAGCCATTGCCCTATGATGATGAGCCAGATGGATTTTCAATTTTATTTATATACATAGAGATCATTAAATGTGACACACACTTAACAAAAGTTTTGAATATCAAAACCTGTTTCAAATTTAAGCACAAAAAATCTGATATGGGCAGCACATGACTTTCCCTACAGATTCAAATTCATCTTCTTACTTTTTATTTTTAATACATTAAATTATAATGCAGTATATATAATAAGTGCAGAAAATAAGATGGATACTTATTTTCATATTATATTCAATTTGCAATTTTAATGCAACTTTGTTTCATTTGGCAAATTAATACACTTTAAAATTTTCAGCTCCTTAAAGTTTCAAAACCCTAAAATATCTAGAGAACGGTTGGTTCATCCTAGAGTCATGCAGTTAGTCTTATTAGCTTTGTTGTTGTTGTTGAGACCCAGACTGTCCGACCTACCAGAAAGGTGTAAGGTAACCGTTTGGACGGCGGGGAAGTGCCACCCAATTTAGACTGGAACCCAGTGGGGAAGGCATCCACAGAGACCGTACCCTCCTTCCCCTACAACCAACCTCTCAGAAGGACTTACGGACCCACATGTTTAACGTGATCATACTCCGCATGAACACGGCGGCAGTTGTGGCAGCATGCAAATCCAGCGCACAAACCACCGGGCTACCGCGCCCGAGTTGTGCCAACAGCACGCAGTGTTCCTAGATGGTCACCCACCCAAGTACTAACCGCACCCGATGCTGCTTGACTTCGGTGATCTAACGAGAACCGGTGTTTTCAGCACGTTAGGGCCGTTGGCTCTAATTATTAGCTTTGTCGTCAAAATTTGCGTGAAAAACAAGTACTTAATTAATACATTTTAACAATTTACTCATTTATTCTAGATTTCCATGATCTTTGCGGGTCATTTAAACAAAAAAGGGTCAGTTGCATTTTTACGAATCATGTCAAAATCTAATTAACTTTAGAATAACAGTCAAAGGCCTTACTACTAAATTTTAAATAATTTCATTAAATAGTTTTTAACTACAGTGAAAAACGTCTTCAGTTTCTTAAAATTAGAAACAAATATCCTTAGAACAATCAATCTTGGAGTAATGATGTTGGTCTTATTCATTTCGTTATCAAAAATTATGTATACAATAAGCATTTAATTGATACATTGGAGCACATGTAATCTTTTTATTTTATTAGATCTTGATGATTTTTGTGGGATATTTCACAAAAATAAGCAGATTCCACCAGGGTAACCCACAAGTGACTTATCTACCAAATTTTGTAAAATTTTAGCTAGAATGGATACAAACGATTTTTGTGGCCATTTCACAAAAAAGGCAAGGTTTTTTATCCTGAATCGTACCAAAATCTAATCAACACTAGGGTATTCCACAAGTGACTTAAGTCACTTGTGGAATAAATAATAATTATTCAGCACTACCCACATGTTAAAGTATATTGTTCATCATATTTCCAGCTAGAAAATTGTATGCTTAAATATGATTAATAGAACACATAGTTTTATCCCACAGTACAACCCATAACAAGATGAAATACACACGATAAAATATTATTCTATACTCTCTAGTTTTTCTTAAAGAGACTACAGAGAGGAAAGCCACCAAATAACATAACACATAGTCAATTTCATGAATTGCTAGAAAACAAAGTGCCTCATTTGGCATCTTCATCACATACCCAGAAAAACTGAGTGGTGAAACACTTGGCATAGGAATCTGTCACCACTTTAAATGTATTAGCTGGTAGTGAAGATTGACTAATTTTCTTGCTTGGCAGCATTTCATCTGCTAGCAAGAAAGAAAAATTGCTTTAATGCAGCAATTTTGTATTCTGTAGTGTGATTAATATAAAATGTACATTAAAGTAATGATTAGTGTAAAATCAATACATAATTATTAGTATTAGTGTAAAATCATTGCATAAAGTAATGTTTAGTGTAAAATATACATTAAAGTGTATTGTAGAAATAAATTTTGTTTCACATTTCAATTGGTGAAGCAACACTTTGCTTACTGCATCCGAATAGTTACCACCGACTCAAATACTTGTTTTATAATGCCGATTCTGTTTTAACAAGCTTTGTTATAAAGAACATTTTTGTTAGGATTATGAAATATTTGATTTAAAATATCTATTCTGTTTTAACAAACCTGGCTATAATAAACACATTTAAAATGGATCCAGCTCATTCCATGGAAAATCAGCCAAAGGTGCTTGTTGATATATTTTAGATATTTTTCTATGTGAAAGATACATATCTCAAAGGAAGATATATTCACTAAATTTTGTGATCAGCCATATTAGTTTTTCAAGCCAATATGACCACTACATCAAAATAAAGCACCTATGTTTGTTTAAATACTTTAAATTTATGAACCACATTCATTATAGGTCAAGATAGGTATCATTGTAAAGAGGAAATTGTGAACTATTTTTTAAGGTATGATTAAATAAATTAAATGTATAATAAAGAAAAGAAAATATTGATCAAATACATGTTTTGCAAGTTATGAACATGCAATCTTTGGAATTTTGTAGATTATAAAGGGGCTAAAAAACAAATTCATATATTTAGAAAATGTAGTCTACTACAGACATGATTGAAACATGTTAAGAAGTACATTATTTATTAGCATTTTAAAAATAAAAATCTTAAAAATTGAAAATTTTCAAAATTTGACTAATTTTGATAGCCTGTTATAAAGAGTATATAAAATTCAAACATTGTAGGACTAATATATTGTAAGATAAATAAATAATATTCAGTGAAACATTTATTTTAGCTTAAATACAGATGACTAAAGCTTGGAAATTAAAGCAACGTGCCTTAAAATACTTTTTTTTTTTGCCGTTTTTTTTTTCAAATGAGTTGCTTGCTCTCATTGCACTGTTAAATTTAGACGAGTAAGAATCCAGCTCAATGTGAATTGTTAAAGCTATCTAAAGAGATTCCATTTGTTACAATTTAATTTTTATTCAAGCACACTTTTCAAAGTTGCCTGATACTTTTTCAGAAGAAAGGAATGGAACATTAGAGAATACAGTAAAGTTAAGAAGTTACGTAGTTAGTAAAATTGAATGTTCCTACATGAGAGGGTTACATAGTGAGTGAAAAATGTACGTGGGTAATAAGGAAAAAAAAAAGTAACATTAAAATACTCGGTGATACTGATAATTCGGCTTTTAATAAAATAGGTCTTTACAAATGCCATAAGTTTTAAATACTATCTTATTACCTCCATGGAAGTCAAATGATCATTTTCGATTTTAAAGTACACATTCTAAGTGGTAGAAAGCAAACAATCTCTATATAATTTGAATATTTTCAAATATTGTTCATTTAATAAATGCTTATTTTTGTTGTCTATTTTGACTTTTTATTTTGTTTATTTGCTTGTCTATTTTCGTTGTTTTTATTGCCTGAACTTATGAGCTTCACAGATCACATTGCTCTTTTTAACACAAATATAAGTATTTAATAATATATATGTTACTGTAAAAGTGATTAATCGGAGATTATGCATAATTCCTGGTTATTATGCATAATTACCAATCATCTTAGGAAGTTTGATAAATTTCACTAAATTTCTCACTAATAGTGGTACAGCCATCTACCAGAGATTGAATTAAATAAATCACATTAAAATAAAGGTTATTTGACAAAAATGCATTATTTATGAAATTTACTATCGTAGACTGGCAATTATGCATAATGTCCAGTAAATTTGATTAATTAAGTATGATTTATCATATTTACAACAACGAACTGGCAAGTATGCTTAATCGCCAGAAATTCGTAATATATAAAACAAATTTATCAAACTTACCAAGACAGTTACGAATTATGCATAATCACCCGATTTATTACTTTTACCATAACATATACACTACAAATAAGAACAATTAACATTCAATGAAATAAATTATGCTAACATTTAAAAACGAAATAAAATCTTACATTTTCTAAATATACAAACTTCTCCGAAACTTAGGTTTGTTTGTCTTCATTAACTCTGAACTCAATTTGTTGTCCAAAAATCTATTTACATACAAGATAGAAATATGTACAATTTTGGTTATTATTTTCTTCACTTTGATATGTGGTTACACCAAAAGATACTCATCTCTTCACTTAATTTAGTACTTATGTATGTCCCCATCCAGTAGCTGCCAACGAAAGTTCTAATAGTGATATTTTTCTCAAAATGCTTATCTCTGCCACTATTGAATAATTATTTTATGACAATTTAAAAGTAGCTGAGCCAGCTGGGTGAATAAAACAGACATGCCAACTCTCTGGACTTTTATTAATTCACCAGCCTCTGAATTACTAACCAAAATTTCCCCGCTTTTTTATTTGACATTTATCAATTTCCCAGACATGGTATAATTCCTTGGAAATGCTGATTTCCGCTGTTTTGGCACTGATTTCTACCATTCCCGGGATCAATGCAAATCCATAGTAAAATTTTGTTGGGGGGGGGGGGGGGGAATTTTTTTTGTTTCAAAGCCAAACCAGGACCAAGAAATGACATGTTCAATCATTACTGAAGGCGATCTTTGACCTCCTCAGGCAGTAATGTGGGAAACTGTAGCACCTCAGGATATTTTTGGAGGAAAAGGGTGGTGGGAATCAATCAGTTTGCTCCTTGATGGTAACACACTGAAATATGGACTTCGGACACCATTAGGGGTGGGATGTGTAGTTCCATGTGCAAGATGAGGTGAGACCCTCAGGATATGTAGCCAGTTGCATGGTGTGCTTTCTTCCAGGAACAATTATAGCTCTTTGTATGTTTCCTTATGAGTCATGGTTGTTTATTTCCTTTCTTACAATGTGGTCCGGTGTTTCTGAAAAAGGGAGTACAGATCCAGATTTTTATTTAAGTAGTTCATGTGACAATTAGAATGGTGAATATTATTTTTGACAGTCCGAAATTTTGTGGCATTGATCATCTAGAACAGTGTTTTTCAAATTTTTTTGGTCACAGAACAGTATTGAAATTGTTTGCTGGCAGAACTCTAAAATGAGAAAAAGTCCACTGTGGTCCAAATTATGCATTCAAAAGAAACTATTACATTGTGGAACCCCAGGGTTCCATGGAACATACTTCAAAAAATGCAGATCTAGAAAAAAAATTAGTGGTTAACAGTCTGTAAAATTGAAACTTTGTGATAAACAAGCTGATGATTGCATAAAAAAGTAGATGTGATTGTAAAAGTTAAGAATTTACTTTGAGATTTAATGTTTTATTCCAAGAATTTTGTACATTGATATTTAATGTATTATTCAAGAATTTTTTATATTGATATTTAATGCTATATATTTTTCTCTTTTGCATTAAGATTTAATAAATTAATCAAGAATTAATATTATCAAGTTATTTTTTTAATGTTTTGTTGCTAGCACTTTTTTAAACAGATAAATTTGAATTCAAAAGATAGTTCATGAAATTTTTTTTCAGATAAGTTTAAAACATAATGCACTAAAATGGTACAGTATTTTAATGTTTTATATAAGAAATAATATATAATATAATTTTAAACAAATATTAAGCATCATAACAATATATTTGCGACAAAATAGTCTCCTGCTTTCGGCACGTCTGAAAAAAAGTAATATTCTTTCTTTTTCTTTAATATTTGTTCAACTCTACCTAGCTACCATTTACTATTGCATACACAACACACATAGTATTTTTCTGTCAATGATATTTTTATAATTTTTGGTTTGAAAAAACTGCTGCTTCTGTAGAAAAAGCAAAAAACAAACTCCCTTTAAATAATATTCATTCAGGAGAATGAAAGCATGCAGTTGCTGTGTATTTGGTATTGCTTTTGCTTTTAAAAATCTGTTTTCTAGTATTTATTCTGTTTTATGCCTGATTCAGAGATATAGATGAAGTATCTCAGCTATGTTAGTTTGGCAGTAGTCATACATTCAGGTTAACTAACCTGAATGTACAACTGTGTATGAGTGTTTATTATGAGCTCTGCAGTTCTTTGCAGACTAATTTTTGTAACCAATCTCTTAACACTCCCAGCTATCTCACCATGGGACATAGCAAAAAATGCCATTCTGCCTCAATTCCAAAATCAGACTTATAATGGCAGTTTAAATAAAGTTTTTTTTGTTTTTATACAGCCCAGGATAGCCATCAGAAAAATATATGATTTCTTTATGTTTGGACAGTGGACACAATCTTTTAATTATATTTAAGAGTTGTATGGTGGTCCTAATTGTTTTGACAATATGTTCATTTTAAATGAGTTTGTTAAAAAATAGTTATTTCTATACAACATCATTCACACCAAAAGTTCTACAAATATGTATATCCTTTAAATGCAGCAATTGTTTATAATAAAAAGGTTTGCTAAGAATGAGGTTTAAAAAGTTCTTGTTTAACATGCTCATCAAATTCAGGAAGACAAAATGCATTTTAAGATGCTTAAAGTACAAGAAATAATTTAATTGAAACATAAGTGTAATGTGTACTTTTCATAATAAATGAGTTCGTTAAAATATAATTACTTTTATACTTGCATATAGTGTGAATATACAAACATTTAATGCTATTATACAATAACATAATATACAAACATTTTCTTCAAGCAAAAATATTTGTTAAAAGTATGCATATCCATTGAATGAAAGCAACTGTTCATAATAAAGGAATTCGGTTGAACCGGAAAATAGGCCCCCACTCATTTTTTAAAGTACGATCCCGCGCCAAGTTGACGCGATTCATCGGGTTGCAATTTCATTTCGCATACTTCGTCAATCTGGTAGCCCACAACTTCGGTTATCCAATCAGCGCGCATCTATTTGGGAATCTGCATTTTAATAAGTAGGTAGTAGCCTTCATAGTCTTTGTTGTTGTTGAGACCCAGACCGTCCGACCTACCAGAAAGGTGGTCATAGTCTTTGGTTTGGTTGGTGGTCATAGTCAAAGGTTCATAGTCTTTGTGTATTTCATCTGAATTATTTCAAATGATTTGAGCGATCCGATCACATTTGAGCGAATTTTTCTAGAACTTTCGTGTATCTTTCTCGATCGCTTTTATTTAAGTTTATATTTGGAACTGCTTTGAAGGAAATCTTCAATCATTTTACATACATTTTGGCTGTGCAAAAATTTTTTTAAGATTTTAAATAGTTTTTGGATTGCAGATTGAGTTACGAAATGGCATGCGGTAAGTGGCAAATGGATTCGAGCGAATGTTCAAGAAGAAAATGTGTTGATGTTGGTGAAAATGAGTCTAGTTTTAAATTTTTTTATTTGCTGGAAGCAAAAGGTAAGAAAGCAGTGATTGATTGGTGTGTGTTAAAAGGGTTAATTAGTGATAGGTTTGAATGTCCTAAGTGTGGAGATGCGATGAAATTGTGTGAAAGAGAGAGATTGATTGATGGTTTTGAATGGAGGTGTAGAAAGAGATCGGGTGATGATAAACATGAAGTATGTAGGAGTGTGAGAAGGGGTACGTGGTTTGATAAAAGCAAATTAAGTATAATTGAAATTTTAATTTTAATGTGGTCTCTTAATATTGAATGCAAGGTTGTGATGAGTCAGTTGAATGTCATGGACAAAACTGTTACCGATTGGAAACAGTTTTGCCGTGACATTTGTGGGAGTGCTTTGTTTAAAAATAAAAGTAAGATTGGGGGGGGGGGGATGGTGTGATTGTAGAGATCGATGAGAGTAAGTTTGGGAAAAATATGTATGGAAGAGGAAAGCCTGTAGAAGGGCAATGGGTGTTTGGGGGGGTTGAAAGGGGAACAAATAGATGTTTTTTTGCGAAGGTTTCTAACAGGTCGAGTAAATGTTTGCTGAATGTGATTGAGAAGTATGTTGAGAAGGGGAGATTGATTATATCGGACTGTTGGAAGGCGTATGATCGTCTTAATAATGAAGGCTTCATACACCTTAAGGTAAACCACAGCTACCATTTCAAAGACACCGAGACAGGAACGCATACCAATTCCATTGAAGGAACTTGGTCTGCAATCAAAAGAAAAGTGAAAGGAAGAAAGGTGAAAAATTATTTTAATTCCTACATGTATGAGTATATGTGGAAGCGAAAATACGATCATTTTATTGGGGAAGAAGCTTGGAATGCATATTTGAAAGATGTTGTTTCCATCTTCCCTCCCCATAGACGTGATGAAGATGCAGAGAAGGAAAATAATTTTTTACATCACTCGGATACGGAGGAAGAAGATGACGAGGAATGAGGTTAGTTTTTTATTTGTTAATCCCGTGTTTTGAAATTGTCTTTTGTATTTTCCCGTGTTTTTGAAATGGGTTTCTTAATTTTAAAGTATCGTTTTCTCTTGAATTTAGTTAAAGTACAAACTTTTTTCTAAGTATCGTTTTTCTTAAATTTAGTTAAAGTACAAACTTTTTTCTAAGTATCGTTTTTCTTAAATTTAGTTAAAGTACAAACTCACAATCGTATTTTGTAAGCTTTTTATGAGTATTAGTCAGTTTTATTTATATTCAAATGCAATATCATTTAACAAAATTCCAGTTCATAAAATTGTAGAATTAGACGTCACTTTGGTAGGAGGAGCCTATTTTAAAACACGGGAAAATACGTCACTTCAGTTTGGAGGAGTCAATTTCAAAACATGGGGAAACGCGCCATCTTGGCGCAATTTTGTACTTAAAAAAATGAGTGGGGGGGTCTATTATCCGGTTTTACCAAGGAATTCATTAAAATGAGATTTAAAGAAAATTCTCAATAAGTTTAGGAAATAGTAATACAATTTAATATTACCATAAATTAAAGTAACCCCAAAACAACACTAAGCATTGGCAATGAAATGCTATCATGGTACAATTTAAAAAAATCTGTCAGGGAATAAAATCACATTGCTGGCTTTTGTTCACCTTACAAGTATGTCTTTTGACCAGAATGAGTAAGAATATGCCTTGTCAAATGATTCTTTTGATTAAATTTTTTTTGACAAATCTCACAAGTAAATGGTTTCTCATGAGTATGAATAAGGAAATGCTTCTTTAAATGACTCTTTTGATTAAATCCTTTCTGACATACCTTACAAATAAATGGTTTCTCACCACTATGAGTACGGAGATGAATAATCAAAGTACCGTTTGTAATAAAATTTTTCTGACACACCTCACAAATATATGGTTTTTCACCAGTGTGAGTACGGAGATGAATACTTAAATCAAACTTTCGATTAAATCCTTTCTGACACACCTCACAAACAAATGGTTTTTCACCAGTATGAGTGCGGAGATGAGTAACAAAATTACTTTTTTTATTAAATCCTATTTGACACACTTCACAAATAAATTGCTTTTCAACAGAATGAGTACAGAGATGAATATTTAAATCACATTTTTGTGGAAATATTTTCTGGCACACTAAACAAATAAATAAATTTTCACCTGTATGAGTAAGGATATGTTTATTCAATTGATTCTTTCGATAAAATGTTTTTTGACAAATCTTACAAATAAAATGCTTTTCATCAGTATGAGTCCGAAGATGAATATTTAAATCACGTTTTTGATGAAATCCTTTTTGACACACTTCACAATGTAATCGGTATACCCCTGTATGAGTATTCATATGTATACTCAAATTATTCTTTTTAGTGAATCTTTTTAGGCACACTTCACAAATAAATGGCTTTTCACCAGTATGAGTACGGAGATGAGTAATCAAATTACACTTTAGATTGAATCCTTTTTGACATACCATACAAATAAATGGTTTTTCATCAGTATGGGTATGGCAATGAGAATTCAAATCACTCTTCTGATTAAACTCTGCATCGCATACTTCACAAATAAATGATTTCTCACCAGTTTGAATGCAGATATGTGTTTTTAAATGAAGGATTTGATCAAATTCCAAAAGGCATAGCTCACAAGAAAATGCTTTATCAGAAAAGCTACTATTCATTCTTTCTATAACTGCGCACAAATATAGAATCATAAATCAGCATAGATGTTCAAGATCCATTGATATCAAAACCATGGTTTTGCTGACATACGAAACGGTCATCAGCGGTTTTCGGACAGGTGCCGGTAGAGAGAGTGGCCTCTCCCTCCAATCAGAGGTCGATTCTGATGTCATGTGACATTTTCTTTGTTATCGGTGGGGTTACTTGCTATAAGAAAATATCGCCAAGGAATAGTACGAGCGGATAAATAGCACCGGACCCACTCCAAAGTCATGATGTGACGTCACTCGATGTCAATATCGACGACCAATAGTAGCTTCAGAAAACTGCGCCTGTGCACGGAGATGGCAGTTTATAATACGAACTCATCATCACTCAGCTGTTAAATTTACTATGGTATACTAGTATTATTAGATAGTTTAGAATATTAAATTCAAAGTTAGAGTTGATGCTTAAAATGAACTACGCCTGTGCAAGGAGTATTTTGTTTTAATTACGATCTCGGTATTATTCAAGGCGATTTAAATATATTTATATCTCCTTCGTATTATTGGTTAGCATAGAATATTAAACTCTATAATTGATGGCTAGATGTGATAAATAGATATAATTTAGTCATTTTGAGAGCCATGTGTCAATGGCACGTAACCAATTTTCTCCATTTGAAAAATTGTTCTACATAGATGAAATTTAAAAATTATTTGCTTTGTTACTTTCCTTATATACATAATGTATAAAAGGATAGTACTGTGACGGGGTCGAAAATTCGAATTCGAGTTTTTGACCGGAGAGCACGTTTCAGGCATCACTGATCACGAATCAAACATTTTTGAAGTGATGTCTGTGTGTGTGAAAGTATGTGTGTGTGAAAGTATGTGAGTGTGCGTCAGTGAGTCTATGGAGATGATAACTGACGACCGAATGGACGGATTTGAACGAAATTTGGTACAAAAATCACAATCCGTAAACACTGGAAGCCTATTGCTTTTAAACGTAATCGAATGTTCAGAATCCCCCTAAATTTTCAAGTGAAATTTTGTAAAAATCAAAACCGCTAATAAAGTTACGCAAATAGACATTTCTTATGTAATTTTTCATTAGACGATTAACATAATATAAACGATTAACATAAACGATTAAATTAAACGATTAACATAAATTTTAGAAAGCTAACATGAACCGTTCTCGAGATATTGCACATTTTTAAAAAAAATTATCAAAGAGTCATATAAAATAAAAAATATATATTTCCTATTGAGAAACATGTTCACTTTTCATATGTAATACCATGCGATAAATTTGGTGACATCATTCTCGTCGATCTAGCTCGTTCCATTCATGAGAAAAGATACTTCGAGTAATATTTTTGTATTTGAACGTCAATAGTCATTTATCTGCTATAAGAATAACTTATTTCTCCGCCAGTATAGCTTGGCGAGATTTTGGCGACGAATTTGACGGAATGTCGCCAACTTGGCGACTTTTTGAAATGTTGTCAAATTAACGAAAATCTCGCCAAATAAATTAAAATGACGCTAAATCAATGAAAATGACGACTAATTGTCGAAAATTCAATATCTTGGAAAGAATATAAGTATCTACTATACGAAAAACCTATTTTTTTTTACTGTAAAAGTACTAAATTCATTGCATTATATAAGGAAAGTCATGTGTTGCCCACATCAGATTTTTTATATTATACAACTCACAAAATCAATCTCCTTTTATTAGTCATGCATTAATTAGATTGTCAAAATGAAACATTGTTCTTTGCAACATTCAAGTTGTCAAGTTCAATTTAAAATTCACAATCATGTGCAAATTCCTATAATATACTAAATGACATTGTTAATCAAAATATTCTATTAAAATATTTAATTTGATGCTTCTAAAAAGAAGTTTAAGAATATCTGTTCTAGCTATACAAAATTATCTTCACGAGCTGATCTGAAGAATAAAATGTCCTGGTCTTGTTTGTAAACATATTTACAAAATATATGAAGTGGAATAAATATGTGCAAAATAAAAAAGCTAAAACTGTATAGGACCCACACTACAACTTATGAGTTTCTAAAATCTTTACCAAAATAAAACAGATGACGTAATAAATTGGAAATATCAATAATTCCGTAATCTTAAAACCTAAAGGCCGTAATTGATTCCAATATATGCCAAAATATGTGCTAATATACTTGTACTGCTTATATTCTCATAGAGTAGAAGCAGCAGCGTATGCTTGGGGGGGGGGGCAGGCCCTCCTACTTTTCAAGGCTTTTTATTATTATGTGTATTTTTCATTTAAAATAACCCTGGCATAAGCAAATGCTAAATATGCCGTAAAAAACTAATAATGCCGTAAAAAACAGTTGCCCCCCCCCCCCCACACACACTTTTTAGTCAGGATAAGCCACTGAGTAGAAGATATACCCATGCATTTGTAGAAGATTACTCGGTACTACGTACAATATATGGGTTTCAAAAATTTTTGCAAAAATAAAGCAATGACATAATAAACTGAAAATATCAATAATAATAATGTTTAAAGCTGAAGACCATAATTGATATAATCCAGTCAAAAATGCTATATCGGTGAAAATTATTTTATATATATATCTTTATTATTTAAATCGGAAAGGATTTAATAAAAATCAGCTGCCGTATAAACAAATTGGATTTAAATTTGTTGCTAACCGACATGATAAAATTTTCTTCAAATAAATTGGTGGAAAAAATATCATCTGCTTAATGCTATATGAAAGGTTTAATTGTTCGTTTTTAATTAATATCTGGGCAATCCCTGGTCTTAGAAACTCAAAACATGGACTAAATTTTAAGTCAGGATATTTCAAGGCTATCTACACAATTTCATTTAAATTCGGTTCAGTTGTTCTCCCATGATAATGAGACACACATACAGACAGGTTTTCAATTTTATTTATATAGATTTAGAGAAATAGATTGAAAATAAGCAAAATGAGTAAACTTGCATTACATCTATTAAAAGTCTACGTTTGGATAATTTTAATCCAGAATCAGTCATTCATAAATGATATGTTTTAGCTGACAAATGTAAATACATTGTCAGCTGAAACATTATGCAGACCATATTTCTTCCACCAATTTATTTGAAGAAAATTATGTTATGTCACTTAGCAATGGATTTAAATCCAATGAGTTTATGCAGCAGAAGAGTTTTATTGAATCTTTTATCCGATTTAAATAATAAAGATATGTATACGTATGAAATAAATTTCATTGATATTGCATTTTTGACTGGATTATATCAATTACGGTCATTATTATTATTGATATTTTTGGGGCTTATTGATAGTTTCAATTTATTATGTCATTGTTTTATTTTGGCAAAAATTGTTGTAACTTGTAGTACGTAGTACAGAAAATCTTCCACAAATGCCTGGGTATATCTTCTAATCTATGAGAATATGTTATATCTTGCATTCATCTTACAAAGGTAACATTTTAAAATCTCATGCATTTCATCCATTCTTTGTATTTTTATGTGAAACTATTTTATTTTATTCACCAATAAATAAAACTTATTGAAATAGAAGTTATGAAAATGCGAACATACCTAAATAATTTTGAAAATCATTATCATGTTTTATTTCTTCCATGCCATGAACAGTGATTGCGAAAATCATCCGACTTCAGTGCTCTAAAATTACAATTTTTTTCTTTACCAACATAATTTGTTTTTTCAGCAACTGGTGAATATTTTTTTTATGTCTGTAAAAGGTAGATTAACTGGAAAATATATTTTTGCAATTGCACATTTTAGAAAACTTTTCCGTTTTCTGCGAGTTTTTGGCTTGTGAAGTGTTTGGTCTATCCTTAAGCTTTGGATCAGTATTCATGTTTCTCAAAAAGAAAAAATTCACGAAACTTAAATTTGCCGCGAATGCTAAATAAAAACTCCGCAAACCAGAATCAACGCCATTCATTCGGAGCTCAGACTCCGAGCTACGAGGTTGTGATTTTGTGAAGCTGCTGCTTTTTGATTGTGGTGACTTTCTTTGCTTAAGTTTGGCGTGTTATATCTAGTTACGATAGAACACGTCGGGCTAAGCAATTACAGCTTTGTTGTGTACGGTTTTCTCGCCATTTTGAATTCGTGCTTTTTCAACTTTGGAGTGCCACGTGTGTTTTTCCCTCGTGGTAGTGCTATTGCTTTGATCGTTTCTACGCTGACGACATGGATTTGGATGCATTCGATACGGAAGCTACTCGCGGACTTGCTGGTGAGCTAGACGAAGATGGACTGCGGCCTCTCAGGGATGCCATGATTGAATATTGTGATACTCTGCCCAAGGATGGATTGATGCCCGCTTGCAAGGAAGAAGTGAAAAACGCTGTGAACTTTTGTGCACTGGCAATCTACACTCTAGCCCCGTTCACATGCACAATTTAAAGCCGGTATCATAGCCGCATTTCGACTGTGTCACCGTTCACATGTCCAAGCGGGGAAAATACCGGTTCGAAAGAGGGTTGAAAGGAGGTATGATTTCCTTCCTTCTTATTTGAGGGAACGAAGGGGGTAGATTGGGGATTTTTACCCACAATTCCATGCGCGCAAGCGCAACTGCGATTTCTTGAAAAACATGGCGGATACTGGGATACCTCGTGGACCTTGTTTACAAATTCTATCTGAAGATTGTACAATAACGATGAATTTATAGCTCGTTATACAGATTATTTTGCATTCATTACACGGACTTATTTACGAATTAAACGGATTGATCCTTATTATACATCAGAATTTAATAAACGGAGAATCCTACTGAAAAAGACTGATGCGGGTATGTACATTTTGTTTATTTGAACTAACTGTTATTCATGAATTAGAAATATTTGTTCCTCGATTTCAGGATAATTTTTATAGAAATGTTTGTTTCTTAATTACAAAACGTATACAATTAAGTGCTAGTTAAAAGTCGTAAGCCAGCTGATTTTCCTTTGAAGCAGCAACTTTAAAATATAATGTTCTGTTTCTTGGGCAAATTTTCTGGATTTATCTAAGCAGTTTTTAACAAATAATACAAAGATTTTCTTAGTTTTATATAAGGAGAATGTATATTAGATAAATCTATCTTAATACTCATTTATTTTATATTGCTAAAAAGGAGTATAATGTGTTTATATTTAAATGAATATATGTTGTTAATTATTGCAAATAAATTATTTATACATTATATTTCAAGTTTGATTATTTTAGTTTTGTATTCTAAGCTTTTACATATCAATGCGAAATGTTCCATAACTTGAGATGATGTGATTATGATGCCAATATTATGATTAGTAGAGAATTACGTTTCATAATTATGTATATCAATAACAAAGTAAAATGTTTCAGGCATTCAAAATAACTTTACATACATACATTTTGCAATAAACTGAACTGTGTAAATTAGCTTACAAAATGCTCTCTCCCCCCCCCCTTAAAAAAAAAAAAAAAGAATGATTGCTAGTATCAGAAATATAAATTATTTTTATATATTTTAGATACTAACTACATATGAAGACGATTTTATTTTATTAATTTTATTTTTGGATTAATTAGAGGACCACCTATTTTACATATCAATAAAACATGTCCATCATAAGTATTTTTTATACTGCTATATTAAAAACATTATTTGCAATTGCGGTATTAGTGGTATATGAGATTTTTTGTATCTGGGCCATGCAGTAAGGTCTTATGTGTTTTTAATAAAAAATGAGTTATACCGATTTTGTAATAATTAAAATGTAGGTATATTCGGTATAAATATGCATATTTTTTTCTCTATGCCAACTACTTATATCGATTTGTCTTGAATAAAGTTTCTTAAAATGGTGTTACACTTTTTCCACTAATTCAAGTTTATACGTCATAATTTAGCTTAAAAACGAAGATTAAATGAGAAAAACTTTCTTTCTTGACTTTTAAGAATGAATTCTTTAAACAGTTTCATGGAATAAAACGTTTATATATATATATATATATACATATATAACAATAAGCATATATTTATAGTTTTAAAAATATATTAAATTTAATTTTGGCATATTATTTTTAATTTGATGTTTAGTTTATAAAGATCCAAGTTTAATTTATATATACATTATTTCGATTTAATTTATATATATAAGATTATTTTGTTTCTCATTTCCGCACATTTGTCATATTAAATAGATAAAATAATAACATGGGATAATGAATTAAAAATAATACGCTTTTTAAAAAAGCAATTAAAAAAAGAAAAGAAAAAGATATATTGTTTACCAAAAATGAATGTCAAAAGCATTTAAGAAAAATTGGTCCTAGCCCTTTAAGCGGGAGTAATGGGGGTTGCACATGTGAACGGGTCTAGAATGGATCCCGGAAAATACCCCCTTTTTCACCCCAATGTTTCATGGCCGGAAAATACGGCCTTGCATGTGAACGGGGCTAACTGACGCTACACATCAGGGAGCTACTGACGAATGGACTACTCGGACGGGACGAGGACCAAGTCTCCAAGATTCTGGGTTCGTTTCTTTCTGTAAATTCTTTTTTGTTGGTCCAGAATTTGGATAGGTTTTATGCTAGTAATTTAAATGAGATTTATAACTGTGAAGGAAGTAATTCTAGTGATGTAATTAAATGTAAAATGATAGAACTAGGCTTAATTAAAGAAATTAAAGATGAAGATAAACTTAAACCTGTTGAAAATCCAAATAAAAAGAGGAGGATAGAGGGGCAATCTACTATGGATGCTCCTACTAAAAACCAGAATGGAGAATTAAACTTAAAATCTAATGACAAGGATAACATGGATTGTAGTGAAAAAATTGATAAAGATGTAAATGATAATGTTAAAACTAAGAGTTATGCTGAAATTGTCGCGCAACCTATAGTGTTCAAAAGTGCACCAAAACCAAAAACGGTTCAAAATAGTGACAGGCAAAATAGTGTAGTGGTTGAGAAAAAAGACCCAAAAGCGGAATGTTTTTTCATCAAGTTTAATGACAATTACCAGGCTCTCCTTAAAAAATTAAATGAAATCTCAGGTAATAAAGTATCTGGCAAGCTCACAGGAGACATGCTAAAATTGATTCCAAATGACGCTGACGCCTATAGGGTTGTACAACGCCATTTATCTAGTGAGAAAATCCCCTTCCACAGTTTAAACTTAAAGACGGAAAGGCCCAAAAAGGTAGTTTTGAAGGGGCTACCAACAAACTATAACATTGAGGAAATAAAAATCACTCTAACATCCGAAGGATTAGATGTAGTCCGGGTTTCTCAACTGAGAAACACAAAAACGAGATTGTCCCTGCCGATCTTCTTAGTCAGCATTAGGCCTACGGAAGACTGGCAGAGGGTATACCGACTGACAAGATTAGGATACTTGGCTGTGAAGGTAGAGGCCTTCAGAGCACGGGGCTTCAAAATCTGCTACCGGTGCCAGCAATTCAATCATTCCTCTGAGAATTGCAGCATGCCACCAAAGTGCCTTAAGTGTGCTGAAGAACACTTCACACGTGACTGCCAAAGACCAAGGACAGAGAAGGCAACGTGTGCTAACTGCAATGGAGATCACCCGGCGAACTTCAGGCAATGCCCGAAGAACCCCTGGAACAGAGGAAAGGCACCGGGGTATGCTCCCCCTCCCCCCAAAAATCAGATACCCCCTTGGAGGCAAAAGGCCCTCGGTCTAAACCAGGGGTCGCCAAACTTTTTTGATCATCGACCCCTATATAATTTTAAAAACCAAACTTTTTTGATCATCGACCCCTATATAATTTAAAAAACCTTAATATTTATTAAATAATGAGTAATTATAAATAAGTAGAAATAAAAAGTAAAGTAACTACAGATTTATTGCTTCTTACAATGAGATGGGTGTGCCTGGTGTATTTTTGCAAGGTTCGCTATATTTGGTTCAAAATTAGTCAATTTTAATCTTAAATCCCCTCGAAGCTCCACATTTAATTTATTTCTGTACTTGGTTAAGATTGAATTTACGTGACTGAAACCGGCTTCAACCATATAGGAACTTGGAAATGCTAGCATAAACGGTTGAGCTATTTCACAAAGTTTTACATATTTTTGCATTATATTTATATTTGTCCAAAATTTGCTTATTGTTAAATTTCTAAGAAGCGTCTTTGCTTCAAGATCCGATAATAATTCAGCAAGCTCATCCAGAAGTGCAGAGTTCGTGCCACTGCGCGCTGGTACGTCAATACTTGTTTCACCCGAATAAATATTCGTTGATTAATTTATGTTCTATAAAGAAACTGATATTAAGTCAATTATAAAAAAATTCACAAATTTTACGATCATCGCGATTACGTATGTGTGATTTTCGTATTAAGAACTGTTTTTTCTTCGACCCCCAATCGACCCCCTGGCTCAGATCGACCCCCGCTTTTGTTAAATAGACCCCTGGGGGTCTATATAGACCACTTTGGCGACCTCTGGTCTAAACCCTCAGACACCCCATCAGGACTCCTCGCACTCTGTGCCACAGGTTAAAAGAACTCAAACTTCAGCACCTACCAGATCGGTGCAAGAGCAGGCCCCTAAACCGTCGACCTCCAGAGAAATGACTGTGGAGGAAGTGAGAATAGCTCATGAAGACATAAATCAGAGGATAGCAATTGATAAAGCCGCCAAAGAGGCAAGAGAAGCAAAACAAAGATTAGAAAAAAAGGTGCAGGAATGGCAGAAAACTAAACGCGCCCGAGAAGAGCTCGCGCAAACACAGCAGTTAGACAAATCGGCTGAAAAAAAACAAAAGACTACCGAGGTCCAAAAGGATACTCACAAAACAGATCAAACCGCGGTTGAGGCTGAGGAAATTGTAGCTGAGACTCAGGAAATGGAAGCTGAGACTGAACTTGCTGATAAATCCAATGATGAAAAGATGGATGAAATCCTCAACCTCGTCAGAGGATTTATCAGTATGTTCAACCTAGACGATATAAAACATCTGTTGATGCAGCTCGCTGAGTTAATTAAAAAAAAGAGCGATCCAATGCAAATGGTCTTTGAGGCTTTTAAATTAATCGCGGAATTTAATAAAAACAGTGAGAAACAAACCCGCCATGAATAGGTCCCAAAAAGAAAGTTTTAAAATAATATTTTGGAATGCGAACGGCATATCTCCAAGAATAAATGAACTTAGGAGCTACGTAAATGAAAATGATGTAGATGCCCTGCTAATCCAGGAAACTAAAGTTAGAGA
This sequence comes from Amaurobius ferox, assembly GCA_951213105.1. Lineage (NCBI taxonomy): Eukaryota > Metazoa > Arthropoda > Arachnida > Araneae > Amaurobiidae > Amaurobius > Amaurobius ferox. The sequence goes on from OX578148.1 coordinate 25,945,642, forward strand.
AAACAAAAAACTAAATATAGCAAACTATAATAGCTATCATACCCTTAGCTCAAATATAACTGCTAGAAATCCCCATGGAGGAACAGCAATATATATTAAAAGTAATATTCCCACGAGGAAATAAACAACATAAATCTTCAAGGTATAGAAAATACTAGTATAAAAATTAAAATAAATAATGTAAACCCATTTATCCTAACTTCAATATATGTCAAAAACATGAGTGGTATAAATGTAGCTGCGCAGCTGGAACTGCTTTTCTCGCGATATCCAAACACAATACTCGCGGGCGACTTCAATGCACACCACCGAGCGTGGGGCAGCAGGAGAGCCAACACACGCGGTACACAGATACATAGATTGCTAAACACAACAAACACTGACATCATTGCACCGTCGAGACCAACCTGCTTCTCAGGTGCCAATGGCTCATTCATAGACTTTGTCCTAACGAGAAACATAGAATACGCTCACACAATTGATACCCTGGATGAATTCGACTCGGATCATCTACCGGTACTGGTGACATTCGATTTGAACACTCCCCTTCCAGCCTCTCTGGGACAAGAGAGGGTGAACTGGAACGTATTCAAAAGAGCACTTTTCGAGCCGCATTTAGCAGTACCCAACATTATGAGCACGGCGGATATTGACTCTGCCACGCACACACTCACAACAGAAATCAGGAGAGCTATTGCATCTGCCACAACACATCGTGAGTCATCAAAAATGCCAACACTTTCCCACCATGTCAAACAGTTAGTTAAACAGAGAAATAGAATGCGTAAGACATGGCAGGCTAACAGAGACCCTACCCTTAAAAGGGAGCTTAATAGACTCACGTGTAAAGTCAGTGAAAAAATTGTCGCAGAAAAGCAGGAACAGTATAAAGAATTAATCGAATCCCTTAGCCAGGAAGACGTATCGCTCTGGCAATTCGCTAAAAGACTCAGAAAACCTCAAATTAAACTCCCGCCACTAATAGATGGCGCTAATATTGCGTACTCAGACGAAGAAAAGGCAGAGGCGCTTGCTAGGCATTACGAAAAGCAATTTGAACCAAACCACGATCTAATGTGTCAGGACACCCTAAGAATGGTTAGGCAAACTCTAAACAATTTCAGGAACTCCCCGGTCACGGCTGAGATTAACCCAGCCACCCCGCAAGAAATAGTAGAGATTATCAAAAACCTTAAAAACCGTAAAAGCCCAGGGCACGACAAAATCAGGAATATCGCGGTAAAAAACCTACCCTTAAATATAATATTTTACTTGACCATCTTAATAAATAAAATACTAGAACTAAATTATTTCCCCAAAGAATGGAAGGAAGCGATAATTATAGCGATCCATAAACCTGGTGAGGATGCCTCAATTCCAGCCAACTACAGACCAATCAGTTTGTTGCCGACACTTAGTAAAATTACTGAGAAAATAATTCTTAAGAGACTGAACACGCACCTTAGTGAGAATGACATTATCATTCCGGAGCAGTTTGGATTTCGGCCAAAACACTCCACCACTCATCAATTGCTGAGAGTGGTAGACTACATTTCTTCTGGTTTTAATAATAAGACACCCACAGCTGCGATTTTTCTTGACATCCAAAAAGCCTTTGATAAAGTGTGGCACTGTGGATTAGCTTACAAATTGATCACTCTAAAAGTCCCTGACGCACTTGTCAAACTTCTAATTTCATACCTAAATAACAGACACTTTCAAGTCAGAGTAAAAAATAACTTATCTACACCCAAGCTCATTAAAAGTAGTGTACCGCAAGGATCCATCCTGGGCCCGACACTCTTTAACATATATCTAAATGACATTCCCAGGACCCCAGACACGGAGCTGGCACTCTATGCAGACGACAGCGCGATACTTGCAAAACACCCTTACGTCTCAGTAATGCACAGACAGCTACAACAACACTTAGACATACTCCAAACATGGCTGGAAAAATGGCGAATAAAATTAAATCCCAATAAATGTCATTGGATTTATTTCTCAAGAAAACGTAAACCTCCGCCTCCTCTGTACATAAACAACCATGCCCTAAAAGCGGAAAAATCTACTAAATACCTAGGTGTAACGATAGACTCCCACCTAACTTGGAAACTGCACGTAACGAACATAATCAAAAAAGCGTATATAACCATAGGAGCCTTATACCCAATGATAGGAAACGGAAATCTAAGTTATCAAAATAAACTCCTAATTTATAAATCGGTCATCTGCCCGGGAATGCTGTATGCAGCACCCGTATGGGGATATGCCTGTAAAACTACCATAGACTTATTAGAGACAAGACAAAACAAAACCCTAAGGATTATAAGGAAAGCCCCTAGATACTTAAGAAACTCGGTAATTAGGAAAGACTTCAAAATAAAAACTGTTAGAGCCCAAATCAAAAAGCTAGCGCTTAAATTCTACAAAAATCTGCCATCTGTCCCAAATGAACTATTATTTAATCTGCATGACTATGATCATCGCAAGGCTAAATCTCGTAAGAGACCCCGCTCGGTACTTAACTTTGATATTCGGTACTAGGAACGTCCCACCTTAATCAGTTGATATTAAAGAAAACTCGCGATCTTTGGTTTTCTACAAAATGTTTAAAATCCTAAACTGCTAAAATGCTAGGTTACCCTCAGATCTGCATCAACCCCCCCAAACTGCTTAAACTCTTAATGTGCAACAAACTGCCACACTAGGAGCTAGGACAAATAATAAAAACAGTAAATCAAAAACCTCGAACCTCCAACTATGGACCAATGAAATAATGTCACAGTATGAAGATAAGAACCACACCTAGAGATTGGAGATTAAAGGCGCTTCGCGCCTGGTGCTCTGTTCTGGACGAAACTCTATGAAGAATCAACGTGTACCCTACGTCATCAGCTACGTCAATCGCGTCATCGTCAGTAGTGGTTCCTTGTTGGTCAAATCGGAGTGGGTCCGGTGCTATTTATCCGTTCGTGGAATAGTAAGCAGCTCAAGCTCAAGGCATTCCCATTCTAGTTTCGTTAGATGTCGTACGAACTCCTCGTTACATTGTATGGTGAAGGAAATAAGCCTACTAAGCCATGTTATCACACCAATTGTGATATATATAGGTACGTAAACTACTTAAATTATTACGGTATATGTACAATGAACATTTCAGTAACATTTTGTTTTACTAATCATAATTTGATATTTAATTTTTGAGTTCTATTAGAGGGAGGGTCTGGATTCATCGTCCAATCCCTCCTTACCTAAATAGAAGCTTTCAGATTTCTTTAAAATGGATAAAACTGCATTTTTAGTTAATGTTAAAAGAGTAATTCTTGAAATTTCCTTAAAAAAACCACTGACCCATTAACCTTCAACAAAAAGTGAAAGTTGGCGGTGGCTTTAATTTAATATTCATTAGTATGTTATTTAAGTTTAATTTCAGTTGTATTTTATGTTTCATACAAAATGTTACAAAAGTTCTGTACAAAAATGCCGTACCTATTTATGTAGTTTACGTAGTATATAATTTTTTTGAGAGATATAGAGCTCACCATATGAAAATTTAATATCGTGAAGCTCGAGACAACATTTCTGGTTGCAAATTTAAAAAGTATTTCTGTCTTTAGCTCTCTAGTTTGAACTGTAAAAAGTCATAAATATGTGTATTTACTGTTATAAAATGTATAACGCGTATTTGTAAATTTGATTATAGTGAATACACATATTTATGATTCTTTCCAGTTCAAACTCGAGATCTGCACAGGTTGGATTCGCATGAGTTTCTTTTATTTTTCAAGTTGCGGGCCGAGTATCCATTACTTTTTAAGCTGCACGTGTACCCGTGAAAATTATTTTTAAGGTCTATACCTTATCACATATTTACTTTCTTATATAGTATAGAGAAAGTATTATTTTCGATTTCGATATTTTCATGCCAATATGTTTTTAAGGCGTCTTATCACTTATTTTCTCACATCATAGAATATATATAGAGAGAAAGTATTGTTTTCACGAAATTTTCAATTTTGAGATTTTCATGCTAATATGTTTTAGCACCTCCTGAGTACGCTTTCAATATTTTTAGATTGTGGTTCGTTTATCTGTGGTCGATTTATTATGTACACAATAACTGTTGCAAATATTGATTTTCACAAAACTATCTTTGTTAAAGATAAATCTAATGGAATTTTTTGAAATGCGAGCGAAAATTTCGAAATTTTAAATTTTCTTAAGGGGACGGTGGACGTTGAAATTCTTTTTATTTATTTATTAACTTAGAAACATGAAAATTTGTATAAATATTCTTCTTAACATGACTATATAAAGTACCATTCAATTTTTTTCAATTTTGTTATAAATTTGTATTTTTTTTTTTAATTTAATTTTTTTTAAACGAACATTTGAAAATGCTCCTTGGGTGCCATTTGTTCATATTTTTGATTCATTTTACATTATGATCACTCAAAAATACATTATGAACAAGTTTGGGTATTCATTTTTAAATCCCTTAGAAAGTTAATTTTTTAAAAATATTTTTCTGCATTAAAACTTAATTTTCATCATTTAATTGGGTTATTATTCACTTTCAATTACCTTAATAAAGTTCACTTATAACATGCATGCCTAGTTTCATTAAAAAGTATGAGAGGTATTTTCTTACCAAATTTCATGCATCTCAAACAAAAATTAAGGCGCATGGAGCATTTTAAAAATGTAAAACCTTTAAAAATTCCCTTTCGATAAAAATGCATTTAACCTATTGCTTACGGGTGGGACAGCCTTCATCCCAAACAAAGAACCTCCCAAATAGACAGGTATTTGACACACACTGTCCCAAACAGTTCGACCTCCCCCCTTTGCAGAAATTGGCGTCCATGGAAATCGTTGACAGAAGCATTGCACCTGCTCAAAAGATTAAATGTGCAAAACAACGTTATATATTAAGAAAAAAATCTTTTTTATTCAATTTTTGCTCATTTCAACGTCCACCGTCCCCTTAACATGGGAGTATAGGACAAAATTTCACGTAATCATTCATAAAAGGGGTTATTTATGGCTTAATGATCATGAAAATAGTGCCAATTAATGATTGTAGTGAAAAACAGCTGCGATACAATTTCTATGTTCGGTCGGGACATTAGTCCCCTCGGGGGGGGGGGGGGAGGAGTTATCCTTTATCCCTTTGAAGGGTATAATGAGTTATAATGGCGATCGTTTGCACCACCAATACAGATTTTTCAAATTTTTTCTTATAAAATTTGAAAAATAAGAAGCACAAGTTACCTGAAAATAGATTCTGGTATGAGAAAGTTGAGTGGAGCCGAGAAAGTTGAGTGGAGCCACATTCCAATTAATTTTAATGGGAGTAACTGGATAAATGAGCAAGGATTACAGACTATGAAAAGCAGAACATTGTCCATATGAGTTAGACATTTAAAAATGTTGAATTACAATTCCGTAGCGGGTTGGTATTTCGATCAGACGGTGCTGGATTGGGTCAACAATTTTTTCTTTTTGTCAAACTCAACTCCTGCCTGAGTCTCGTTTAAACTATACATCTGACATACTAAAAGATGTCTGTAGTGGAAAATCGAAGCTTCTGGCAGCGGCGAAATCCGGTATAAAGCTACTTCTATTCTACTCACACGGACAATGGCCTCGACAGGATTTTTTTAATTCAATTTGATTTAAAAGTAATGAACATTTAAAGTAAATGATGCATTGAAATTCCGACTTCAAAATCAATTTTATTCTCGGCAGATGGTAAAAGGAGGTTCAATTTATCCGTCGTAGCTTCCAAGAACAGAACACTAGAACGATATCACAAACTTTTATCTAGACGAGTGTTATTTTATTTGTTTCTTTTTACATTCATGAATTTAAGAGGTACATTTTTATGTTTTGAAATTAATTATTTCAATATTATAAGTGTTCTCTGAAAATTTGACTACTTCAATAAAAACTTGCCGAAAGAAATTATTTTTTTAATACATTGTTTACCAAATTCGAAAAAAAATTTAGAACCTGACCCTTTTGAGGCCACATATTTTTATTGTTGATTTGTTTTGAAAATGCACCAAACATAAGTTTTTTAAGAATATTTGAATATGGAAAATGTTGTCTTTGATTTATGTCCGTGAGTTAAGTTATACCAAAAATCAGTTTTCAAAGAAAAAGCTGGATCCAAGAGGCCACTCAGAAAGTGTCTGCATTTAAGCATTGCATAGTAAATGTAAAGCATATTCAACTCACAGAATATAGTATTCAATCCATGGTTGGAGCTATATTTAATTCACATAATTTCTTGAATAAACCCCGTGTGAATTAAATATAACGCTCACTTGGATGTTCAACGTGCTAATTTTACTTCTGATGTAAAAGATTTTTTTATATTTTTTGCAACTACAAATGTTTTTACTTACTTGTAACTCGCTTATTTAGGGCGCGTACGAAGCGCATTATGCCCGCGATATATCACTGCCATGGTTGCGCATGGAAAAAACGGTGCACTAAAGTGATATTGGTTCGACGACGCATGTTAATATTCTGTAAATGAGGACATTTGCTTTTAAATAAAAAGTACATCAGAAATAACATTATTATAAAGTTTAACATTTTTAAATTTTTATTCTTTTTTTTGATTTTCAAATTTGAGAATTATTCCTTGATCTGAGTGTCCTGAAAATCAATAGTTATCTTATGTTCATTGATTAAAATAATCGTACAAAATTTCATTCAATTTTTCATTCAGTTTGTTCGAATTATCGTGTTCACAGACATCATTGAAAAAATACTGCACATGACTTTCTTCACACATCGTGATGAATTATTTTTATATATTTATAAATATATAAAACTAATTCAATGTATATAATTTCTATAGAAAATACTTATTTTCACTCATTTATGCCACCGATTTAAAAAGAAAATTATACCATAAAATTTATATTTCGACATTTTTTGTTTGTATAAAATGTCTTTATACGTATGTGCAAAACCAAAATAACATTGGTATTTAATAAATATCAAGTCAAGTAAGTAAAATTCGGCGAATAAATTAGAACTGAAGCACAAAATTAATGTCTTCTCTCGTAACAGGAACGTCCTAAATCCACGAGAATGATATTAATTAATTTGTCACACAATATTTTTGCATTTGGAAAGATAGCCTTTTTTAATAATACTTAATATTTCTTCCAAATCTTCGACTCTGTTAATTTCCTCGTATATAAATAAAATTGAATATCTTCTTGTGTGCATATATCTCATCAACACGGCAAAACGGGTGTACCGAATTTTATGAAAGTTTGTGGGTCTTAGAATAGCCTCTTAAAATTTAGTTCATGTTTTGAGTTTCTAAAAGTCTTGGACGAGAGGTTGTCGAGATATTAATAAAATCACATAATTAAACATTCCATAGAAATAGCATTATGCAGACGATATTTTCCCCGCAAATTTATTGGAAAAAAACTATACCAAGCTAGTCAACCTATGTCAATGGACTAACTAAATCAAGTCCTTAATAAATATCCACAGAATACTATATATTAGTCTGTGCAAATATATTTGGCCTTTCTTTAAGCTCCTGTAAGTAAGCGTGTTGAAAACAATTGCCTGAGGCAAGGCTTCTTGGAATCATAGGCGCCGACTCCGGGGGGGCACAGGGGCACGAGCCCCCCTCTGAACTTTTCCAGAGGGGCTTTGCCCCCTCTGGGAAATTTCAAGATTTTTTTCTAACTTCATATTTTACTAAACACCAGAAAATGAAATTTTTTTAAACATAAAAATAATTGAAAGAAAATCCTATCAACGTAAATGTCACATTTCAGTTCAGTCTTGTTCACATCTTCCTTATCATAGAGCCGTAAACTATCTCGCTCACACACCAAGTTTCATTTACTCCCAGAAAACATGTTTTCGCTAATGACAAAAACACCTGGTTACCAGAACTTTTCCGACTGACCACCTAATTCAAAGAGAAACAGAATATTTACAGCCATGGGATTGGCTTTGCTAAAAAATAGCTGTCGCCCTCCAGTAATAACTATAAATGATAACCACGAAGGAGAGATGACTTATTTGATCTACCTAAAGCGATCTTATCCGTAATTACTCCTCGATTCTATATACCAGTACAGTGCCGTCTTTACAGGTGGCATCCATTCCGTTTGAAGCTGCAAACCCTGCGGGTATCTAGTATATTCCTGGCGATCGCCGGACGTTTTTGAGACACCAGAAAGCTATAATTATAAATTATGAGAAAATGGAAAATATTGGATTCCTAGGAACCTTGTGGAAAAATGGTTGCGTTTTGTAGGAGGACTTGGCATATGTTCAACTGGTGTGGTTGGTCTCAGATGAATGATGTTTGTAGTTGTGGTGTTGAAAGCAGTGTGATGTTTGTGGTGATAAAGGCAGCGTGGTGTTGATGGCAGTATGATGTTATGGTTCTTTTAATAAAGGTTTCATTTTGGTTTGTGATGAAAAAAGAACGCAATATATCTGTGCTATTCGTAAAGGTTATATTTCGATTTGCAATTAAATATAAACATACTTATTTTTCATGGATAAATTTATATTGAAACAGCAAAAATTTCTTTTTGCGTGAGAAATCCCCAAACTGTTGAAAAACCTGCATATTATATAAAAGAGGCAGATTTTAATTGAAGCGCAACACTGGTAAGTATATATATGTTTTAATGGCTCTGCGTACTGTATTCTATGAAATTGTACTGATACGTGTGTTTTTTAATTAAATAATATAATTATATTAGATCTTTCATTTAAAGGGATTGGTGAAACATGACAATACTATAATTTTAACAAAAATGGGATTTTTTCAGAAATTGCTATATATAGTTAAGTGTTATTGAATGGAAAAATCCCAGTTTGTCAAAAAGTGTCGCTAGTCATGTTGGTGCTCTAAGCCTTTCATTTACACTTTTATGTTTTCTTAACGAAACCTGTTTTTGCATATCTTGCTCACATGATGGGATGGACATCCAAATTTATTTTAAATCCAAGTTTATATGTGACGAAATCTTAAGGTTTCGTTACATATCATAACAACTGTTTTTGATTTTATTTTTTTGCAACTTTACCATATTTTATCCTCAGTGGGTGTGGGGCAGGCCTAGATACTAGCTCCGAGATTGGTCCAGGAAAAACGAGGCACGATCGCTCTTTTAGGCACATCATAAACATTAAGGAAAATATTTAATGCAATGGCCCCCACTCATCGGGAAATCTCTATAAAGATTCCACTGACCATATCTGGATCTGATGTGGGTAATCAACAATATGCTGAGAATCGCGGTTTGGCTGTTTCGTTGCGGCAAATTAAACCTGGCAGAATCACTTTGTCGGATCATTCCCTACGTGTGATACAAGATTTTTAAGCCAAAACAATTACGAATATAGGGAAAGGCCTATTTTCGTAACTAATGGTTTATTTTTGTTAATAATGTGTATAATTGAATCCAAACTGATTAAGCGTTTCTAATTTATTTCGAGGTGGCTTTAAGACAAAAAGTTTGTTATAATGCAGGTGGTTTGTTATAATGCAGGTGGTGTGTTATAATGCACGTAGAGGAACATGGAGTGACAATGAAACTGACGAAGGTATTGAAGAAGGAATGAAGCTGACAGAGGAAGAAAATATTGAAATAAGTCTCAGCCAAAGAAGAAACGGAAAGCTTAGAACCAATTATGTTACTTTCAGAGTACAATCGTAAAAGTTTCACATATGCTTAGCTCGCAGATTTTTTTTCGCGATAACAGCTAGTTTACATTCATATTCAATAGTGTTTAAATGTATATATCAATGTAATAGTGTCCACTGGACTTTTTCTTCTGGGGACACATGAAAGAGTTGGTGTACGAGACACGTTAAGATTAACTAGAAAGTCTTTCTAGTTAGACTTGGAGACATGTGTGGACTCCGTCGAAGATCTCTCTTGCTGAGGTCAAGATCAACACCGCACCAGGGGTCTTTGAAGCGGGAATCCAAAAAGTATCCTACGTCAGAACCCTTCTTTCGAATCAGACGCCAAACTTCGTTTTATCGCCAACGTGATACACGAAGACGGGCGGCTATTCACTGCAACGCACTCCCGCCAGAATACCACGTACTACACACATCAGGCGCGAATTTCAGCAGACTAGCAGACTCAGCTCTTCCGATTAACTTTTTGTCTGTTTGTGTGACGTCCGTAGATATGACGAACGTCTAGTCACCGCAACGCACTCCCGCCATAATACCACGTGATACTTACGTCAGGAGGGAATTTCAGCAAACCCAGCCTTTCGACTGCTGGTTTAATTTTTGTGTTTGACTTTTTGTGTGTCGTCACGTAGGTAGGTGTTTGGCCGCAGATGAATGATAAGAGAGTTGGTTTCCTCATGTGGAAACTTCAATTCGTGTGTTCGTTCGATTTTGATACACACACATGTATATATATATATATTTTAAGATAGTGTATTATGAGTTACTTCTACCATTGGATTTACTATTTTATATATATATATATATATAATATTATAGAAAATACATTATTATTTATTTTTTATTTAAATCTTTTCAAGGCTATCAAACTACTAGTATTAGGACGAGCGCCTAGTCACCGCAACGCACTATCGCCATAATACCACGTGAGTTTGACCACCGCAGGAAAAAGTTTTTTTAGCATTCTTTAATCCTACTTCCTTCAATCAAGGTCGACTCCTTCCTGCAATTACCACACTATGTTTTTGATCGTACAATATATATATATGTGTGTGTGTATTTTCAATATCAAAATCAGGCATAAACTAATTGAACTGTACATTTCCGAATGAAGAAAACAAAGAACTCCATTCATTTGCGGCCACATATCTACGGACGTCACACAAACAGACAAAAAGAAAAAATAAATCAACTGGAAGAGCTGAGTCTGCCAGTCTGGTAATACACACACATATATATATATTGTACGATCAAAAATGTAGTAAATGTAGAGGGAGTCGACCTTGATTGAAAGAAGTAGGATTAGCCAGCCAGCCAGTAATTTGTCGATAGCAGGGCGCCTGGAGCAGAGCTCCGTATCCCAAGTCAGGTAACATGTATGTGGGTCACAGTCTTTCACTGAACCTAGTCCTTCAATAGGGGCCAATAATGTTGATGAAACAAGTTAGTAGTAAACAAAGAATGCTGTAAACAGAGATCTTATTGCAGAGTTTTGAAGATAAGGAGGGTGGGGGAACAGGCGAATATCCCCTACTGGGATGCAGAAGAGATTCAGACAGGAATCAGCATGGGACGTCTAAATCGGGTTTTAGGATAGCTCTGGGTCTTTTTGGAAATTCACGGAAGTCGCAGTCAGTCATATTATAGATCAGTTCGTTGGGGATCTTGGCGAGGCTATCATAGAAATTGTTAGAGAGTTTTCGCATCTCTTGCTTAATAGTTTTAATTTTGAAATCGCGATGTATTACAAAGTTTTTCAAGTATCTTGGGGCTTTTCTGATAGAACGTAAGATTTTGTTCTGAATGATTTGGACTTTTTTACATTTGATTTCGCAGCATAGCCCCAAATTGGGGAGGCATAGAGAACGATGGGGCGGATAACTGAGTTGTAAAGTAGGATTTTGTTTTCAATGCTGGCATCAATCAAGTACAGGAGGGAGCTCAGTTCTGCTTTTACAAAGTTTATTTTATCTTGGAGTTTTGCAATGTGGGGTTTCCATGCTAGTTTGCTGTCAAGAGTGACACCGAGATATTTACATGTTCTCTCAAAGCAAACTGGCTGATTGTTAATTATGATTGGTTGGGGCGGAAAACGTCGATATGAGAAAAATACAGTTTGACATTTATTAGGGTTTATTTTGATGCGGTATTTCTCTAACCAGGGATCGAGAGTGTCGATGTGATGTTGTAAGTATCGGTATAGGTAGTATCGGTATAGGTACTCCCCCTCCAGATATGTCAACCATTCTATTCATACCAAATGAGAGTTTGTCACGTCCAATATCCGAGTTAAGGAGGAATTTCATCGTGTCCCTAGAAGTACTAGCCTTAATAGGTCGCATAAAAGCAGCACTCCCTACAGGAGAAAAAGGGGGCAAACCAACATCACGACTTATTCCAGAATCCATCTCATCCGATCTCAAGCTCTGTCCTAAACTATGTACCTTACTCTTAAATTCTACTATTCTACGATTTGCATTCGTCAACTTCTCCTGATATTCTTTAACTAATTTCTCCAATTCTAACAATCTAGGAGAGGTTCCACTCAGGAAACTATTCAAAGTTCTAGTTTCTAGAGGGGTCAAACTACCAGGAATACCAACCGAAGGCGCTCTAGCATTGGCCAGGTCAAGAAGATAACTCTGTTCCTGAATAACTCTTTCACAAGTAACAATTTCCTCATTTGCCAATCTTGGCTATTCATCCTTTTCACACACCAAGTTTTGTAAGACCTTCTGTTCAACAAGAATCCGACCAAACTTTTGCTCAGTTGAAATTTTTAATTCCTCCATCCTCTTCCCGGCACGAGTCAACTTATCATGAACCTCTCTCACCTCTGCCTTCCTTAACCTCAACTGCTATTCCAGTTCGACAACCCGAACGTTGGGATCACCCAACGTGGTATCAAAATCATGGCGAGAGACTCCCCGTTTAGCTACATACAATCTTAAATTCAAATCCTGTATATCTTTGTTCTTGGCCTCCAGCTTACCCTTAATTCTCTCCAATTGACTAGTCTTTTTATTGAGCTGACGGCGAGTCAATCACTCTAGACTCATTAGCAGTCACTCTAGACTCATTCAACCCAATTTCGGCAGTTGCCAGCTGATTCTGATCTGCATCCAACTCTTCCTGTAGTTCAACCTCTTCACCCAAATTCGCAACTTGGTCCGAAATTCTCGAAACTGGGTATCCTTCTGCCTCAGAATCTCCCTTAAGCTAACGAAGTCCTCTTCCTCAACAGGGGCCGAGCCCTCTCTTAGTCTAACAAGTTCATCATAAACTTCAGGAAATTTATCCTTAATAAGATCTTCATTAGCTTGCTCCAGAACCATGAGTTTATCCCTAAGAGATTTAATTATCCGGTCTTTTTCCCTATGTGATCTCTGTAAATAACCAACTTCATCAACAGTAACTTTCTTCTCGATACTAACGTCCAAATCCTTATCCTTCAATAGGTAATCATCGCACACTCTCAAAATTATATCCTTAAATAGTCCAATAAACTGTGAGACAAGAAGAGCCTGCAGGGGCCTAGCAAAATGAGCTGTTCTTTTTTCGTAACAAAAACTCTTAAACGCTTCCAAATAACCTGCCACATCCTTAATCGGATACCATTCGTCCTCCGCCCTCCCGGAAAGAGAATCAATACAAATATCTTCCCAAGGAGGAAGGGAGCTTACCAATTCATCAATTTCACCGGCATAAATCATATTGAACATATGAGATACCAACTTTTGTTATAATACTAACAAAAAGAACATTATCAAAAGTATACTACCATATAGTAATAACAAAAACAAATTGATCACCATAAAATTTCACTATGCAAAATGATTCCAATAATAATAAAAAAAACAGGTGACAGTAAATACAATATAAACAAAGTCATACAATGGACTCTAGGAGATTAACTCCAATCATGCGTCTTCTAAAGACCAGGCAAGGGACAGGAAGTAAGTCTCAGGAGTTCCGAATCCACAGTCTATTTTCAGGGAATAAACCCGAGGCAGTATACTTGGCAAATATAGATGTTCGACGTAAGAAATATTACGTCATAAACCATAGAAAGTGCGTCAAAGTTTCAAGTAAGCAAATTCCAGTAATATATCCTCGAAGGCCAAAAACACGGGATCAAAGTATGACAGAATCAGAAATCAAATTATATCACAGGATATCGTTTAAGCATGACATCGCAGTAATATACGGAAAGAATAACAATACACCACCAAGGTTCAAGTAAACATTTCCAAAATTCTTATCAAGTTACGTCATGAACCATAATAGATACTGTTGAGAAAAAATTGACTTATAAGCAATTTATGAAAGAACACCTTTATTTCCGTTGCCTTACAGAACCATTTCTTTTTATAAAACTGTTTTAAATCAGTTAAACTTCTTTCTTGAGTTGAGTTATTAAAACCCCAACGCACGTGATCTCCAACATCCTCCCCTCTTTGCAATTTCGACAAAATTGTAAAATTACAAATCTAATCTTTTGGGAATCTTTATAATACGTCCTGATCTCGAAATTTTAGTTTCAGGTATGATTGAAGATGTAGGACAGTCACTGGATTCGTTTGGAATCTGAAAAGATTCTAAAGCAACGTCTGTTGTTGATGACGATACCTCTAATGGATATAGTCGTTGAAATGGTCTTATCCTTTCCCCGCTGCCCATCTTAACCTTTGCTACTCTTGCATGTCCGTCAGGACCAGGATAAATTTCCATGACTAAACCAAGGGGCCATTCAATTCTTTTTCTGTCTGTTGAAACTAGAACTACATCTCCTACTCTTAAAGTTTCTTCTCTGCTTTGGCCTCGATGTACTAGCATGGCTAAGTATTCATTACGGAACCTCATGCGTAAATCTTTTCGTAATTGTTGGAGGTAACGCAATCTTCTATTCAAACTTTTGCTATCGATCACATCAAAATCTGTTACCTCATTGTTCGTAATATCTTGCATGAAACAGGCAGGGGTTAAAGGCTCTAGCCCTTCAGCATTTCCTTCAACGTAAGTTAGAGGTCTAGAATTAATTGTAGCTTCACAGTCGCACAGAATTGTTTCAAGCTCTTCATACTTGACTACGGCTCTGCCTAATACTCTTCTCAGTAATTCTTTGACCATCCTTACTAACCTTTCCCACCAGCCACCCCACCAAGCGGCAGTAGGAGGATTAAATTTCCACTGTATTTTCTTTACAGAAGAAAATGTTATGATTTCATCCCAATCAAGATTACGTAGTGCATTTTCGGCACCAACAAAGTTGGTCCCATTGTCAGTGTAAATTATACTGACTCTTCCTCGTCTGGCTATAAATCTTCTTAATGCCATAATGAAACTATCTGTGGAAAGGGATTTCGTAAGCTCTAAATGAATTGCACGATAAATGGCACAAGTAAATAAAACAATCCAGACCTTTTCGTTTGAAGATAAGATCAGTGGTCCAGCGAGATCTATTCCAGTCACTTCAAAAACACTTGCATTCTTAATTCGATCACGAGGTAAAGGAGCAAATGGTGGTTCGATTGGCTTTGCTTTAAATCTTTTGCAAACGACACACTGGGAATTGACTTGCTTTGCTAACCTTTTAATTCCTGTGATCCAATAAGTCTCTCTAAGATTACTGATCAAAGTTCTTAATCCTGCGTGCAGTAATTCTCTGTGTTTTTGATTAACTAATTTTCGTATAATGGGATGATCTCCTGGGAGTAGAATTGGACACTTAAAGTCCTCCTTCTCATCTCCGAGAATCAACCTTGTTCTTACTCTTAAGAGTCCTTCGTTGTCCCTGAAAGTCTGCATCTTTTTTAGAGTGTTAACTTTCTTCTCTGTGAAGCTATCCTTCTGTATTGTTTGAAATATCAAATTTTCAGCTGTTGAAACTTCTTCACTAGTCAGTTCTCCCTTTCTGCGTTCCATTTCACGACAATTATGCATGAACCGTAATAACCACGCCACCATTCTTTTGATTTTTGAGAAATTAGAAAAATAAGACAGGTCTGAAACTAGACTTGATTCATTACAGCTTACGTTTGATATAACGGTCTTCCTTTTTTCTGCATTTACTTCGTTTTCAGCGGCAGAAATTGATGAAGTAGGCCATTCTTGTGGTTCTAACTTTAACCAGTAAGGGCCTTCCCACCAACGACTCTTCAATAATGTACTAGCGTGACAGCCACGGGACAACAGGTCTGCTACATTAAGAGTTCCTGGAATATGATACCAGTTGTTAGAATTGGTGTACTGTCGAATCTCTTTTACCCTGTTGCCGACAAAAGCATTCCAATTTTCTTTATTTTTTATCCAAGTCAATGCTACCGATGAGTCGCTCCAAAAATATGATTCGCAGTTCGACAGATTCAAAATTTTGATGACCTGAACATATAGTCTAGTAGCAATAACAGCCGACATGAGTTCCAACCTCGGAATTGTAATTTCTTTTAATGGAGAAACTCTTGATTTGCTAAGTACAAGACTTACGGTTGTGTTTGTTCCATAGGATGTGCGTAGAAAAATGCAAGCTGCGTATGCTGATTTACTAGCATCGCAAAAGGTGTGAAGACTTATCTTGCAATCATCAAACGTATCTGTTGAGAGTCTTCTTTGAATTTTACAATCATTTATCAAATGTATCTGTTCGAGCCACTTTTCGAACTCGTTTTTCAGTTCTTGTGGAAGTTCCTTGTCCCATCCACAATGTAGGATGAAAGCCTTTTGTAGGATTCATTTGGGAATCAATGAAGTAGGACAAGTTAAGCCAATAGGATCGAAAATACTCTGTGCTACTGATAATAATGTTCTTTTAGTGATTTTATCCTTAAGTATTTTAAATGGGTCGATGTGACAAAACATTGTATCATTTTCTGTATCCCACGTCATTCCCAAGACGGATACAAGCTTTCTGTTCACTTCTGTTTCTGTGAATTTTATTGGAGACGTAGTCCAATCCCTAAGATCAAACTGCGCAGCCATCATCAGTTCTTTAGATTCTCGTATGAATTTCCCTGCTTCTTCCTTTGTCTGCATGCTAGTGACACAATTGTCAATGTAAAAGGACTGTTTAAGTCGTTCAGTAGTATTTTGTATGTTCGGTGGAGCATGTTCCAGGTGATAAGCAATTGTTGCTCCTAACAGAAACGGACTAGGAGACATGCCAAAAACAACTCTGCAGTGTCTAAAAGTTTCTACTTCCTTTCTCTCCTCATTCTTCCACCAGAGAAAGCGGGCAAAATCTCTGTCTCTTGGAGATAAACTAATCTGTAGAAAAGCTCTACGGATATCTGCTGTAACACCGATGGCGTTTCTTCTGAACAAAGTCAGCAATTTAGGAATTAATTCGACTAAGTTCGGTCCTTTTTCGAGGCATGCATTAAAAAAGTTACCTTTCGAATCCTTGGCTGATGCGTCAAAAACTGGTCTGACCTTCGTCGTCAAACTGGAAAGGTTAATAACGGCATGGTGAGGCAGATAATGTCCATGAATGGAGGTAATTTCATTGTTTGGCACACGTTCCACTACTCCTGACTGAAGCCATTCTTCAAATACAATTTCATACTCTTTTGTGTATCCTATACGATCGAGACGTTTGGTGGTGCTTATAAGCCTTCTCATTGCCAGTTCTCTGTTGTCGTCTAAATCTGGATGCCCTTCTTTGAAAGGTAAACGTACTTCATAACGACTTTCTTCATTAACTTGTAGTGTTTTCTGGAAAAACTCAGTCACTTCATTATCTAAAATTTCCTTCGTTTTTGTTTCGGCTGGATCTCTGATTCCAAGTACATCCAGACTCCATAAATCTGCTAATTCTGAGTGACAGAGAAGAGTAATATTACTCAGTATTGTACGGGATTTGATTTCTGGACCTTGAATTGTCCATCCTAATTCAGTTTTGATTGCAGTTAAATTTTTATCCAAACGGACGACTGAATCAGTCATTAGCATACCTGAATAATCTGCTCCGATTAGTAGACCTATTTCTGGAGCACCTTCCCCTGCATCACTCAAAACTATATTCTGCTCTTTTAATAAGGGATATAAATTTGGATTTTCTATCCGGGGAACAGAACTACATATTTTAGCTTGATCTAGTACAGACATCTGGTATTGATATTTTCCATCTATACTCTGTATTGATATGTCATACACATTATGAGCTCTGGGTTTAATTTCTGATCCTCCGAATAAACAATGACTCAATGTCTCTTGACCTGAGACTCTTAGATTTAGTCGTTTTGGGATATCACTACGAATGTACGACCTCTGTGAACCATTGTCAAAGAGTGCTCTCACTAATCTAGGTTTACCTTCACTTAATATTCGGACGAGCACTGTTTGGAGTAGAATCGGACCACTTCGATGAGTTAATAGAACACTTGATTCACTCTCATTATTCGAAAATGTCTCTGCTGTTTTGTTTGGTTCTTTCTCTGCTTTCTTATTTGGCGACGAATTTGGCAGTTCAGAGCACATAATAACATTATGGCGTTTATCACAGATAAGACATTTAACCATTGCCTTGCATCTTTTTGCATTGTGACCGACCCTTAAACAGATATAACAGGCTCCCTTTTTCCGAAGTAGTTCCCTTTTACTGTCCATAGAAAAATGTCTAACTTTGAAACACTCTGTTGAATTATGAGATGTTTTACTGCACCACACACACATTTTTCCTGGCACTTTTACTTCGCCGGAGAAAATACAAGCAGCGGTAGGTATCGAAGAGTTATTGCTATGCGAGAAACTTGAACGAGCGATTTGCAATCGTTCCTCACTTTCAACTTCTAGCTTCAAAAATTGTAAGAGAGACGTTAAATTGTCAGTTTCATCGCCAATTTTAGCATTAAACTTCCTACGAGATCTCTCCCAAACTCTCAAAGTTTCTTCAGGAAGAGCCGATTCTACCAATGGGTACAACATAGAAGCATATTTTTCAGATGTAACACCCAAAGTTTCTAATGCCCGTAATTGAGTTTCTAATTTATCATAAAGTGTACTTAACGACTTGGCTCCCTTCTTTGAAACTTGTGCCAAGACTAAATTTAACAACTCTCGAACATATATTTCAATAAGTAATTCGTCTCTGGCAAAACGCGATTTTAGTTGTTCTAATGCTTTATGATAATTGGATCCTGATGGAGGAAAACTTTCTACAAGTTCCTTGGCGACGTCTTCAGTGGCCTGAACCAAATACTGAAATTTATCATCGTCATCAATTGTTTCATCCTCATCGATTTTTCTGAACTGACCCCAGAAGCCGAGCCAATTTTTTATATCCCCATCAAAATGTTTCAGTTCTAATTTAGGTAACTTGAAATGTCGCTTACCTTGTCCAAAAACACTTTCTTGACCAATATTTAAAGGATCGATTTCTTTCTTTTCTAATAAACCTTCATACTTGGTTTTCATGACTATCCACCGGGTTTTATAATTTTCGGCACCATCGATTTCCTTGGCGAAATTTTCTTCATTGAAATCTTCTTCATCTAGCATTAAATCTTTGATAGAATTATCCAATTCAAATAAATGGGCCGCTCTATCCTCAAGTCCCTTGAAATCGGGTATAACTTCTGCTTTCAGCATTGGAACGGCCGTTAATTTCAATTCTAATTGCTGTGCCGCCAATGTAAACAAACGCCTAGCTTGGGTTCTTTCCTTATTTAATTTTTCCATCTTATAAGTCCTGTCGCGGACGCCAGTTTTGTTGAGAAAAAATTGATTTATAAGCAATTTATGAAAGAACACCTTTATTTCCGTTGCCTTACAGAACCATTTCTTTTTATAAAACTGTTTTAAATCAGTTAAACTTCTTTCTTGAGTTGAGTTATTAAAACCCCAACGCACGTGATCTCCAACAGATACATCACAGTTTAAGGAAGACCAACTCCAGTTAACCTTCATCAAAGGCCAAGACTGTTAAAAGGTAAATAAATAACGCAGGTAACAAGAGGCCCGGAATCCTAGAAGTCACAAAATATAGGTATATTACGTCAACAATTTCAACAAAAATATTAATAATCGTTCCACCATAGGGAGAAGTACCAAACTTGGAATGTAGCACTCAAATAGGTCTATGAGGGTAAATAAATTTATACTAAATTTTCACCCAGAACAGGAACCGAGATAAGACAAAAGCTACCCCGCAGAAAACCACGTAAAGCCAGATTCCGTCGAAACCGGTATCAATTCAAAATCACAGAGGAGTTCATAAGGTAGAAATAATTAATTATGATTTTTTGGCACAATCTATAGTCTTTAAAACATTCCACAACAGCAGAAAACACAAATTTAAACTCTCAATATTTTCAAGAAAATTTTCAAAATCTTCGTCGAGGTGCCCAATGCCACCATCAACGGGGAGCAAGGAACATCAGAACAGTTTTCAGGCAAAGGTGAACTACGTCATAAAAATTTGTTATTTTATTTATAATCGTACCACTATAGGTACAGGTACATCACCAAATCACATAAATAGTACACTGGAAGTCCCAAGATGACAATTATATATTTTATATATTTTTAACCAGTTCAGGTTCAGAGATATAAGAAAGGCTGCCCCGCAGAAAATCAAACAAGTCAAAATACCGGCGAAACCAGTAGAATTAATCAAGTAGAAGTACTACCTCAAATTAGAAGATAATATATGTGATTTTTTTAAGGTATTTCACAAGCACCACAATAAAACACTTCACTGGAAATCATAATTTTAAAACTTCAAAATCACCGAGAAAAATCTCAAGTTTTTTCTATTACGCGGTATGTAAATCAGCATTACAAAGTTTTAGTATGTAATTCCAAATACACTTAACATTGGCTTTCACTTCGAGACTATATACGCTTATTATACACAAACTGAACACATTTATATATAAACTTTACTATCAACATATTCTACTACGAAGAGGAAACCTATAACACTACACTTAACCTCTAAAACTTCTTCTATCATAAACTATTCCAATACAAATATCCACTTCAAATAAACACACCTTTCATTACGACGCCATTGCTGGGGATGGAATTAAGAGCTTAGCATATGGTCATCATAAAATTTAAATTAGCGCGCGGGAATTGCACTCGGTAGGCCCGGGTTCGATTCCAGCCACTGCCAAAACTGCCTCCGTGTTCGGAGACAGCAGTGCGGACCTGGCTTACCTCTCGGTTTAGTTCCGCACCCCTGAGGACTTGCGGATCCACATGTTTAACGTGATCGTACTCCGCGTAAACACGGCGGCAGTTTTCTGGCAGCTGAGGGAATCGAACCCGGGTCTACCGAGTGCAATTCCCGCGCGCTAACCAGTGGGCTACCGCGCCTCCCTGCCGCCGTGTTCACGCGGAGTACGATCACGTTAAACATGTGGGTCCGTAAGTCCTTCCGAGAGGTTGGTGGTAGGGGAATGAGGGTACGGTCCCTGTGGATGCCTCCATCATTGGGTTCCGGTCTAAATTGGGTGGCACTTCCTGGCCGTCCAAATAGTTACCTTACACCTTTCTGGTAGGTCGCGCCAGCGAGTTTGCCACAGTCAGAATTTTCAAGGGTAGAGAACAAACAGGCTGGTCGCTAAAGACGGCTAGTATTCAATAAAATAATGATTTCTAACAATAAATACATATTATTAGTATTTATTGTTTTAATTCTATCCAAATTATATAATTTTATTACATTTAAACAACTATATTATAACTTCACAACAGCGTAGTGCAGATAACATTGAGTTTTTAAGATCATTTAAAAACACAAAAACAACTACAAAACATAGAAAAATTTCAATATATCAACAGTTCTAAAGCATTTAACCATGAAAATACACAATTTAATTTAGAGAAACCAATAGTTTTAAAGTTTTAAAATATAAAATCCGAGAAACAGGTATTCATCCCCGATAATAGTGATAATAGTTATTTATTAGTTATAGTGATTTATAAGTTATATAATCACTTATAAATCACTATAAAAATCAATATATCTTCTGAAAATTCTTAATAAAAAACCTACTTTGCAGCCAAATTAAAGCAGAAACAATGTAAACACAATTTGACACTCCGGTAAACAAACTTCCGAAGTCTTCATAATCATAACGCTCAAACATCATCAAAGTAAATCATTCAATTATGTATCTCTAGGTTACCCAAAAGTAAGATGTTATATGAAAAATAGAAGCAGTCCATACCGTAGACCTTTTTATATAGTAGATCAAAGCTGAGACTCACTACCGCGGAAGCACATCAACACAACCATATCACTCATTTTAATGGGGATTTAAAACACCTTTTAATCATATACTACAACACTTTTCAGATACTATAAACAGATATTTATCACTCCAAGACTTAGCTATTCAAAAATCATAACTTTAATCCATCAAACAGCACAAATAATCAATTTTATAGCAGCGTAAAAATACACGTCATACAACCATAGCGGCCATTGCTGGGGATGGAAGTAAGAGCTTAGCATATGGCCATTATCAAATTTAAATGGCTAGATTGAATTATGGCGGTGTATCCTATACACAGGATGGAGGTGGGCCCACAATAAAAGAAAATAATATTTTTCTAACAGCATCTAATTTGTTAAAGAGACATTATCACATTGAGATAGTTGAAAACAACTATTCCCGAAATTCCCGAGATTCAAAACGTGTATTTGTTAGTCTTTTACAAGTAAAAAACTTACATTTAAGAAATTCAAGCAGTTTAAAACACATATTTGTGAAAATTTGAAAATTGAAAACACACATTTGTGAAATTAAAACACTTCAAAACACGTCTTTGTTAATTTTTGCTTAAAATTTGTACACGTGTGAAAATACATGTCAATTTCCATAGGAAAAATAGCACGCATGTTGTTTTTGAAACGCGCAAAAACACCATTTGCTAAAATTTGTTAGTAAAACACACGTATCTATGATTGTTTTGAAAGTTTAAAGCGTACATTCGTTACGTAACGTTAACACATTGTACGTAACGTTAACGTCATTTTTACGTAAAGGTTAACACCTTGAAAAAGAAACACAATTATTGATATATATTCCATTATTACCCCTAAATTATCCTGAGCATAACTTCTTACTTCTTACCTACACATTAATTAAAAACATCCTGATCATTCATTAAAAAAAACAGCTGACCCATTATTTATTAAAATCTGACTGATGAAATTAGCCTCTTATAGAAGGTCACGTGCTAGTGGAAACTTCGTCCCTCTCTATCCGGTGCGCTTATGTTTTAACATTGGAAAGTATAGCACCGGAATATGCCCATGTTAAAATATAGCACCAGATAAACCAGAACCCCTACTATTCCCTACTCCTAACTTTCTTCTAAAAATTTTCTTTGAGCATAAACACTCTTAGAGGCAAACGAGCAGAGCCAGGAATCGAACTGTGGTCGTCCGAGTGAATTAACTCTCTCCGCGCTAACCATTGGGATGTAACTGATCCTCTTGAAAATCAATAGCAACCAAGATTTTGTATAAATAAATCGACCTGCAAAGTTTGGTATCTCTTAAAATTACAGCATAAGTTCAAAATTAGATCTCCCACAAACGAGTCAAACGCATTTTTTAGACTACAGGCCGCCCTCGACTTTCGCACAATTCGCTATTTCGTACATTTTTAAAAATTCTATTTTTAAAAGCTTTTTGTCGTAATGCAAAAATCGTTCACTTCCACGCAGTCAATTCCACGGAGCACGGTAGCTCGCGCTCACTCACACATTGCCGTCTAGAGGAAGCTGTTGGAACTCGCATCAGGCAAAAACTGTATGTGCAGCATGTATTCTATGGCTCATAGAGCACAGATTGGACGTAACATGAAAATCACACTATGAGCAACGGAATACCTGTTGCACAAATAGCTGTTGCATGCGACCTCCCAAAGTCATCGGGGCCGGATTCTGTGATGCTTTTTAGCGGGCTTAGAACCCTGTTCGAATTACTACGGATCAACTGTTGTACAAACGGTTGTTTCCACAGAGCGATATTCGACAGAGAACGAATTATTGGCCGAAAAGTACCTAAATTTCTTCTAAATATCAACCTCTATAAATTTCTTCCAAGTTTCGTTTTTATTAAATTTCTTTTAAGTTTCATTACTTATTATCAAAATTCGGTACTTTTCGGTTAACGGGGCGACTCTCGGAATTTGTTACAATTTGACAACTGTTGGTCCGTAGCAGTTCAAACATGGGCCTACTACCGCTTCGCGGTCTTTCACGTGGTCCAGCCACGCTTGCTGTTGGAGCTCGTATCAAGCAAAAACTGTTTGTGCAACAGGTATTCTATGGCTCATAGAGCACATCTCGGATGTAACATTGGGAAGTCGCATGTAGCAACAGATACCTGTTGCACAGATAGCTGTTGCTACATGCGACTTCTCAAAGCCATCGGGGCCGGATTCTGTGTTGCTTTTTAGCGGGCGTAGAACCCTATTCGAATTACGACGGATCAACTATAA
Source organism: Amaurobius ferox (assembly GCA_951213105.1). NCBI lineage: Eukaryota > Metazoa > Arthropoda > Arachnida > Araneae > Amaurobiidae > Amaurobius > Amaurobius ferox. The sequence continues at coordinate 25,969,819 of OX578148.1, forward strand.
ACTGTTGTTTCCACAGAGCTATCTTCGACAGAGAACGAATTATTGACCGAAAAGTACCTAAATTTCTTCTAAATATCAACCTCTATAAATTTCTTCCAAGTTTCGTTTTTATTAAATTTCTTTTAAGTTTCAATACTTATTTATCAAATTTCGGTACTTTTCGGTTAACGGGGCGACTGTCTGAACGGTTGTTTCCACAGAGCGATCTTCGACAGATAAAGTCCCGTTTTGTTTTTATCAAACTGCGGTAAATCCGAATAATAGGTCACTGCACGTATTTTTTTAAGAACAAATCGCGCCAAGTTGGCGCATTTTCCCGTGTTTTAAATGTGTGACCTATTCTCCGGTTTAACCAAGGTGACCTATTCTCTGGATTAATCCAAATTTCTTTAAGTATTGTTTTTTTATTAAATTTCATCTAACTATCAATTTAAAAAAAAATAAGTTGCGTGTTTTAAAATGTAAGTGTACATGTACATGTTGTACATGTTTATTTCAAAGTTGTAAAACGCAAGATTTATAAAGATCAGAGCTTCGATACTGGACAGAAACAGGAGCAATATACAATCAAATAGCCCTTAAATAATTTAACAAAATAAGTGATAATATTCTTAAAATACTATCGAAAATACTTTCACAAAGCAATCGCTACTATTCTCAAAACACTGACAAAAATCACAGTCCACTGTAGCTCGTATATTGTCAACTCGCGTTTGTAGCAACTTGTGCTTGTGAATAAACGTAAGTTATCCAGAAACTTGGACTCGTTCTTGTATCCTGCATATACACCCACGATTTTACAGGATAAGTTTCGTAACAATAGTCTTTGATATACTCCGACTTTCACTTACGAAAACAAGAGTTACTTTGCAATTTTATAACAGAGTGATCTTTTTGTCTTAATAAAACTTAAAAATTTTAATATTGAATAATTATTAGAAAAAATTGAAACCATGAAAGACGTATTTCCAAATTTAAATAATATAATTAATTTAACTTATCCAAAATTAAATTATCTTAATAATTTTTATTTATCCAAATCTAATTTATATAAATGCAGAAAGTATTAAATGTTTCATGTAAGGGAGGTTATGCAAAATGTTGGTGTAGGGAGTTTTTCGCAGTCCTCCAATGTTCTGGATGAGGTAAACTTGGACATACCCGGGGCCGCTGTCCACTTGGGAAGAGCAGCCGATGTCTTCAATGTTCCCAAGATCACCTAACGGCTGATTGTAATAAGAGCTTTGTCTGTGTCAACTGTACGGATTTTAATGAAAGTTTAATTTTGGACAAAGTATTTCTCCCTAGTTCTGGAAGTTCATTCGTATACTGCCACACATCTCACTGTTTTTTCTGCTTTGTTCTTTTCCTCTTTGGTGAATTCAAGTTGTCTTTTGTTTCATTCTCTCTTGCGACACAATCTAATTTTCGCATCCCAGATGCTTTAGCTAGAACATACATAGATGGAGTCAACATTGCTTTTATAGATTTTTCCACATCTTTTGAAGTCATTAGTTTTTTCTTCCGACAACATTGCTGGGCTGTAGTGGCTATTATTTCCGTTGAATATTTCAAAAGCTTTGCCATCTCAATCGATGTCTTCGGTTCAAAATGAATTCTGCGGTCATAATGGTCGCGAACTTCATGCACTGCGTTTTCGTACAAACTCGGTTTATTTCTTGTTTTCTTCATTTTATACACCAGGTTTCCCGACTCATAGTTAACAATATTCACTAGTCCTTTTCGAGAAGCTTCAGTTTTGAATCCAGTAGGGAGGGATTCTATCACCTGAAAGGCAATTTGTGGTTTCATAATAGTCTTTCTCCCTCCGTGGATAACTTTGCATTGATCAGTCAAGCTCTTGTTGAAATTGGAGTATAACTGCTGTAAGTATTTTGTGCCAGCATTACTAAGATGAATAGAATTTTCAAATTTTTTCTTTAAAAGGCATTTTGCAATGATGGCAAATTTCTTTTCGAAGTCTGTGGGTGGCATTTCAAAGTGCAAATATTTTAATTCCAGAACGGTCCGACAATTATCTTAACAATTTTGATAATGAAACATTTTAGCAAGTGGAACAAAATTTAAAGCTCGCGGTTGCATTTCAAACAGTGAAATTTTTAAATACTTCAATACTTCACGTGTTACATATTTCACCCAGAAACCTAATCCATGGATGATCAATCACACTTTTGACATTCATCTTTACCTCCTAGGTCTTTCTTCTTCTGCTTCTAGGTTTCGCTTGAAACCAATTTTTTACGGCAGCACTGCTCACAGAAGGCATATGGCTGCCCCTATCAAGTTCTTAGACTAGTGGCAGGTGTCTTGTCAGAAGTAGAATTTGTTAATTTTCAATTGCTTCCATCATACAGTTTGCCATTATCTGTTAGTTGTAAAGTTGGGAAGTTACCTAATCGTAATCAGTGCCAAGTATCTGACTTATGCATTTTAACATTTTTTTTAAACTGGTAAAGGTTTTGAACACCTCTGCCATTTCGGAGGAGTATACAAATAAGGATGGCTATAAAAGCCCACGTTTACTGCCAGCGATCAGTTAGTTCACAGCCAGTCTCTCAGGCACAAGTCACCTTATTGACAAAAGAAATAATATTAACTGTAGCATGGGTGGGTTCCGCATACTTTTCCATATCAAAGAGATCTATTAGGTGTGTGACACTTTGTTTTTGTATTTCTTTCCAGCATTTGCTTCTTTCTCTTTTATATTTTGGGCAATGTATAACAACATGGTCTAAAGTCTCCGGTATATTACAGCTGGGGCAGCTTGGGTTTATACTTTTGTCCCATTTCGCCTTTTGGTAGTTAATAAGGAGTGTTTGCGTCCATAATTTCATTAGGATTGTGGCTTCTCTTCGGGATTTTGCAAGCTTAAAATATTGCACATAGTAAGGGCTCATGTTGGTAAATTTAGGAAAGTGTTGGGATTGTTTCCACCGTGTGCTCCAGGTCTTTTTCATTCTAGCTTTTACCAGTTTCTTTATGTCTCCATAAGTGCATACACTCCAAGTAGGGCAAGTTTTGTCATTGGCCACAAATTTTGCTTTTCTGTCCACCTTCTCGTTCTGTGCGATTCCTCTGTGTCCTGGCACCCATACGATCTTTATCTGAGTTTCCTCTATATGTGCTGTTAATTTTCCGTATGTGGATTTTATGAGTTCTTCTGATTTTCGATTTGCATTGTTAATGGCTTCTATAACACTTAAACTGTCTATAAGTATTGTATATTTACGGTGACTATAAATGAGGAAGTCAATCGTGTACATTAGTGCTGCGAACTCAGCAGCGAATATTGAAACGAAGCTCGGGAGTCTTATACTACTTTCCGTGGTGTTCTTTTCGTATATTCCAAATCCTACTCCATTTTTGTTCTTCGATCCATCTATTCCAATCCATATCTCCTCCGGGTTAGCTTCCATGTATTTCCCTAAAAGAAGAGGGATCTCCTGGAATAAAGCGTTTTGAAATTCAAGGCCTTTTTCTTTGATCTCAATTTTGGATGTTTTCCATGGTGGAGCTTCATTGTAATTTAGTTTATGCTGGGCTCTTCGAGTTTCTCATTCTTAATAATCTTGACGATATTGGTCACCTTGTTAAGTGCCCAGTCGATTTCTTTTCTTTTTATTTTGTTCAGTTTTTCTAGGATTTTTTGGGCGAATACTTGACCGCCTCTGGATATTTCTTGTTTTAAAAGGATTTTTTCAAGTTTTTCTATCTTACGCAGCTCGTATTCCGGGATATTGCTCTCTAGTCTTATGGCTTCCACAACGGTGTATTTCGGGACCCCTAATGCGAGTCGGATTGCTGCATTTTCGATTATCTTGTATTTATTCATATTTGTGGCAGTTTCTTCCAATCTGGCTGAATTCGCGTTGTCTATTTGGGCCGTCACAATATGTCTAACAATTTGTACCAGGATTTTTGTTTGAAGCATGGAGTTAGAAGTAAGGAGGAAAATCTTCTATGGATGTAAGGCGTTAAAATACCATAATGCTTTGAGAATTATATCTACGCGCCGCTAGTGTTGCTTAAGTAGTTCGAGATACTGGTGTTGCCATTTCTGAACAGATAAATGTTATAAAAATGTGAATGAAATGAAAATGTAATGACAATTAATACATCACAAATATTTATCATATACATATTATTTTTCTATATTTAAAACAATTTAGATTTACTAATTTGAAGTTAGATTTACCCGTATAAATGCAAATTCGGATAACAAAGTGTGTATACCTTCATTATTTGTTGAAAATGGAAGATTTTGTATCGTTATAGATAATTAAAGTAATTATATTGCAAAAATTTGACAAGAAAAAAATAATTTTTATTCTGTAATTTAATCTTTAATCTGCAAGCATTCTGTAATTTGGCAACGAAGCATTTTAGCCAATGACATCAACATCTTTTGCATTTTGATTGGATACTACACCGATGGCGGGATTAATTTTTTGATTCGTCTGCTTGTTTACATTTTGTTTGTTTCTGTCATTTCTAGCTTAATGTCTTCTGTTCACATGCGAAACAATAGGCATAATTAATTGATTGCGTTTCACATCTCTCTAATTACGTATAGACGATGTCACTGTTTTGTTCCTGGTTGTAAAACAGGCTACAATGTACGAGCAAAACTTAAAGCTGAAGAAAAAATAAATTTGAGTTTGTTTCAAACTCTCATACATTTACTGTACTTTGTTCTGTTCAATATTTCTCTTTAATAAAAATAATTTTAAGAACACTTTTGTCAAAAAAACCATAAAACTAGTTGTAGTAGTATATTATAAAATTCAACTTTCAGAGATTTGAATCTGTTTCTGCAGGGTACACTGTAACAAATTATAGTTGAAGTATTCTATAAATAGTTAAATTACCAGTATATATATGTATATTGACTTCAATTTATGCTTATCTTTGTGAGATGTTGAAAATAGACATGTTAATAGGTAGTAATAATATACAATATGTAATTACAGTTAATAACATTGGCAGCATATAGTTAATACTTGGTATTTGATTAGGCAAAAGCTAATAGGTGTTAGTGGATATTAGTTGAATATTTAAGAATAACACTCAAAGCCTTCCCACCTTCATATTAAAGTACATGATCTTGTCATTAAAAAGCTCCCTTCCTCTAAATAAAAATTACTGTATTTTATGTATATTTTCACTCATAATTCAATTGTGTAGCGTGCAACTTGTAGTTTTGTGAAAATTATAGCTATTTATCATGGGTGTCCATAGGGAACTGCAAGAGGGGGCACTTGCCTCTCCCCCCCCCGGGACATTCAAGGTCACAAAAGTGGACATAAATCTAGTGAATGTTGTACGTCTTATCCTTGAGTTTTCCCCATTGACATCAGTGGTCTGCCTCCCCAGCACTCTGGAAAAAGTTCTATGGGCAGCATCCATACTGTTTAAATTTATACTCTTTCCATGCACAGAAATTTGTTTAAAAGTTTAATTCATATCTTACACAAAAAAGTGGGAAAAGGTGCACATTAAGATATTTTTATTGCTCAAAATAAAGTATATTCTGCATATTTTGATGCAGTCCTTATACTTCTGATGATGTCCTTATACTTTTTTCTCGTGTTCTCAGTGCAGCGATCAACATTGCTAATCACTGAATTGAGAGCATGATTTCATGCTTTGAGAACAAACACCTCCACCACAGCTGGTGGGAGGTTCTGTGACTATGGTTTTCCCTCTTGTAAAAAATTATATTTTATCAACTTGACATTCTTGTAGATAGTTGATATTTAAAATGCTAGTACTTTTTCATTACAATTAATAGTAAACTGCCAAAATATTGACAACTGTTATGTTACTAAATTTTAATATCTAGTTTGCTCTTAAAAATATATTTATTCTCGGTTCGCATTGTATTTTGAACTAATAGGTATGAATAATTTCAAATTTATTTTGTATTTATATGTACCAAATTAAGATTTTAGCAGTAAGTTACATTTCAGTTCATTTGCGTTCAGTGTTTAAATGTATAACCTGCATTTTGTTATATGTATTTTTCAACAGCCAAAATAATACAGCAGTATCCTTTGCCTAGCTGACAAATTTTGTTTAAGGAATAATTAGATATTTTATTACATATTCAGAAGTTGTATACATTTTATTTACATATGCTAAGAAGAATGTTGAAGTCATAAAAAAATATATGGTAAAAGACTGGGAAGTTATATACTTTCTAGCTAAATAAGTACTTCTTCAGGTGTTGCTTTTAAATGAGTTCAACTTCTGTATGGAGTACTTTTTTGGCGTATGAAAGAAATATTCAGTGCATGTGTGGACCTTTGTCTAGAGCAAGAATCAACATGTTTATCTGTCAAATGCTCCGCTTCTAAGCTACAGCAATAACACATGTATCCTTACAGTTTATTTTTAATTTATTACCTGGACTTGTATTCAAACTCAATTAATAATTTCATATTATTTTTTCTAATCAAATGTTTACTGTACAATATAAGAACAACTACAAACTCTCAGCAAAAACTGTACAAGTAAGTTAAAAATAAATTTTCTTAGGTAATTTCTAGTTACAAATAAATTTCTTAAGTAATTAATACGACGTCCAAACTGAGACTTCTGCCATAATACATTGCATAATAATTATCTTATATTTTTGCAAATTTTATTTTGTTTTAATGCATGTAGATGTTTTGATTTTATCTTAAAGTGATTTCAAAATTACTTTTGTATTTTTACATATATCTTATTAATTTTACCTTGTTAACTTTTGAAGAATTTACTAACAATTAAGTAGTAATACATAGTTTTTAACATTATGTTATATTTTATCTAGTTACTTTGCTTTTATTGGTTTCATAATCTTTGACTCTGATTATATTTTTAATATTCTTTTACTTTTGTCTTTTTAGATTTGCTATTACAAGTTCTATATGAATGTCATTATTACATTTATTTTTACATGTCTGTAGGTTATAGTATAAAAAGTAAAACATGTGACATCATAAAATGTTGCCCAGAGAAAAATTTAAAAAGTTAAAATTATTAGCTGATATATTACCTTATATATGGATATTAGAAGAATTAATTGATGGTAAATATAACTTCATATTAGAATTCCCGTTTCAAAATAACCTTGAATTCTAAATTTGGTGCAATTTCAATAAAAATTGTATTTTTTAAAATGTGTATGTGCATAATATGGTTCTTTTCTCCCAAATTATGGGCATATATTTTTATACATGAAGAATTTGGTTTTTGCCTCAGTTTTGGTTTTAATTGGTTACATAATTCATTAAAAACGATTCCTAAGGGTTGGTGCAGTAGACAAAAGCATCTCCTTAATTAATATTTCAACTGTCTACACGTAGCTAATATGGAGCCCTGAATGGTTTACTGGTATGCAAAAAATGTACTAAAGAATATCTCATCTTTCTAAATATCATGTCTTATGTTTGAAAGTAATGCATCACACTATATTTAGAATGTTTTGTTATTATTATCAACCCTTTGTAAGAATAATAGGCAGTTCTTTTTTTGTTGTTGTTCTTTCACTTTATAATCAGTGCAATAATTTATTCTTAAAATACTTCTCAAAGTGTATTTGTTAAAATCTAATGCACACATTTCACATTACTCATCAAACTGCCATATTGTTTGAATTTTTATAGGCAGGAAAAGTTAAAGGGGAAGTTAAAATGTAAAAAATAGCCAAATTATTAGCTTTTCACACTTTAAGTAGTTCATGTATATTTTGTTTACAATCTGTTTAGGCTAAGTTGTATATGTGTCATGCTGTTCTGTGTGTTTGTCGCTGACCTATGCAACTTCCCCATTAATCATTGTTTAAATAAACCTGGTTCAATTATTCACATTCCTTCTAAAAGTTTTAGTGGAAAATAGTATATTTTTATAGTCATTAATTTCTGTTTAGTCTTAAAAATTGGAAAAGTTCATTTATGTCTAACATGTTTTTTAAAATCCTGCATTTGAAATTCATATTAAGTATATTTATTTTTGGATACCATTGTATACTTTTATTTGAATTCTTTGTTTTTGCATATCCATAACTAAAAAAAGTACCCACTAATTTATCCCCATAAAATTTAAGCACTTTTAAGTTTATATTCCTTAAGTGTTACAATTACATTTATTTATTTTCCTTAAGTGTTACAATTTTAGGAATGTTGCAGTGTTCCATGCTGGCAAGTTATCATTTCCAAATCCATGGCTGGCAAGTTTCCTGTTTAAAATGTTATTCTACTGTTAATCTAATTAGGTTAAAAATATTATTTAATATTTTGAAATAAATTATCTTTTCACCTACTGTTAATCTGTTTAAAATGTTAAATAATTTAAGTTGATAATTTGAACAAAGTATTGTTGATATTTTTATATACCCTTTGCATCTATTGTTTGTTGTGCACAATAATTAGTATATATACTAGCCGAATACCCATTGGAAATCAATGGTCTCACAATAAGCAGCCCCTGAATAATGTGAAATTTTGAATAATTCGTGTTTCACATTTATTTGGCGAATTGATTATTTTGGTATGCAGAAATCTTTAGAGGGTAAAGAAGAAAATATTGAAAAACTTAAATTGTGCACTTCTTCCTTTCGAACTATCTACACGTACACCAAGTTTCTATCTCGTCCCAAAGCAAACTATTTTATCATTTCCAATTTCAAACATTTTTCTATAGAGCACACCCATAAATGAACATTTTTGAAAAACTTTGTTCGTCTTGGGTTTTTTATCAGATTGGCCCGTATACCAAATATCACACCTTTATCACATTTAAAAGGAAGCGTGTCTCATATATTCAGACAAATGAATATATTGGTGTGCAGCACCCCTTAAAGTAGCAAATATTGGAAATCTGTCATTGCACACTTTCTTCCTTTCAAACTATCTACTCGTACACCAAATTTGAAGTCTCTATTCTATCGTACAGCATGTTTTTCCTATCACTTCACCTTTCGAACGTTTTTCTGTGTAGCACCCCCTTAAATAAGCATTTTTGAAAATCCGTATTCATCTCGGTTTTTTTTATCAAATGTATGCCTGTATACTAAATTTCAAGCTTTTATCACACTATAAAGGAGACATTTTTCATTAGTTCATCAAATTGAATATTTTAGTGAGTGCCCCCCCCCCCCCCCCACACACACAATAGCAAATATTGGAAAACTGAAATTGCATGCTTTCCTCCTTTCTAACTATTTACCCGTACACAAAATTTGAAGTCTATCTCATCGCGAAGTATGCTTTTTTTTATTATTTCACCTTTCGAATGTTTTTGTGTGAAGTACCTACCTCCTAAGAATACATTTTTGAAAAACTCCATTCTTCTTGGGTTTTCTATCAGATGATTCGCCCATATACCAAATATCAAGTCTCAATCATGTTTTAAAAGGGGTGTTTCTCCTTTATTCCGAAAATTGAACATTTTGTGGTCAGGCACCCCTAAAGTAGAAAATAATGGAAAACTGAAATTGTACACTTTCTTCCTTCCAAACTATCTACCCATACACCACATTTGAAAAATCTATCTCATCCCAAAGCATGTTTTTTTATCAATTCACATTTCGAATGCTTTTCTTTGGAGCACCCCCTTCAACAAACATTTTTGAAAAACTATATTCGTCTTGGGTGTTTTCATTAAATGGTTAGCCCATATACCAAATTTCAAACCTCTATCAAATTTTAAAGGATCTGTTTCTTATTTATTCAGCAAATCAAACATTTTGGTGTGCAGCACCCCCTTTAGTAGAAAATATTGGAAATCTGAAATTGCACATTTTCTTCCTTTCAAAAAATCTACCTATACACCAAATTTGAAGTCTGTCTCTCATCGCAAAGCATGCTTTTGTAACATTTCACTTTTCGAACGTTTTGGTGTGAAGCACCCTCTCTACAGAACACATTTGGGAAATACAATTTTTCCAGATGATTTTATCGAATGATTGACTTGTGTACCAAATTACAAGTCTCTATCTATTCGGGAAGTGCCTAAAAGCCTGACAGACTGACAAACACTTGGTAATTAGTATGTAGAGATTGTTTCATTTCAAATAATGCAATTAAATGCAATTATAAATTTTTTAATTATGTTTTGTATTCATCCTTTTCATCGAGTATGCAAAAATAATGCAAATTATGGGTTTAAAAGAAATATATCATAGAAGTAATAGTATGAATAATATGTATATTGTATATATATATATTTTTTAAGTAAATATAATATACTAGCTGTCCCATGCAGAGCATCTGCTCTCTAGTGTCTGGTAACTTACTACTCAGTCTCTGGAGTGTGAGTCTTCAACTTTTTCAAACATTATTCCATAGTATTTAGTTCTATTTGTCTCACAATCATTATCAGAATAAAATTATAGCTCTTGCATTCCTAATGTCCATGGACAAATGTGGACTAATTATTATATGACATCCACAATTCTGTGAACTTAATAACTTCAATGTCTAATTACATTTATGAACTAAAAAAAATCAAATGATAAGTAACTAATGACTGGCATAATCTTGTAACTGTGTATTTTTATTTTGTTGTTTTCATATGGGACAATTCATGTAATATAATTCACATAACTGCTTGCATGAAAAAGCAGCATATTGCGAGTTTAAAGTTCAAGTTGTAAAATGGAAAAATAGTATATATATGGCTGGATATCTGATAATTGTCAATTTTGTGTCCCTTGAGTTTTAAATAAATAAGATAGATATTTTTTTTTAGTATTTGTTTAGAATACAATCTTTTCCACATATTTTTCAACAAAAAATACTTTTCCATAGTATTAAATGCACTTTTGACTTCAAATGCAAATAAAATGTGATGAATTGAAACATTGTACAAATATATTTTGAATAAAAATGCAAATTTGTCATTTCTGTCACTGTATACCCAGGGATGTGTTTTCGTCTTCTAATTACACCAGTAAAAACTTACACAATGGAAATTGGGTGAAGTTTAAGAAATTATATATTGACTTGTGAAAAAAATATTTTTATAAAATTTTTATATTATTTAGTGAAATTGCTGAAACACATTTGTCTCTGAGAATCTATGACATTACGATATTGCCCAAAAAATCATCCTGTTCATCCATTAGATGGCGACATAGCAACTGACCTAAAATAAAATATTTTAAGTCAGTTGAAGAACACTAGTTTTGTTCCATATATGTTTGAAGTTTTACGATTTTGCTATTAACAGATAAGATAAAAACACAATTTTATTACTCATTTTGATATATATTAACTGTCATTTGTGACATGTATTTAATTATTTTTAACAGCAATGAAGATTTTAAAATACTATACCTCTTTTTAGTGTATAATTTATTTCCCAATGTTAGTTCAAATTTTGGTGCTCAACAACCCTTACACGTTCATTTCTGACATGGTAATGTAATGATGAAATTCTATTAGCCATGTTTAACAGCTGCATTATTTGATTTCTGTCATTGTTATTTCAATCACTGTTAATCTTGGAAATACGAATTGTATGGCGATGCATCTCCCAGTACTTAATATTGCCATAACTTGTGGCTTTATATTTTAACACCTTAAATCTATATAGAAAGAGCAATATTCTGGAGTTCTATATTGAATGACGACCTCAGATACTGAAAATGAAGCCAGATATTGGACCCATTTTCACAACAGTGGAGAATTCTAGTGCTTTAAGTTGCGTATGACATGAGATACTGAAAGTGAAGCTGGATATTGAATTCATTTTTATTTATTTACAACACAACAATAGATGTTATAATATATCCTTTTGTGTTGTGGCTATGCAGACAGTGATAGAGCGTTGTATTCTATTATAGTAGATATTCCATGAATAAATCAGTTTTTAAATTACTTATGTGCAGAACACTCAAGGGCCTCACTAATATTTATAAGCACAGTTGTTTAAAAAGAAATATTGAATAAAAAATCATAATTTTGTATGAGCTGAAACTGGTCCAAAAGAAAAAAATTTCAAAGTAATTATATGCAACACCCCTTTCTCATTTCATGCCCTGAAACGGTCTCTCTCCACTCCACTCTATGATGATACATCTTTTGGATGTGCCAACTAATGATATAACACATTTAGTTAGTGATATCTTGATAGAGCAGACCCATATTCAACATCCCTTTCTCATTTCATGTCCTGAAACGGTCTCGCTCCACTCCACTCTATGATGATATATCATTAGTTGGCACCTCCAAAAGATGTAACACATTTAGTTAGTGATATCTTGATAGAGCAGACCATTCTAAAAGAATTCAAATACTCCAACTCTTTAGTAAAACTGATAAAATATGAATTTACTATATATATATATTCTAAATGTGATTATATATAATACTACTGCACTCCAATGCTGAGTATATGTAATTTACATGCAACACTTTTCCAATCAAATGGAGATCTTTTAAAATAAATTGCTCAAATGCTTTAAAAATGAATGTAAAGTAACATGTGCAATTTGATACAAAATTTGCAACATATGAGTTTGAGAAACAAAATCAATCTCCTTTTTCGGGATAAAAACACAGAACAACCACACAGACTCTAAAAGTTAAAAAGCACATTTAAAATAAAATAATTTTATTTCATACTATTGCACAAATGATGTAACAAATTATATGTACCTTTGTTCAATACATGGAAAAAATTTTCGATTACAAAAACTTAAATTATCTTTGAATTTCCCTATCCATGTAAAATCAAAATATACATACAATATAGTTCGACATGCATTAAAGTAAATTGACAAATACCTTTTTTTAGCAATCATTTGTACCAGCAAATGCTCTAAATTAACTAAAACGTCAACATCACATTCAGCTATAAACAGAACATCAGCTCGATTGTTATGATTGCTATTTCCTATTTTTACGATATATACATAAGAATGTATTCCATCTATAAAGTATGGATGGGACAGTTTTTGAATAATAATTAATTTATCTAAAAGAATTAAATACTAGATTGAAGAAAATAAACATACCTCTAAAAACTTGTGCTGATCTAAATTTAAATCATTGACATCCCAATATTGCGCCAAAGTACGAAATAATTTTTCATTTTCCTGCTTTTGCCACATCCATTGACGTCTTGTTCAGACGCACTGCGCATGACACTTCTCGCAAATGAATGAGTTACTTTAAAATTAAAAAAAATATATTTCCCAACTATTTTTCCCGTGAATTAGTGCATACAAATTTTCTTCATTGTTTGGACTATAATGTACATTGAGCCGCTAATTCATTTCTTCGAAATAAACAGTTTAAATAAATTTTATTTAATGCAAACCAGCTTTTTGCCGTAGAACTGCATACAATGTATAACGTCAGAAGACGCACTAGCGCCCCCTGAATTACTGTCTCAAATACGAGCGCTTATACCCTGCAAAGTCACTCCCGGGAAATGCACCACGTGATAACTACGTCAGGCGCGAATTTCATGACCTTGTGCCGGCAGTTGAATGATGAGAAGTCTTTGTTTTCTGCATGCGGAAATTTACAGTTCAATTAGTCTATGCGCGATTTTGATATTGAAAACACACACACACAGATATATATATATAATTTAAATTTTGTTTAATTATTAATAATTTTTATTACTTTTTTCTATTATATTATTTACTTATTTTCTATTTAAAGTATTTTCAAGGTTATCAAACTACTAGTATTACGAGTTACTTCTGCTTTTATTAGATGAGAGAATGTCAAAAATATTGCACTATCAAGAACATAGTGTGGTAATTGTAGGAGGGAGTCGACCTTGTCGAAACCCAGACCGTCCGACCTACCAGAAAGGTGTAAGGTAACTGTTTGGACGGTCGGGAAGTGCCACCCAATTTAGACCGGAACCCAGTGGGGGAGGCATCCACAGGGACCGTACCCTCCTTCCCCTACCACCAACCTCTCGGAAGGACTTTCGGACCCACATGTTTAACGTGATCGTACTCCGCATGAACACGGCGACAGTTTTGGCAGCGGCTGGAATCGAACCCGGGCCTACCGATTGCAACTCCAGCGCGCTAACCAATGGGCTACCGCGCCCCTGGAATCGACCTTGTGGTCAAACTAAAGTATGAGACGGAAAAAATTGACATGCTTAATGTTCACATTTGTGACTTTAAACGTCCAGGGCAGGGTAAACGAACCCCTTACACTCCCCTATGGGCGCCCATGGCAGTCCTCTACGAGCTCCCATTGCATGAGCTCCCTGCTTAATGCTATTGCCCTCAGGACAGAACCTAACGGAGCCGAAGTTTCAATTTCCCCGGGGGTAGTAAACAGTCTTTCCAGACCCTCCAAAAGTATCTGTGATACAAGAGGTTGAACATTGCACACTTGCCATGGGATTGGGCGCGACAGCCCAGTGGTTAGCGCGCCGGAATTGCTATGGGAGCTCATGGCAAGAACGCGCATACAACTAATTCCAGGGGTGACAAACTCAAGGATGAGGCGTCCCATATTGACTTGCTTGTAATTTACATTTATATCTTTAAATGTACACGGTATGATAAGTTCCATATCAAGCGTTCTCTTATGAGCGCCCATAGCAAGGACACCCGTAGAACTAATTTCATCGGCGATAAACTCAAGGATGAGGCGTTCAATATCGACTAGATTGAGACTTACATGTCTAACACCTTGAACGTCTATGGAAAGGCAAGTGTCATCCTTTCCCTCCACTATGGGCGCCCATGTAACATTTTCCAAAGGATCAAGCGTTCAATATCGCAAGCATGTAACCTACATTTGTAACCTTGAATATCCAGTTCAGCTTAAGTGATTCCTTGCAGTCCTCTATGGACTCCCACCGCATGAGATCCCAGCTTATATATTATTGCCCTCAGGGCAGAACCTAACGGAGCCAAAGTTTCGATTTCCTCAGGGGTAGTAAACAGTCTTTCCAGACCCTCCAAAAGACTGTGTGACATAAAAAGCTGAAACATTGCACACTTGCCACGGAGTGGGGCACGACAGCGCAGTGGTTAGCGAGCGGGAATTGATTGCACTCAGTAGGCCCGGGTTCGATTGCTGCCACTGCCAAGACTGCTGCCGTGTTCATGTGGAGTGCGATCAAGTTAAGCATGTGAGTCTGTAAATCCTTCCGAGAGGTTGGTGATAGGGGAAGGAGGGTACGGTCCCTGTGGATGCCTCCACCTGGGTTCCGGATTAAATTGGAAGGCACTGCTCGGTCGTCCAAACAGATACCTTACATCTTTCTGGTAGATCGGACAGTTTGGGTCTCAACAACAATACTTGCCATGGGCGCCCAAAGGGATGTTGAACGTCACGAATATCAAACTAATGAATACTTACTGTACGTCTCATCCGTGAGATTGTCCCCGCTGGAAAAAGTTCTATTGACTTCCTTACCATGGGCGCCCATAGGGGATCATAAGGAAGCACTTGCCTTCCCGTGAGCATCAAGGTCCCAAATGTTGGTGTCAAGCTAGTATATATCGTGCGTCTCATCCTTGTTATGCTCTTGGAAGAAACTCTATGGACGTCCTTGCCATAGGAGCCCATACAAATTTTAAAAGCCACAAACGTAGGCATCAAGGTAATCGATATTGTACATTTCGTTCTTGAGTTCATCCCGTTTTAATAAGTTCTATGGCCACCTTTGCTATGGGCGCTCATAGCAAGAGCACCCATATAACTTTTACAGGCGGAAAACTGAAGGGTGAGACATGCATCGCCTTGCTTGATATCTGCATCTGTGAACTTGAACGTCGACGGGATAGCAAGTTCCCCCTCAAGACCCCCTATGGGCGCCCATACCAAGAGCGTTTATAGAACTTATTCCAGCGGGGGCACATTCAAGGGCGACAATATCGATTAGTTTGACACCTTGTGGGCAACACCTTATTATCAGCATTGTTAATATTATTGTATAAATATTGACAAATGTTATTGTCCCCTATGGGCGCCCATAGGAGAGCGTGAGGGGGAACTTACCATCTCGTGGATGTTCAAAGGTAGGTATCAAGCTAGTCGATATTGTACGTCTCATCCTTCAGTTTACCCCCTGAAAAAGTTCTATAGGTGCTCTTGCCATGGGCGCCCATAGGGGAGCGCGAGGGGCACTTGTCTTCCCGTGGACGTTCAAGGTCTCAAATGTAGGTATCAAGATACTAGATATATTTACCTCTCATCCTTGAATTTGGACATTCCAGAAAAAGTTTTATGAACGCCCTTGAATCCCACTCCTTTTGAACAAGGCGGACCCCCCTCCTGCAATTACAACAGTATATTTTGACATTATTTCTCTCATCCGAGTTCTAATCACGTTAATTACAAAATCTTCTACCTAATTCCATTTTTTTACAGGATGCATATGCATATAGAATTTCATGGCTGTACGTACTCTCTTTCTTAAAATATCTAATTTCAAATTATTCGTGTTTTAATTAACTGTTTCTAATTTCCTACAGAATGGTAGAATATTTTGAAATCAATGTGATTAAAACACAGATTATTCAAAATTAGAGATCTTACAAAAGAGAGAGAGAGAGAGAGTACGTATAGCCATGAAATTCTATATGTAGATGCATTCTGAAAAAAAAAATCAGAATTAGGTATAACATTTTATAATTAACGTGATTAGAGCAAGAATAAGAGAGAGGGTGTGTGTGTGTGTCAAAAATATAGTACGCTCAAAATATAGTGTTGTAACTGCAGAAAGGGGTCAACCTTGTTTCGAAAGAGTAGGATTCAAGGGCGAATATAAAACTTTTTCCCGGGATGGCCAAACTCAAGAATGAAACATAATGATGTACTAGCTTGATATCTGCATTTGCGACCTTGACCGTCCACGGGAGAGCAAGTGCCCCTCCCGCTCCTCTATGGGCGCCCATGGCAAGGGCACACATATAATTTTTTTAAAGGGGAAAACTCAAACTCAAGGATGAGACTTATAATATCGACTAGCTTGATACTTACTTTGGGACCTTGAACGTCCAAGGGAGAGCAAGCGCCCCCTTGCTCTCCCCTATGGGCGCCCATGGCAAATGTGACCATAGAACTTATTAAAGCTGGGGCAAACTCAAGGACAAGACGTACAATATCGATTAGCTTGATACCGACATTTGTGGCTTTCAAAATTTTTATGGGCTCCCATGGCGAGGATGTCCATAGCGCTTTTTCTAAGAAGAGCGTACTCAAAGATGAGACGTACAATATCTGCTAGTTTGACACCTACATTTGTGACCTTGAATGTTTACGGGAAGACAAGTGCTCCCTTACATCTATGGATGCCCCTTACGTCTCCCTTACGTATGGATGCTCCCTTACGTCTATGGACGCCCATGGCAAGGACGTCAATAGAACTTTTTCCAGCGGGGACAATCTCAAGGACGAGACTTACAGTATTCATTAGTTTGATATTCGTGACTTTCAACATCCCCTATGGGCGCCCATGGCAAGTGTGCAATGTTTCAATATGTGACAGATACATTTGGAGGGTCTGGAAAGACTGTTTACCGTCCATGAGGAAATCGAAATTTGGCTCCGTTAGGTTCTGTCCTGAGGACAATAGTATAAGCAGGGAGCCCATAGAGCACGGCAAGGGAGCACTTAATCCCAACAGGATATTCAAGGTTATAAATGTAGGTTACCAGCTAGTCGATATTGAATGCGTCGTCCTTGAGTTCCCTCCTGGAGAATGTTACATGGGCGCCCATAGTGAATGGAAAGGATGACACTGCCGTCCCATAGACGTTCAAGGTTAGACATGCAAGTCTCAATTTAGTCGATGGTGGAACGCCTCATCCTTGAGTTTGTCGCCGATAGAATTAGTTCTATGGGTGTCCTTGCCATGAGCGCCCATAAGGAAAAGAAATGTGAAACTTGCCCTACTGTGTACGCTTAAGGCTACAAATGTAGATTACAAGCAAGTCGGTATGAAACGCCTCATCCTTGAAATTGTCATCGATGGAATTAATTCTACGAGTGTCCTTTCCATGGACGCCCATAAGGGAATGCAAGGGAAAACTTGCCTTACTGTGGACGTTTAATGTTGCAAATGTAGTCTTCAAGCTAGTAGATATTGAATTCCTCATCCTTGATTTTGCCCTATTGCAAAATGTTACATGGGCGCCCATAGTGGAGGGCAAGTAGGACACTTGCCCTCTCATAGATGACTCATTATATTTGTTAGCTAATCGATGTTGAATACCTCAACCTTCAGTTTGTCACCATGAAAAAAAGCTCTATGGGCGCCCATAGGAGAGGGCAAGGGGTGCACTTGTTCTTCCCTAGGACATTTAAGATCACAAATGTAGATTTCAAGTTAGTCAATATTGTAGGTATAATCATATAGTTTGCACCCCTAGAAAAATTATATTTGCGCTTTGCCATGGGCGTCCATAGGGGAGCGCAAGGGGGCATTTACCCTCCCTTGGAAATTTAAAGGTCACAAATGTAAGCATCAAGCTAGTCAATTTTTTACGTTTCATACTTTAGTTTGACCACCGCAGGAAAAAGTATTTTTAGCATTCTTTAATCCTACTTCTTTCAATCAAGGTCGACTCCGTCCTGCAATTACCACACTATGTTTTTGATCGTACAACATTTTTGACATATATATTTTATGATATATATATTTTTGACATTATATATATATTATAAATATTTTTTACATTAATATTTGACGTTATAAATATTTCTGACATATATATATATATATATATATATGTGTGTGTGTGTGTATTTTCAATATCAAAATCACGTACAAACTAATTGAACTGTACATTTCCTCATGAAGAAAACAAAGAACTCTATTCATTCACCGCGGCCACATATCTACGGGCGTCACACAAAAATACAAAAAGAAAAAATTGGAAGAGCTGAGTCTGCTAGTCTGCTGAAGTTCGCGCCTGACGTATGTATCACGTGATAATCTGGCGGGAGTGACTTTGCAGGGTCTAAGCGCTGGTGTCTCAATGGTTTTGCGTTTTCTCAACATGGAGATTTTCCTCCTTACTTCTAACTCCATGAGGTGATCATTACAAAAAATCTAAATTAAAGTCGAATAGATTCGATCTATTGTGTTAAAAATTAACTGTAGCTAAATATTATAAATTTTTTTAGTAAAAGGTTTGTGCTTTTTGTTTTTTAAAATAATTTTATTATTTGCAAAATGAATCTTTATTTAATTATCACCTAATGAAATGAAATTGTTAATCACTTATGATTGATACAGAAATTTATGCTGATTTGTGTAAGCTAGTGCTAAAGATGTTATATAGTTTCCAGTTCTTTTCTTTATGAAGATTTTGTTCTTTAAGTTTTGTTTAATAAGTTTATTAAGATTTTGCACACAATCAATAATAAACTGAGTCACAATGTAAAATGCAATGCAAATAAAAGTAGTGCTTAATCTTCAAATTCTATCAACAACCAAAATGTCAATAAATCTATCGCCAATCATTGTTAAAATTACTAGTTATCGGTATGATTTTCCTTCTGTCTCCATTATTCAAACGATTTTCAGTTTTTGATTTGCGTTTTTGAAATAAATCAGTAAATTTTTACTAATCTGATTAATGATTTGTCAATGACATCCTATATCTCTGAGGTTTCACATGACTGATTAATTTTTGTTTCACGGTTTCACCTTTTTTGTGCACTTTTTGTTCATAAACTCTGTACTTTCTTAATTTTGTCTTATTTGCGTCTCATATTCATATTTTCTTGATTTTCTATTTTATTTCCTTTTTGTAGCACTAGGTGGCACTACTGTATTGGATTCTATCTTACAACCAATTTCTGTTTGACCAGCTTGGTTCACACTTATTCGAGCCTTCTGGTCTTGGATTCTTGCACTAAAGGAAATATAGCGATTTTCAAATTGTATATGCCCTTTTGTCACTATTTGTGCTGTATTTTACGTTGTGTTTCAGTTTATTATATTTTTTGTTGCTTATAGTTTTTGATGAATGTTTCCTGAATCATATCCTGTTAACCGTATGGTAAATTAAATGTGTTCAATTTATCTTAAAATATGTTTCTTTTCAGCTGCTGAATATTAATAAAAATAATGTCAAGTGCCGCCAATTTGGCTCTTCTTCAGAGCCAGATTCAGTCTACGGCTGGAGCTATTCCTGTTCTAAATGAAAAGGGTAAGCAAATTTTCTGTTTGTGAATTTGTGTGAATGGTAACTCTGGAAAACAATTGAATAAATTTTGGTATGATTATTTAATTAAAGGCCTATTAATTATTGAAATAAACAAACTAGGGGAAGGCTCTGAATTTTTGGAACAAGGTTTCTTTAAAATCAAAACAACATTATGAATATATAATTATGTTTAAAATGTTATGGAAATAGCAGCCATATTTGTAATTAATTAAAATTTTATGACATCATTTAATAGAATACTAATATGTGGGCAATTCCACATGAAATATGAATTTGGGTAAGCATTTCAAAATTTAACAAACTCCTAAAATTTGGTGTCATTTAAGAGATAGATCTGCAAATTTTAATTTTAATAATTCATAAAAATTAAACCCCAGTAACAGTAAGGGGCCTGTATATTACTCATAATGTATTAGTATGGACTTAAAATATAATTTAACCAAATTTGGTCTTTGGAAAGTTAAAAGACTGTAATATAAACAACATTTTTACTGAATTTAAAATTTTCACAATAGCCGTAGGGGTGGGAAACTTTAATAGCGATTCAAATGTGATTCTGTTACCATAAAAATATAAAATGTTTTCTCAATAACAAAATAATTGCAATAGAAGAGTGCTTTTTGTGAAACAAAAATAATTTTTGCATACCATATAGCCTGTCAAGTATTATTTGTTCCCCTCCCCCGGGGCAGGCCACTCTTAGATAGTGGTTACGGATCTTAGCTCTGTAACTGTGGTCCTCCGACTATGGGGGGCATATCAATCGGGTTACCTGGTAGTCGATGAACTGTCCGTCGAACCAGTAAGACTATCAGGCCCCGACTTTTCCGGGTGGCCGTGACCACTGGAGTGTGCCTGTACATGGCCTGGGCCAAGGTCCGGTTGGTGGCTGGGGTTTGGCTTGATGGGTGTTCTTCGGGACCCTGCCCCATTAATGATCCCATCAAGAACGTGGACCCTGGCTGCGGCTCCGCTGGATGAGAGATTTTGCCTTTGTGCTTCCTCCCCTCGTAGACTGCATAAACCCCTTGGTTGCTACGGGAGGTTGACCTTACTCTGTCAAGTATTATTTATGAATTTGTATTTTTTCCCTCAAAAGCAATTGGTAGCGGAGTCACGCATGTACTTCATGCATTCATTAATGTGAAAAACTTCAAAAAATTTCTTCATTGTTTAAATTAAAATACCTAGTAATTTTTGTTGCAAAATTCATCAGAATAAAAATATAATCCAAATATTTAACTGTAACTATGTTCTTGAAATTCCAGAGCCATTGTTTTGTTTGGCTACAGCAATTAATGTGAAATTTTTTTTTTTTTTCAATTAGTTAATTAAAATGCTTGAATTTGTGTTAAAATGTTGAATTAATTGGTACACTAGTGTGTAACCAAAGTAAAGAATGTATCACATGTTTAGTTATTAAATGTAAAAGATAATATCTTCTCAGAGTTTCCTCCAGGATTAAAAAAGGGCAGGGTGCTGTTACCAGAAAAAGGGTACTTCTTAGAAAAAAGGGCACATATTTTTTATGTTTTGAATAACATTTATGCTTGGGATTTTTATGACGAAAATCAGAGCATTGCAAAAAAATGTAAATATTTTGTTGCGTATTCCTAATAAGCAAAAGAGTCTAATAAGCAAAAATGTAAATACATTTTCTTGTTTTGTAGGAAATAGGGTCAAGATTGTGAATATATAGAATTAATTTCAATTTTTTAATATTTTAAACTTGTTTTTTGAAAAACTTTAAGTATCTGTCCGAGCAAGTGTTGATTTTTTCATTTTGCTTATTTTCACTCGAAATATCTCCGAAACCATAAAAGACAGATATAAATAGTAAGGGATAAAAATATGTATTACAAAATTTAGTTGCTAAATCTATAATTATATTTTAAAAATGTGCTTTTAGTTTTCGAGTAATCGTTTTGTCGAGTTGTGAAAATTTCCCCTTTTTCAAGTTTGTAATGTTCTCAAAAGCTAAACCTGTAAACAATTATGCAAAAATATAGCTCTTTGAAATTCCTACAAGTGTATATAATTGGATTTTGGATGAACTCTTTGTTTGCGAAGTATAGTGGTTATAATTTCCATATTTTAGTATTTTAACCTGGGTTTTCCAATGTGTGGGAAAGCTTTAATTTACTTAAAATGTTACTATTGTTTCAGCTGAATCTGTTACTTACTCCTTGGTGAAATATTTGTGCATAAGTATGAGATAATCTTATTTTGTTTAAAAAATCAGGGCATTAAATGAACTTTGAGATTCTAAAAATGCGTAATGATTGGTTAGGTTTTAACAAAAGAAATGAAAATATACATATTCAGTACATATTTATGTGCCGCCAGGCAAGTTTATAGATTATAGGTCAGGTTGATTTCAGGTCAGATAAGTTTAATTTATATACTGAAAAACAAGTTTCTAAAATTATTTTATATTTTAACCTGAAGTCTATGGTCGGAGCAGCCAGATAAAATCGTTGTGAAAACTAAAGTACTAACTAGCTATAAACAGTTAGCAAGTCATTTGTAGCACTTTGAAATCCTGTAAACCATATAAATGCATCTGAAAAAAATCGAATAACTTTATTGAACTTTACTGAAGTTTTATTTTACAAAATGTTATTCATTCCTAACCATTTTGGCTTCATCGGACTGGAGCCACCATCACTAAGGTATGAACATGTTTCTTCTGTTGAGAACAAATTTATCATTGAATAAATGCTATTTTTACATCAAATGCAATTATAGTCTTGAGCAATTGGGTTTATTAGCAATTATAATTATTGAATTTATATAAATTTAGAGTTTATTAAATTTGAAAAGGATAATATTAAATTTTGATTTTTAATATTTTCTCATTAGTCTATGAGATTTGATGATTTTAAGGGCTAAGATATATATAAATGTTGAAAATATTTGTTAATTGTTTGTTGTTATATATTGATTACAAAAAAAACCCCCTGATTTAAATAACTAAATAAAATTCCAGAAAGCTCCATAAAATCACCATATAAAGTTTTGAACTATGGATTAGCACATGTTTAGCTGCTAAGTTAATCATTATTCCATGGAGCAGAGTTATTAATAGTGCAAGCAATGTACGTTCATGTGTCTGCGCAGCATCCCGTATCTTTAGCCGTAAACTCGCGTAACGAGCGAGTACGCGAACTCAACTACTGCATACGTCCCTAAAGCAGGCGTATCGTTATTAAATGAGCTTGATAGTAGTATATATATGCACGTATGAGTGCACATATATTTTTAACACTAAAAACATGATTTTATAGCTTATTTTTTTTTTTTTTATAAAAAAAAGGTCTCGATCCATTTTAATATTAAAAACATGATTTTTATAGCTAAAAAAGGTGTATATATACCTTTTTTACATTTAGACCAAATTTTAACAGTGAATTACTGAACTTTTTTAGTGAATTATTTAAAATAAATGCGTGAAAAAGAGGACCTCCAAATGAATAGAAGCCCTCTAATATATTAAAAATGCTCTGTTTTTAAAGGGTGGGGTTGAGACCTCCCCCTTTTAAATCCTCATTTTTTATAAAATTAAAAAGAATTATAAAAATATGAAAATGTCAAAATTAAAAAAAAGAGGACCTGACCTGGTCAAGTTTAGATAATAAAGAAGATAACTCTAAATATATTGATGCTTTAACACAATCTTATTTTGGGATCGTGTCAGAAAAAGTGATATCTTTTTAAAGACTGATAAATATAAAGAAGAATTTAATATTATCAATTAAATTTAGGAAATTGAAAGATAAAAAAGAAATGATAATTACAAATAATATACTATATAATAATAAATTTTCAGGTGGGGAAACATATCCCACCTAAATATGATACAATAAATCTTTAAAAACTCATAATTTATAAAAAGAGGATGATTAAGCTTTCTCTAATACATATTCGTATTTATCATCAATCATACCCGAATACTTAAATATATATCTTCCTTTATTGATTTTATTTAATGATTCATCAGAAAGTTTTTTCCATGTCTTTTTGCAAGGTAATACTCTTTTTCTTCATTTTCCACATCTAAATTTACGATTACTGAATCTCCATATTTAGTTTTAATTTTTTTCAATGATATCAGATCATATTTCCCAGGATATAAATCATTTAATTTAAACGTTTTGGGATAACCTCTAAGTCTATTGAACTCTTCCATTTATTAGTAAACATTTTTATAAGTAGTTATCCACTGTCATACTTCCTAGTATCGTATAAATCAGATGTCCAACTATTAAATTCATCAGGATATCCTAATCATTTTACAAAATATTTATTTCCTTTCTTTTTTATGATTTTTTTCAATTTTATATACATCATCTTTTTTATTATATTTTACCATTTCATTTTCGTAAAAAGTTCCTTCAATTTCTTTGCTGTTTAAATCTATTAATCGATAAGTAATTGGATCTGTTGTGATTACTTCAGAAACTATAAAAATTTCCTCAGTAAATGTAGAATCATCTACTTTCCTGAATGTTTTTTTAATTGTTGATATTCTAACTCTATCCCCTATCTTAAATTTAGGCTTTTTTATGGTCTTTTTTGTATATAAATTTTTATAAACTTGAGATACATTATCGTTTCGACTAACCTCAATGGGTGTCATTTTTATTGATCTATGATATGAATTGTTATAATTTTTAAGTAATTTAGGTAATGTACATCAATATATCTTTTAGTATTGTTTGCATGCATATATTTTATAATTTTTTCTCTTATACTTCTATTAAATCTCTCAGCTATTGCAGATTTTATTTCTTTATTATAAGTCGTAAACCAATGTATATTATTATCTTTGAATAATTTTTGTGTAACTTTTCCTGTAAATTCAGTACCTTCATCTGTCAAAATTAATTTTGGCTTTCTTTCTTTAAAAACTTGTTTAAAACCTTGTACTACTTCTTCAGATGTTTTTCTTTTTATAGGGAAAGCCCAAGCATATTTATTAAAAGCATCTATAACTGTTAACAAATAATTAGTACCATCATTATATTTGCTATAATTTTTTATAAATAACAAATCAGCATCAAATTCATTATTACCGTTTGGAACATAAACTCTCCTTCTTTTAAATTTACAAATGACAGGTTTATATCTAGTATATACATCTTGTTCATGTAAAAATTCTTCAACATTAGGTAATCCTGTTTTCTTTTCAATTCTTGAATACCACAATAACCTGTTTCTGGATTATAATATGTTTCTTTTAACTCTTTAATCCTAAAAAAGTATTCTTTTTACTTCCTCAAATTGTACAAATACCTTTACCCATTAGTTTATTATTTTTAGAAATCGTTTCATAATAATTTTTAGTTTCGGTTTTCTTTTTACACTTGACACAATACATATTTATAGAAGGAGAAATTCCCAATCCAAAAGTTTTTTTTAGCCTTTATAATAGGTTTAATAATACCTCTATCTAATCTTTCTCGAAATGTTGGATCTTCTATTGTATTTAAATCATCTATTAATTTTTGATCAGCAACATGTCTCTGTTTTGTATCTTTTGTTTTACTATAAGAAATATCATGTTTTTTACATGCTTTATCAACTCTGTTTATTCCAGGATCACCACGTTGTAATCTTTTTTCTAATTTTGTAAATGGACCGCAATATTGATATCCTGGATTTATTTTATCTTGTAACCCTCCAACAATATCACCACCTCTAATTAAACCTCCTTTGCCTTTTGTTTCTTTAAAAATATGAATATTCTTTTTACAAACCATTTATTTAGGATGAATAAATTTATATACGTTCCATTGCATTTGTTTTACATATTTTTCAACTGGATTAAATTTTAAAATTTTTATGAAATCCTTTTCTCGCATATAAATTTCTTCTACTGTCATTTCCTTAGCTTTAAACGAATTAATGAGTTCTTTATAAAAATTATAACAATGTCTATATTCTTCTTTCCTTTCTGATATTTTTAATGCAAGATCAACAGCTTCTACAACTCCTGCAGATAAACTTAAACAAGCAAGCGGAAGAAAGGCAATAGCTGATAAACCCGTTCCACTTAGAATGACCTTACTTACTGATAATGAAATACTTATCTTGTGATATAAATTCAAACTCTTTCTGTAAACATAAAGCTTTTTTTCTAAATATTCTTCCATCTATTTATATAGGATCAAATTTTTTTCTATATCTTATTTTTGGATTCACTAAATCTAACATTTAAAAATCGTATTCTTTTTGAGCACTTTTATTATACATTTGTTTGAATTCTTCTGTACTTAATTTACCATCTATCTCTCTTATAATCTGTAAAATTTCTTTTGGTTGAAGATTGAAAAAAATAAAGTAATTGCGGTTCTTTCTTATATTGATTGGTGTTGAATAATACGTCTGGGATAAATAAATAATGGATGCGTTTTTCTTTCTACCTCTGATAAATAATTCCTGAATGGTTTTTTGATCTTTCTCAGTCACACAATCATCGAAAATAACTAAATTCTTTAATGTAGGATTTAAATCATCTACAGTAATAAAATCATCTGAAGAAAAGAATACTTCTTTTTTGTATTTATCATATAATTCTAATAATGTTTTCTTATTCTTTATATTCTTACATTTCAAAATATCTTCTCTTTCTATATCTTCAAACATTGTATATTTTTCTTATAATTTAGAATATTTAGGTTCGTATAAATCTTTTGCGCATATATATAGTGCATCAAAATTTAAAAAATCGTAAATCATATTTAACAGTAAATTCGTTTTACCTGAACCTGAAGGCCCTGTTATAAGCAATCTAAATGGATGTTTAGGTAACAAAGGATGTTGTTTAGGATCAGATCATTCTTCTGGTTCCATGTAATCTTTAATTTTTATCATTTATATAACAGTAAAAAAATAATTTACTCACTGTAAAAAAATAATTTACTCGCTGTAAAAAATAATCTACTCGCTGTAAAAAATTAATATTATATAAATGAACGAATTAGAAAAAGAACGAAAACACAAGCTTTATAAAGCAAATAAAAGATTCAATTAAATTAGTAAAATTAGAAAAAGAAATAAGAAAGAATAGTGAAGATCAACTAAAAGAAAAATTAGGTATTCAAAAAACCTTAGAGGAATTTCATAAACCAGTCACTCAAGAAATTGAAAAATATGAAAAATCAAATAAAGAAGTTGTAAAAAGTATTCAAAATGTTGTAGAAAATATTTCATTTCCACCTCTTGATTACACATCAGATGTTACACAATTGATGGATAGAGCAGAAGGAAAAATTACATTTTACAGTGATAGATTTTTGGATATTCCATTTATCAAAAAAGAAAATTTAGAATTACCTTTTGATAGAATAAATTTGAAAAAGATCTTGATGAAATAATAGCAATGGCTAAAGAAAAGCGAGATACACATAAAAGAATGAAAGGAACTAATACTAAAAATTATAACTATTCTAAAGCTGAAAGTGATCTAGAAAAAATTAAGGAATCAGATTATAAAATGGAAATGATGAAAAAATATATCCACGTCTTATGGCTTATGAGAGAGAGTAATCCTTGGTTTGGTGAAGCTATAGATAAAAAGGATGTATTATTAAAATTAACAGATAAAATATGTAATGGAAGTAAATCAAAGAAATTGTATAATCAAGTAGTTTTATTGTTAGATATGTTATTAAAAAATGGAGAAATGACTCACAATGATGTACAACGATATCATAAACAATTTCTCTGTTAATAAATGATAAAAAATAAAGTTTATTTGAGTGAAGGTCAGAAAAATAAACTTAAATCAGCTTTTAGAAATAAAGAAGAACTAACATTACAAATAGATAAATCTAAAACTCCTAATCATGAGATGTATTTAACTAAAACTCAAATTAATCATATTAATGATGGAAAAAGAATTACTATCAGTAAAACGCAATTAGATAAAAATGGAGGATTTTTACCATTTCTAGCAGCACTTATACCCTCTTTAATAACTGCTGCTAAATTTGCAGTTCCTGCATTAGCAACAGGTGCTTTATCTGGATTAGCTAGTTCAGCTGTACAAAAAAAGATGAAAGGATCTGGAACTTCTAAAAAAAAAAAAAAAAAACGTGGAAAGGGAATATATCAACCTTAGGAATTAGTAACAAAATGATTGAAGAAAATATGAAAAATGAAAAAGGATTTAGAGGTGTATTTACCTCTGATTTATTACCTAAAACAATAGGAAAATTTTGAAAATGGAATCATTAATTTAGATGTATCAACAGGTCCTGGAACTCATTGGGTTTGTTATTATAATGATCCTAAATATAAATATGTGGAATATTTTGATCCGTTTGGTACTATATTCCTGAAAATATTAAAACATTTCTTGTTACATCAAATAAAAAAACAGAAATAAGTTATAATGATAGTTTTTTACAGAAACTTACATCTGTGAAATGTGGTTTATTTTGTATGAAATATATAAGAGAAAGGAATAAAGGTAAATCACCTAAAAATGTTCTCAAATCATTTCCTACACAAAAACCCAGTGACAGTAATGAAAATTTTGTTCTGTATAAATGATAATATTAAAATCTGAAGGTCATGAGAAATCAGAGGAATTCACTGTAAATTTTAATACACCTCTTAAATTAAAAAAATTAGCTTTACAGTCATTTTCTATGGAAGTTTCCTAGTTTAATATAACTAAGAATTATGGAGATAACATATTTAGATTGTATAAATTAGGCACAGATATAACAATTGTTATCTCAAATGGTAATTATACTATAAGAGGTTTAAATGAGTATGTGATGAAAATATTCGGTAAGGATCCACCTGTGAAATTTGGTATTATTGAAGCAAGACAAAGAATATCTATTAAACTGAAAAAAGGTTGGGTAATTGATTTTACAAAAGTAACTTTCATAAAATTATAGGTTTTTTAAAACCGACATATGGAAGTTATGATGAAGAAACAGAGGTAGAAGGTGAACATATAGCTGATATATCCAATGGAAATGATAATATTTATATTCATTGTGATGTTGTAAAAAGATCTTTAATAAATCAATATAATTCAGAAGTCATATATTCTTTCACTAATAAAAACCCTCCAGGTAGTATAATTTCAAAAGAATTTAATAATTGGATATATTTTCCTGTTAAAACGGATCCTGTTGAAGGAATAAAAATGAGGATTACTAATCAAAAAGGTGAATTAATAGATTTAAATAAAGGAGCTGTAGAATTTAATTTTATTCCTATCTTTTCTTCTTAAATAAATGAATAAACATAGATTATATAGAAAAAGTAAAAAAATACAAGTTATGGTTTTGTTAAAAACTGAACCCCAAGCATCTAATGTACGGAATAAATTAAATGAAATATTTTCAATGAAAAAGAAAGGAGGTGGATTAAAAATTCTTCCTAAATAAATGCAAAAGATTTATGATTTGAGTGATACTCATTATTATCATAATGATCATATTAAAAGTTATGAATTAAGAGAAATTCATCCAAAAGAACATAATTCAGATGAGAATGCCACCTATGTTTTTCATATTAATGATACTAAAGCAAAAATGTTATATTCTAGAGGATATCTTGAACAAAAATTAAAAATTACAAAAAATGATAAATCATCCATTGGAAACGAAAATGTCAGTCTGGTAAATGAAGGAGGTTTTATCAAAACTTTAAAAGTACATATAGGAGATACTGAAATTGAATCAAATACACAGTCAAATTTTTCAATCATGAATCATGCTTTAAGATTAACTCATTATACTCCTGATTATGTAACATCACAAGCTCAAGATGAATTTTTTTATCTGGATACAGATGATTCAGCTGACCAAAAAGAGTTAAAATATGAGGGTACTTTAGAAGATACTACTAAAATAACTGAATTTTTTAATAATTTGAAAATGAATAAAGATTATAACGAAGGATTCGCAAAGAGATGGGAACTAACGAAAGATAGCAATGTCATTAAAATATGGACACCTTTTTAAAGATATAATTGATTTCTTTAGAGAATATGAAAAAGGTAATTTCTGGTTTTGAAGTGAGAATAGAAATTCAAAGAAATGAAAATAAGAATATGATATATACTGATGTCGAAAATGTTAATTATAAGGTAGTAGTTGAAGGTTTAACCTTGCATTTACCTTATATAGAATTTAAAAATTCTGCAGAAAGCGTGTTTATGGAATCATTTCTATCTGATAAAGATATAGAGGTTAATTGGGATCCATATAGATTTAAGATGGTAGGTCCTTATAAAAGTAATAGTGGATCTGTCATAGCTACAACAGCCTCTGATGAAGTTTTAGGTGTCTATGTTATTCCTCAGTACGTTGAAAGAGATGATAATTATGAAAAAAATAATATGATATTTGATAATATAGATATGACTGAATGCTGGTTGATGTTTAATAATAATCAAATACATCTTATGCGTTACGAAACGAATTTTACCATAAGATTATAATAGATACCACCAAGATTATAATAGAGTGTATGAAGCTCTTTTACATCCAGGATTAAATGATATTAATACAGAAACAGGATGTTTGATAAATAAGAAGAATTTTGGTGATATGTATACTATTTTTTATTTTGACTTATCAAATCATGGAAACTATACCGATTTAAATAATTTAGATATTGAATTTAATTGGGAGAGATTAATGAATACTCAAAAAGAATATAAGTTTTATATTATTTTTAAAGAAAGAAAGAGATGTTTTATAAATTTGAAAAATAAAACTATAACAATGGTTAAGAGTTTAAAATCATAAAATTAATGTTATAATAAATGAGTGCTTATTATCCACCTTATGATGATCAAATGAAAGAAGGGCCTATTGGACCTCCTGGTATAGGTTTTAAATTAATGGATGATGGAAATTATGATATGGAAAATAGAATTTTAAAAAATTGTGAAAATCCTATAGATGATTTAGATTTAACCACTAAAAGTTTCGTTTTGAATAAAATAGAGAATAATGATTTTGAATTGAGAGATCTTATAGAAACCAAATATGATACAGATTTTTTATCCTTTACTGAAGAAACAGGCAAGAGAATAAAAGGATTGGATGAAATACCTTTACATTCTTTAGAAGGAAAAGCTTATGATGCAAAAGCAAAAAGAATAAGAAATGTTGCAGATCCTATAGAACCTAAAAATGTTGTGAATAAAAGATATTTTGAAAAAAATTCATTAATATTACAGAATGATAAATTTGATGCAAAAGGAAAAAGAATAGGTAATATAGCAGGCCCTGAATATGAAAGATGTCGTCAATAAAATATATTTAGATAATAGAGATATCTGGGTTACTGTAGAAAATGATTTTCTTATTTTTACAGATGGAGTATTTACAAAATTAAATTTCAACATGATGAGTTCTAAATTATTGGATCAAGAGATGCGATTAACTACAGATATGTATATGAAAATTTCCATATATATAGCTATATACGAGGCATGTTTTTTAAGTAAGTACCGTTTTGGAATTAAAAAAAGACTTGCAAAGATATCGCAATAATTTTATTTCTACATGAAAGCCTGTACCTTAATCTACTTTTCTACATAATTTCCGTGAATATTGAGGCACTTGTCATAACGTGGCACCAGTTTTTGAATACCCTCCTCATAAAATTCTGCCGCCTGACTTGTTAACCACTGTATCACAACTGTTTTGACTTCGTTATCGTCTTGAAGACGCTGACCACCCAGGTGTTTCTTCAAGTGCAGGAACAAATGGTAGTCTCTGGGCGCCAGATCAGGGCTGTATGGAGGATGATCTAGAGTTTCCCATTTAAAAGATTTGATGAGATCTTTGGTCCGATTAGCCACATGTGGACGGGCATTGTCATGCAGCAAAACGATACCCTTACTCAACTTGCCACGTCTTTTGTTCTGGATTGCACGACACAGATTGTTCAATGTCTCACAATAAGACGCTGCATTGATTGTCTCATTACGAGGCAGAAACTCCACTAGCAATACTCCTTTTTTGTCCCAAAAAACTGTGCACATGATTTTCCGGGCAGAAATTGTTTGCTTAAACTTCACTCTTTTGGGTGATGATGAATGTCGCCGTTCCATGGATTGTTGTTTTGATTCTGGTGTGACGTAGGCCACCCATGTTTCGTCACCAGTAACAATTTGGTCTAAAAAATCTTCACCTTCATTGTGGTACCGCTCAAGGAAAGTCAATGCACTGCCTAAACGTTGGGTTTTGTGCAAATCCGTCAACATTTTTGGAACCCAACGTGAACACAATTTCCGGTAATTCAAGTTCTCGGTCACAATGCGATACAAAACACTACGAGAATATTGAGGAAACCAGTCGCACATTTATGAAATTGTAAAGCGTCTGTTTTCTCTCACCTTTTCTTCCACTTTCTGCACCAAATCTTCATTAAAGACCGAAGGACGCCCACTCCGTTCTTCATCATGCACATTTGTGCGGCCATCTTTAAATGCTCTCACCCATTTCCTTACCATTCCATCACTCATAATGTTTTGTCCGTAAATTTCACAGATCTCACGATGAATATCGATCGGTTTTACACCTTTAGCACTAAGAAATCGTATAACAGCCCGTACTTCACAATCGGCAGGACTCACGATTGTCGGAGGCATCTTAAAC
This sequence comes from Amaurobius ferox, assembly GCA_951213105.1. Taxonomy (NCBI): domain Eukaryota; kingdom Metazoa; phylum Arthropoda; class Arachnida; order Araneae; family Amaurobiidae; genus Amaurobius; species Amaurobius ferox. The sequence continues at coordinate 26,002,639 of OX578148.1, forward strand.
ACTCAGTAAACAACGTATACAATGAAGAATCAGACTGTAATGGCGTGAGTGCGTAGACAAGAGATGTAGGTAACCAGCGCGCATGCGCGGAACGCCGACCGTAGTGCTGCGGTGGCGGAATCGCAAAACGGTACTTACATAAAAAACATGCCTCGTATGATACAGTAGAAAGTAAATATATATATGATAAAAGTCCACTGATATCACTAGAAATCAATGGTAAGGAAATTTTAGATGCTAATACAGATACAGTAACCTGTTTTGCTTATGGTTACATCATTAATTTTATTAATATTAGAAAATCTACATAGTTTAGTAGCATTAATCTAAATTCATCACAGAAACAAATCATCTTCAGTCTTTAAAATCCATTCTGCTTTAAGTGTCTTATGAGTCAGAAGATCATCATAACCCCGCCGAGCGGTGTAATCCCGCCAAGCGGTGTCAAAAAATATTTTTTTCCCACGTCGCGGGAAAAAATTCCCACTTGCCGGGATCTTTTTTCAGTTAATAAATGACCGCAGACTTTTTCAACGGTGTTGAAATCGTTGCATCGATTGATATTTCAGATAATGAAGTTTCAGATAATAAAGTAGCGCATAATTTAAAGATGAAATTAATCTATGATTCTTCAGATGAAGAAGAATATTTTTATGTTATAGTCTATGAGAGTTTAAAACAAAGATATAATAGTAGAGTTTGTTATTTTAATCAATTAAAAAGGAGGTACAATATTACTTAAGATGTTGAGGATATGTTTTTAAAATTTTTAGATTTTATGTATTATGAAAAATCAATTAATTATTATTATTTTATGAAAAAGATTTGTGATATTTTTAATATTGAAAATAATATAAAGGTCCAAAGACTTTGTTATAAAGTCAAAAAGAAATATGAAAAAATATGGAATGATTTCTTACAAAAAAAAGTGATAAGTTATTTATAAAAATAATTAAATGGAGCTAACAAAAAAGTGTATACAGTGTTTGACTATGAAATCAGTAAATAAGTTTTACATATATCATAGAAATAAAAAAAATAATTTCCAAAGTCATTGCAAATGTTGTGATTCCATAATCAAATATAAGAAGAAAGATCAATCATGCTTAAAGTATTGATTATGAAACGCTTTCCAACTTCAATGCAATTTTATTTAAACAAGTCTAAAATGCAATACATTCCTCGGTAATATTTTGAAACTTATCACAATACTGCATTAATTTATTATATTTGAAAACTTTAACCTTCATCGAAAAAAATGAACTTCATTCAAATGACGACATTGAAATATAAATTGCCTGGTTTAAACATCTCTAAAATGTTATACATACCTCGGTAATAGTTTTAAAATTATCATAATACTACGATAATTTATTATATTTGAAAACTTCATCGAAAACAACTGAAATTAATTCAAATGACGTCATAGAAAAAATAACACGCCTGGATCTCTCTATAAAAACAGGATTTCATTCATAACTTTCTCTCATTCATTTCATTCATCGCAATACTATAATAATTTATTTTATTTAAACATTTTGTTTAAGACCATGGAGCTACAAAAAATTAAACTCTATGCTTGAAACTTCATCGAAAAAAATCGTCCTTCTCTTTATGAAATCAATTAATATTTCATTCATATCAGCCATGCAGACTCCATGGACTAAATTATTTTGTGTTAAAAAAATACAGGAATTCTAATACAACTCATTCTATATATTTTGCTGTTTACATTTTACATAGGTGAAAAATAGGCTTAGTTGTAGAAATAATCAAATTTGGATGAGCATTTAAACTCAAATATATTGTCATTGCGTTGTTTCAGTATGTAGATGCACAGAATTTAAGCAAAAATAAAGTAGTTTTAGGACGAATACAACACTCAATATGAATTAAAAAGAACTTAAAAGAATCACGATTTTGAAACAAGATGGATGCCATATATCATTTTGAAGTGGGTCATGTGATCGTTTCATATCATGGTCATGTGATAGTTTCATATAAGAGGTGTAATTATTATTTTAATTTTTATTTAAAAAACTACTGAATATATTTCGCTGAATTTTTTTTATGTATTTTATGGAACAATTTGAATATTACCTAAAATTTTCGAAGCAATTTGTGAATTTTAAGTCCGCTTAAAAAATGTTTGAAAAATTAGGTCCCATAGGGCTCAATGTATTTCATTTTTTTGACCCGGGTTCAATCCAAAACTAATTGGGTAATATTATTCATTTATATTCCCATAGGTTCTACAGACCGTCTGAACAACATACTAAAATTTCATTTTGATTAAGTCATTTTTACGGCAGTTATCGTGCTAACGGACAGACAGACAGACAGACAGAATGAACAAAGTCATAAACACTTTTCAACTTTGTTGTAAAGTGTTAAAAAAATTAAATGTGAATGTGGAATGCAATATACATATACACACAAAAAGAGACATTTAAAAAGTATTTATCACACTAAGCATCTTCCAGGAAAAAGTATTTCAAAAAATTTTCCCTAATAAATGGAGCTTGCCTTAAAGTCAAAGACTATTGGTGAACTTAGAAAAGTTGTAAAACAATTGAATATTAAACAATCTAAAGGTTGTAAGAAGGATGATTTAATTAGATTATTAATTAAATGTATTAGAAAAACAGGTGAATATAAACCTGTTTTAGTAGATTTATTAAATCTAGATTTGTCAGCATACTTAGATAAAAATAAAAAAATATTGAAAAACCTGAAAAACGTAATAAAATTAAGAAAATTTTTGATTCTTTTAGTTTAAGATTTGATAAAAATAGTAATGATTTTAAATCTGTAATTTTCTTTCCTGAAGAAAAAACAAGTGTTAATCTTGAAAAGTTATTTACAGAAGATAGAAAATGTCGTATATGCAGTAAATATTACAAAACTGAAGATGAAGAAGAACATATAAAGAAAGACTTAATGATTAAAAGATCAAAACAAAAGAGAAAATGTAGAAATTAAGGAATATGAAACTGCTTATAAATCTAGATTAAGTTCATATAGAATTAATAATTGTAATAATATTAAAATCCTTCTAGAATTTTTAGAAGAGAAAAGAAAGGTTGTAATAGAAAAAATAAAGCAAATTTTGAAAGAATTTAATGGAATAAAGGTAAATTTTAAATTCTTTTGTTTGTATAAATTGAATGAAGAAATTCAAGAATTTACATTCAAAACTGAGAATCAAATTATATTAAAATCTAATTTACATACTTTTTATGATTATGTTATTGATAAATTAATAAATGAATCTGATGAGTTTGTCTCAAAAGGATCTGGTTGGAGTCTTGAAGAAATTAAATTTTTGGAATTGAGAATAAATAAGTATCAACCCTTGAGAGGATCAAGTTATATTGATTTACCTGAAAACATTAAATCTAAACAAGCTATAATAAATGTAAAAAATAAAAATAATAAATGTTTTATGTGGTCTATATTATCAGCAATTCATCCTGTAAAAAAAGATCCTCAAAGAGTGTCAAAATATGAGCAATATAAAGATGAATTAAATTTTAAAGGTATTGATTTTCCTATTTCATTAGACAATATTAAGAAATTTGAAAAACTAAATAATATATCTGTAAATGTTTATAGTTATGATGGTTCAATTTATCCACTTAGAATAACTAACAATAAATTAGAAAAACATGTAAACTTGTTTTATATGAACGATGAAAGAAATGATCATTATTGTTGGATTAAAAATATGAATAGTTTGATCAGATCACAAATTACTAATCATCATATATTTTTATGTGATAGATGTTTAAATCATTTTTATTCTGAGGAAAGATTAAAGATACATGTGGAATACTGTAAAGAGAAAGAAGCTGTCACAATTAATATGCCTAAAAAGGATGAAGTTATTCAATTTAAAAATCATGAAAGAAAAATGAGAGTACCATATATTATATATGCTGATTTTGAATGTCTCTTACCTAAATTTGATACACGTGAGCAAGATCAAACTAAATCATATACTGTGAAATATCAAAAACATGTAGCAGATGCATTTTGTTATTATATCAAATATGAAAATGAATACTTTAAACCTCCTGTTGTTTATAGAGGACCTGATACAATCAAAAAGTTTGTATCTATGTTAAAAGAGGATACTCTTAAAATTGAAGAATTTATAAAAAAAAAAAACTAAAAAATATGAAAGTATCAAATCAATGATAGAGTTCAATGAAAATCATTATAAAAGAACTAATATATGTCATATATGTGAAAAAAAAATCTTAAAGGATGAAAAAGTTATTGATCATTGTTATTTAACTGGAAAATATAGGGATCCTGCTCATAATGTTTGTAATTTAAATTATCAAATTCCAAAATTTATTCCAGTAAAAATCCATAATTTAACAGGTTATGATTCTTATTTGTTTATAAAAGAACTTGGATTTGATAAATCAAAAATAGATTCTATACCTAATACTGAAAAAATATATATCTTTCAGCAAAAAAATAGGAGGTATGAAATTGAGATTTATTGATTCATTTAAATTTATGTCTTGCAGTTTAGATAATTTATCAAAAAACTTGAGAAAGTTACCAGAAAATATTGAGTTGTGTCCATCAAAAATATGGAAAATGAAATATATTAAATACTTAAAATCAAAATTTAGAGAGACATCATTACATTTTCCTGATGATAAATTAGATCTCATTACAAGAAAAGGTGTATATCCTTATGATTATATGGATTCTAGAGATAAATACAAAGAAACAGAATTACCTTCAAAAGATAAATTTTATAATAAATTGAATGAATGTAATATAACTGATGAAGAATATAAGCATGCTCAACGTGTTTGGAAAGAATTTAATATAAAAAATTTAGGTGAATATACAGATTTATATGTCAAAACAGATGTATTAATTTTAACAGATGTATTTGAAAATTTTAGAGATGTTTGTTTAAAAACTTATAAATTAGATCCAGATTAGTATTTTACTGCTCCTGGTTTATCTTGGGATGCAATGTTAAAAGTAAAAAAAGTTAAATTATATTTATTAAATAATTATGATATGATTCTCATGATAGAAAAAGGTTTAAGAGGAGGTGTTTCACAATGTTGTAATAATCCCGGCCGTCCAAACAGTTACCTTACACCTTTCTGGTAGGTCGGACGGTCTGGGTCTCAACAACAACAACAACAATGTTGTAATAGATATGGAAAAGCAAATAATAAATATATGAAAAATTATGATAATAGTAAAGAATCTAATTATTTAATGTATTTAGATGCTAATAATTTATATGGATGGGCTATGAGTCAATATTTACCATATGGAGAATTTAAATGGTGTAATGATTATGAAAAAAATTATGTTAAACGTGAATTATATAACAATAAAATAAAAGATGATTCAGAGAATGGATATATATTTGAAATTAGTTTAAGATATCCAAAAGAGTTTCATGATTTTCATTCAGATTTATCATTATGTCCTGAAAATAGAATTCCTGAAAATTCGAAACAAGGTAAGTTATTAACAACTTTATACGATAAAGAGAAATATGTAGTTCATTATAGAAGTTTAAAACAATATTTGAAAATGGGTTTAAAGGCTGTAAGAGTATATAGAGTATTACAATTTAAACAATCGAATTGGTTGAAAAAATATGTAGATTTAAACACTGAAATGAGAAAGAAAGCTGCTAATGATTTTGAGAAAGATTTTTATAAATTGATGAATAATTCAGTATTTGGGAAAACTATGGAAAATATAAGAAAACGAATTGATGTAAGATTATGTTGTAATTATGATCATGTTAAAAAATTAATTTCTAAACCTAATTGAAATGTAGAACTATTTTTGATGAAAATTTGGTAGCTGTTCACATGAAAAAAACAAAAGTATTTTTTAATAAACCGATTTATGTTAGAATGAGTATATTAGATTTATCTAAACATTTAATGTATGATTTTCATTATAATGTCATGAAACCGAGATATAAGGATAATATTAAGTTATTATATATGGATACAGATAGTTTTATGTATGATATTAAAACAGATGACTTTTATGAAGATATGAAGTCTATGATTGATTATTTCGATACATCTGATTATCAAGTAAATAATCTATATAATATGCCTAGATGTAATAAAAAAGTATTAGGTAAAATGAAAGATGAAAATAGCGGTGTGATTATGGAAGAATTTGTAGGTTTAAGAAGTAAAATGTATTCAATAAGATTAGAAAAACAGAGTATTGAAGAATACAATAATAATGAAGCAGATAAAGAAAACCATAAAAAATTTGAAACTCTAAAGGAACTAAGACAAGTACCGTTAAAAACAGAATATCATTTGAAGATTATAAAGACTGTTTATTGAATAAAAAAGATCAATATAGAACACAGAATTTAATTAGAAGTAAGAAACATGAATTGTATACAATTCAAGTGAACAAGATAGCTTTATCAGCAAAAGATGATAAAAGATTTATATTAGAAGATGGAATTTATACTAGAGCTTTAGGACATTATAAAAATGTTTCTAAAAATAATTTTATATAAATGGATGAGTGTTTAGGTGATATTCGAGCTTTAACTTTTACAAATTCTGAAGAAATTTACTATTTGACTTATCTTTGTAAAGTATTGTATGATTTGTATATAAAATATGAATTTGATCATACTGAAAAACTATTATCAAAAAGTTTTCAAAGAATGACTGAATTAATTGAAAGGGAAAAAAATGAAGATATTAAATTGTATGGATTAGGAGTTTTATATGTTATTTCAAAGAACTTATTCTATTGGTCATAAAAGAGGTTTTACAGATTATGAAGAATGGATAAATTAATATTTATAAAAAAATGTTTACTAATAAATGGAAGAGTTCAATAGACTTAGAGGTTATCTCAAAACGTTTAAATTAAATGATTTATATCCTGGGAAATAAGATCTGATATCATTGAAAAAAATAAAAACTAAATATGGAGATTCAGTAATCGTAAATTTAGATGTGGAAAATGAAGAAAAAGAGGATTACCTTGCAAAAAGACATGGAAAACTTTCTGATGAATCATTAAATAAAATCAATAAAGGAAGATATATATTTAAGTTTTCGGGTATGATTGATGATAAATATGAATATGTATTAGAGAAAGCTTAATCATCCTCTTTTTATAAATTATGAGTTTTTAAAGATTTATTGTATCATATTTAGGTGGGATATGTTTCCCCACCTGAAAATTTATTATTATATAGTATATTATTTGTAATTATCACTTCTTTTTTATCTTTCAATTTCCTAAATTTAATTGATAATATTATATTCTTCTTTATATTTATCATAGTCTTTAAAAAGATATCATTTTTTCTGACACGATCCCAAAATAAGATCGTGTCAAATCATCAATATATTTAGAGTTATCTTCTTTATTATCTAAACTTGACCAGGTCAGGTCCTCTTTTTTTTAATTTTGACATTTTCATATTTTTATAATTCTTTTTAATGTTATAAAAAATGAGGATTTAATAGGGGGGGTCTCAACTCCACCCTTTAAAAACAGAGCATTTTTAATATATTAGAGGGCTTCCATTCATTTGGAGGTCCTCTTTTTCACGCATTTATTTTAAATAATTCACTAAAAAAGTTCAGTAATTCACTGTTAAAATTTGGTCTAAATGTAAAACAGGTATATATATACCTTTTTTAGCTATAAAAATCATGTTTTTAATATTAAAATGGATCGAGACCTTTTTTTTTTATAAAAAAAAAAAAAAAAAAGCTATAAAATTATGTTTTTAGTGTTAAAAATATATGTGCGCTCATACGTGCATATATATATACTACTCTTGATTATTATTATTATTGCATGTGTCCACGGAGCAGGTCAAAGACGAATAATCTAATATGAGGAGGGTTATTTTGTGTTTCAAATCTGCTATGAGGATGTCGTGCAACAGGCTAATTTGTTAATCCATAAGTCCGCATAGTGCGCATGTTCATAACACGTCAGACGATTTGCACGTGCCTGCACAAGGTATATATCACAGACTAATATACAGACCTGCCACTCTCGATAGTTTCGTTTTCGCGGCGGCCATTAGAGATAGACCAGAACGAGGGTTGGCGCGCTCTTGGCGATGGTCTGGTTTGAGTCCAAGACGATTTCCAATGTTAACCCTATTCTTAACCCTATTTTGCTCGACGAAAACTTAGAACAACAGACTAGCGTGGTTTGAGTAACGTGAAAAAGGATTATTTGTTAAGTGTTTAGATCATTTCATAGAAATGGATTGATAAAAGAAAACTGGTTGCGTTACAGGGTATGTAATTTATTTTTATTAAAATTGAAATAATTTTAGTTATCCTACATATGTGTTCATTATAAGTATACACGTGTTCATAAGTATACATGTGGTCATCATACAAAATTAGTGCTATGTTATTACTGCTGGATTAAACTAAATTTTAAGAGGTAGTGGTATAATTAGTTAAAAAATATTTTCCGTATTTTTATAAAATGTGAATAATTGATATTTGGATAGCTTTTTCTTAGTTGAATGTGATATTGTATGTGTATATATTTATGTAAAATTTTTATTAAGTGCCTTATGGTGGAAAATTCACCCCCCCTCGAGTAATTATGATTGAGTTCCACAACTTCGATAGTGCATTTATGTGAGTTTTATATTTACTATATGAATATTTTTATATTTAAAAAGAAGTCTTATCAGTATCCCAGAACAAATTAAGGATCAAGTAATTAACGATCAACACGCTAGTATACTTTTTAGACTGAAAATATTATATAATATTCCAGTCTTTTGAGTATGTTAGCTTGTAATTTTTTGTGCATTATGTTTTATAGTGAGACAATGCAATGTGTCTATTTTTTAATCTATTTTATGATTATTTGAATTAAATATATAACTATGTTTATTTAAATTTACTTAAACTAATGAATATATTTATGTTGCAGATTAATGTATTTTTAAATCCTGATCATTTCTATAGTTTCAAAAATTGTAAAAGTACAGTCCTCAACATTTTGTTCCCCTCCCGTTTAAAAAAAAAAAATCGCCAAGCGAGCGATAATGCGCCAAATTTGGCAGACGCATCGTAGTTCAGTTGGTCCTACTCACGAGCTCTAGTGTCTATGCGACATCCCATGTTAAAAATGTTGCCATAGGGTCCTATGGGAGTGAACCTTCTGAATATAGTATTCTGTGGTATATATCGCATAGCTGCGAACTCTCCCGGTTCGGCCATTCGGGGTTCATGTGAGGTAGTGTACGGTCGTCTTAGTGCTCCGCTCCTGCTTACCACGTGTTACACTTGTCTGCTCATGCTTGTACTGCTTTGAGCGTGCATCATGGCTAAGGGTGTAAGGACTAATTATTCAATGTATACCTCTCTTGCTGACTCACCTAAACCCAGCTGGGCAGTGACCATGGAAAATCATGACAAGCAGAATTCTGATGTTGTCAATGCTGTCTCTGACGAATTTATATCCGCAGCTACTTTTGCCGATACCTTTGAGAAAACGCTGAAGTCCAAGGGAACCTCCCCTTGTCCCAAGACCCAAGAAATCCTGGCTCACTTCAAGGCCTACGACTTCGTGATCCGCAAGTTGGAAAGAGAATGGGAAGGGAAGGACATCTCCTACGAAAGTGCCATGCAGTTGAAGAAAATACTCACAGGTAGTATATCAGATTCTACTTTGTTAGCCAGCCAACCCACCTTAGCTAATCTTAAAAAACTTGTTTCTACTGAATGCATTACCATTCTGCTTAGGGACTGCGATGCTAAAACTGAGGATGAAATTTATCTAAACTACAAGCATAATTTATTTAATAAACTTGAGGGCTTTAAAACCCAGGCACCTATTAAAAAACTTAAAAGAGCTGAGGACTCCCCTGTTAATATTCCTAAAGAACAGATCTCTGTTGATAATAAATTCTAAACTCAGATTCGGTAGAAATGGAGGAAATTCCCCCCCCCCCCCCCCTGTAAAAGAAAGAGTCTTGTCCTTCTATGTCGACTCCTCAAGTGATTGGGGAGCCCTTATAGAGGACCTCAATAAAATTCTCAGCATTAAAATTCAGGGCTTTCTTGCGGGAAGAGTGATTAAGCTTACTCCTGGGTCCGTTGAGGACTTTAGGAAGATGCAGAATCACTTGACCCAAAGGAAAATCCCCTTCAGCTCCCTAAATCTAAAAAAAGACCGCCCTAAAAAGTCGTTATTAAAGGACTACCTGCAAATGCAAATATTGATAGTATAAAATCTTCCCTTTTGAAAAAAGGATATCAAATTGATAGAATAACTCAGCTCCGCGGTAGGCGCGATCGTGCCCCCCTCCCCATCTTCCTAGTCGGCCTTGTGCCGGACGAGAACTGGGATAAAATTTACGAAGTCGAAAGCATCTTATGTATGCAAGTTCAAATTAAAACCTTTATTTCTCGTGGTATCAAAATGTGTTATAACTGTCAGGGCTATAATCATCATTCCGATCAGTGTTCGCTTCCCTCCCGCTGCCTTAAATGTGGTGAAGGTCACCCGACGCGCGAGTGTGAAAAATCTATTGAGACCCCGGCCAAATGTGCTAACTGTAACGGTAACCACCCTGCTAACTTCCGTAACTGTCCTTAAAACCCCTGGAACCGTAAAAAGTTCCAGGACCCCAAAATTACTAAACCTACCCCCCCCCCCCCCTGTTAGTATAGATAATGAAAACTTTCCGGCACTTCCTACTAAAAAAGTCACTTCTGCCCAGGTAACGCAGGAGAGTACCGAGACGGATACAGGAAAATCCGAAGAGTACTCGTCCCACGCGCAGCCTAGTAAGTCGGGCTCCCAATCAACAAATCTTTTTATGCAGCTCCTTGAATTTTATAAAGAAATGGATAAATGGCAAGGCCGGTGGCGGGTTACCCAACCTGCCCAAGCGACCACTCTGGTGGCGGCGGTGTTCTTCCAGCCGCAGTCACCCTAGGAATTGATGGAAGCTGAGCCTTGCAAGCTCAATGTGGCCCATAGATTTGACCACAGGTCCGCATGGAGAAGACCAGGTGCTGAGCACACCAGGACCATCTCAGATGTTTGGCGAAAGCCGCTATAACCAAAACCTGCATGCATCCCAAGTGAGTGGGATGCACACAGTAGTAATTCCCGCGACCAGTGGAAGCTCCACTGGCGAGGCGGGTGGCAGGCCGCCCAACCTGCTCTAGGTGACAGACTCCCCGTCCTGTCTCCTCGCAGAGGATGATGACAGAAGTCTTGCAGCGAGAATACTCGCGGCGGTTAGCTTGACTCAAAACCGCTAGGGTCCTGTTCCACGAATATTCGACCTAAACAACATACAAATCCTGCTTAAACAAGTTCTTTAAATCGGACGAATCTCCTGTTGAACAATTCTTCCAAATTGTTACTTTGCTAGCAAAATTAAAAAAAACCCATTCCCCCCAAAATTAGAAATTATTTTCTTCTTTTTGGCTGGTTAACAAGGTTCATCGTTTGCTACCTGCATCACCGGCGGTTCGCCCATCTTGCTGTCTGATCCTGTATTCTTCAGCACCTTTTCTATTGGCTGCTCGTTTCTCGCCCATCTGGGGGCGGGTCTTCAAGATTCCCAAGTGAAAAACAGGACGATTAACAAGTCACAGACAAGAGTTCACAGCCCGAAGGTTAAAGCATTTTTGAATGCTAGGCACTTCAAGTGTTTCGATATTCTCGACTCCCGGTTCGGGATGGACAGGCGGCTAGGGACAGGAAGGCTCCTAATGTTAAAACTTAGAAATTTTTTTGACCACTTAAGATAAGGAATTTTTGAAAATCTGTAGGGGAAATATAGGGAATTTTCTAGACAGAACGGCTTTTCGGCAGTACGATTGGACTTAGCTGTTTTTTCACAATTGAGACAGAACGGCTCCCATATATATTTCGGTAGAAAACGGAACTTGTAAATTTTTCAAACTTTCAGACAGAACGGCTCCAATTGGACTTCGTTTTTTTTTTTCACAATTTGGACAGAACGGCTCCAATTGGACTATGTTTTTTTTTTCACAATTTGGACAGAACGGCTCTCTTTTTTTTTCACAATTTGGACAGAAAGACTTCCATGTTTTATATATATTTCAGTAGAGGACGATACTTGCAATTTTCGAATAAAACGGCTCTTCAACGTAAAATATAGAATGTTTTTGGTAGAAAGACTGGAATTAGATTTTTTTTTTCAAAATATTGGGCAGGATATTTTTGTGGAGCGATTTGACAGTATTTTTCTTTTTTATTATTTGAAAGAGAATGGCTCCCTAACATAAAAGATAAACACTTAAGATTTACTTAGTGATTATGTCATGATATATTTAGGCCTATTTTTTAATATAATCTTTTATTTGATATTTTTAGGATTTTTGAAAATATTGATTAAACTTAAAAAATGATACTTTTGCATTGGAATATAGGCAAAGACATGTGATATGCAGTTAATAATATTGTAAATAATTATTTCAACATTATGTAATAAAAGAATCAACAGTTTTATTAAATTTATATAAAATATTGACTTTAAATTTCACAATGTATATTACTTTTTAAATATTTTTAATTATTGATGCTTATCAATTTGTATTTGTTTTGTCATTACACTATAACCAAGTCTAAAATTATTGATCAGCTTGGAATTGGAGGGTAACTCTAATCGGTTTCTGGTTTCATAAAAAAAAAAAATCAGGATAATCTTTTATTAGGCATGGGGCATGTATAGTCACCTATATATCCAAGGGAAAAGTTTTTTGGTGGAGGACTTTCAGAGGGAAGCTCTTTGAAATGAAGTGACTTTCATTTGAAAGGGGTTCCCATGTCATTCAAATTTCTTTGATGATATAAATTTGTTTCGAAGGCCTTTGCAATATAATAATTAAATTTATTAGAAGCTGTTTCTCATAGTGTTATATTATTGTAAAAATTACATACCTGAATCACAAGATACACCTGTATGTAATATGTGATACATCTGTATAAGCATACATCTTTATACACTATACGGTACCACAGGACCGGTTTTGCTCCTAAAGAAAGAACTCCTGTAGACAACTGTTAACAACATTAGTAGAGTATCTGAAATTAGAAAAGTGTAACTCCAGTCATGTCACTAATGCTGTTAACAGAGATACAGGACCGGTTTCGCTCTCATTTGAGCTCATCAGCTGTGGATAACTGAAGTAAGCATTTTCTAAAAACTGTCAGTCAAGCTGATTAATTAAGGAAAATATTATAATACTTCCAGTATAGCAATCAGCATTCAAGTAAGAGGTAGTTTAAATAGCAGTCTTTAGCCTCTAGAATAATCTGTTTCACTATAAATTTATTGGAAGCTATTTCTCATAGCATTATATTATTGTAAGAATTACATACCCGAATCACAAGATACACCTGTATGTAATATGCGATACATCTGTACAAGCATACATCTTTATACACTATACGGTACCACAGGACCGGTTTTGCTCCTAAAGAAAGAACTCCTGTAGACAACTGTTAACAACATTAGTAGAGTATCTGAAATTAGAAAAGTTTAACTCTAGTCATGTCACTAATGCTGTTAACAGAGATACAGGACCGGTTTCGCTCTCATTTGAGCTCATCAGCTGTGGATAACATTTTCTAAAATCTGTCAGTCAAGCTGATTAATTAAGGAAAAAAGTATTATACTTCTAGTATAGCAATCAGCATTCAAGAGGTGGTTTAGCCTCTAGAGTAATCTGTTGCACTATAGCTGCAGACAACAAGAAAACTTAACATGTGTCGTAAATGCTGTACATAGCAAGTTTTTTTTTTTGCCTGTACATAGGCTATTCTGGGCTTTAACTCCAAAAAAGTTTTAAGGTATACCCTTAAGAATAACATATGCTAGTAGACCTGCAAGTCGAAAAGTAAAGGAAACCCGACACGAAAAGTGGGTATCGCAAATTCGCAAGTACTAGTAGCACTAATAAATTGTAATTGTAAATTATGAATTTAACATTTTGCAGCTGTTAGCCAGTCATATAACAAAGTTCCACTAAAATAATTTTGAATAAATAAATAATTTAGAATATTGTGGAGCTCTGTATTAATAATATGACTGTTGCCCAGAATTCACCGCATGGAGGTAGCTGCTTGAATTCCACTCATGCCCACCCAACCTTCTGTGAGCATAGGAAATACTTATAATTTCCCTTTGGCAAAAGGGAAATAAACACATCTGGCTTCGTTAGAAAAAAATAAGAGTATATAAATGACAGAGCCTTGCATCTTTGACAAATGGGAAATAACACATCTAATAATTAGCGCCAAACATACCTGGCTTCGCCAGACAGAAATAAAATAAACACAGCCTCTTGCCTTTGCAAAAAGAAAATAAATACATTAATTAAAAATAAACACATCTGGCTTCGCCAGAAAAATATAAGAGCATATAAATAACACAGCCTTGCATCTTCGGCAAATGGGAAATAACACATCTAATAATTAGCACCAAACATGCCTGGCTTCTCCAGAAAGAAATAGAATAAACACAGCCTCTTGCCTTTGCAAAAACACTTGCTACAACAACGTAATACCCAGCAACTGTGTGGTGGTTGCAGGATCTAAGGTGAGAAACCTGCGTAGGTCAGATGATGAGGATTTGTCCACCAGCAGTTCGACTATGTCCTTTTCACGCATCACTTCAATGTCGTGGGCGGTGGGCCGATCCTGAGAAGTCCGACCTCCTACCGGACAGGAGTCGATGGCATCCCGCACATCGGGGTATAACACACCACGCACGTGCAGTCCATTATTGCTGGGACAGCTGCGGTCAGCCGATAATACCTCCGTCATTTCAGCCGGTCTCTTGCCATCACTTTCCACCGTGGGGTGAGCAAACCTAATCTCCGACGCAGGGTCGTCACTTAACGTTGATGCCTTGCTGAAGATTCTCGTGAAGTTTAGCTGACTTCCAGCTGTTGATATTAATTCATTGCCCTTTGGCATACAAACATACTAACTTCAGCAACTATTTCTTGTAATCCATTGGACGTTATCTATAACTACATGATGTCATCTTTATATTTCATTCCTGGCTTTTGAATTCAGTATCAACTTAGCAGCTATTTCTTGTGATTCATTTGATGTTGGTTTCAATAGTAGACAATTTTTTCTGGAAACCTTTTTCCTTGTGGAAATAAATCTTTGAGTTTTTATTCTCTTGTTTGCAGGTTCATTGATAGTAATTTCGAAAGACTTCCTTTTTTTGCATGCTGTCATATAAGAATGTGCTTTACTTATAGCATCATCATAAATTTTCTTCAATACTTCATATTCTTCCACCGTAGTTGCACATTTAGTTAAATTCAGAAGCTCATCACTTTTTTTTAATACTTCTGCTTGAAAATCTGTACTTGTACTAGATCCGGGTTGTCTTAAATGTTGAATATGACTTTCTCTTCTTGAACCTTGGTATCCTCACTTATAACCAAACTTCTGCTTGCATTATCATCAATGATTTCTTCTGAAACTCCTTCAAAGTTCCTATCATCTACATCTTCATTTTCTTTATTTTCATTAGAGAAATACTTGCCACACACTAGATGTATATGTTTGCACATATTTCACTGAATAGCATTATCAATGGAAGTGTAATTGAAATTGTGTAAACAGTACCCACAATCGATGCATAACAATACACAGTTCTTGGAACACTGTTCTTGTCGTTTCACAGTATAAATTTCGCTCCTTCTTGATACTGAACCAATGTTCCACTCAACTCCATTTTCTAAAATTTCAATATTTTTCAGCTGTACACTTCTCTTGTGACGATTTCGCAACTGAGTCATCTTAAATGAAACTTTTCCTTTTTCTAAAGAAATTAGACGATCAAACACTTTATCTCTTACAAACTTCATGAGACAAAATAAAGCCTTAGCCGCTTAGCTTTTTTGCCTTTCAAATATATATATTTGATTGTTCTATGCATTCTTTCAATATGCATATTGGTATTTACACCACACCACTTCCTGAAACAGTAAGTCCAAACTTCACAACGCTTAGCATAATTTTGTTCAAAATAATTTCCAAATTCTTGTAAAGGACTTGTTGTCTCAAATTCTTCTAATGCTACCCTCAACATAATATTAAAGGCTTCTTCTTCTGTTTCACTCAGGAGACATCTAAGTATTTTGTACACATATGCTTGATCTTCTTTCTTTTCTATCAATTGCAAGAGCTTTCTTCGCCAACTTCTATCGACATGCCACGAACAGAGTAATCTCTTCGGAGAACTTTGAAATGCAGCTTTCCAAGCATTAGGGAATGATTCTGTGTCATCTGTCATTAAAATCTTTGAAGAAATATCCACATGTTCTTTTAAGGCCTTGAATGCAAGCGTCAAAGCTACACTATCCTGTCTGTTACTTAAGATGAATGCAGCAGGAAAGCCTTCTCGTTTGTCATCTAATACTAGTACCGTGGCTGAGTCAAATCCGTAAGCATTCATTCCATGAGTGAAATCTAAACATATTACATCATTCCCATACATTTTCAGCATTTCACGTTGAGAAGCATTCATTATTACTAACAGAAAATCTTCTTCTTTAAGACCTGGAAAATGTTCTTCATCCATCTTATTCTGTTCTTTATAAAAGATAATTGGAGAATCATCAGTTTTAGCCACACCTTCAATCCACTTTTTCACACTTAATTCATCTAATGAATCCAATACACCATCTGAATGAACATTGTAAACTTTTTTAATGTTGTGAAGATCTTTACGAGTCAGTAGATGTATTCGTTCAAATTTATCTGTAACTGAATCCCTGACATCATCTAAAATGGCTTCAATTGGAATCTTCTTTGATAGCTTCAGAGCAATTGCTTCTTTCTGTTTTTCATCTATCCTCATTCTTCCTAAATCTATGCCATGACCAACATGAGTCTTTTTAAATTCTACTTTAATTTTGGCATCATATTCTTTTACTTTAATCATAGATGGGTAAGTTCCATTTATTTCATTTGATCCCATAACTTTTATGTTTCTTTCACCTTTGCTTTTACTTTTAAAAAATCCACTCCGATGACAATTAAAGTATGTTGTCTTCACCCCATTACATTCCTTAGATCCAAGGTCCGTAGAATATCTTATATATAAGGTTGTCTCGTTCGGGGAAAAAGTTGTCCCGGGTAGGAAAGACGAGTGACGTCACTGCTAGACCCATTCTCTGACAGAGGCGAGAAAAACTATTGAGAAATGTTGATCGGAAACTATTTAAATATTTATCCAATAGTAACTGTGTGCAAGCAATGTAGAATAAAATAAAACCGTACATGCATAGTAATGTGAAGTTTACGAAAATAAATTCCGTACATATGAAAAGAAATAGCAATTTTTTTATGAGCTTGGAAGCTATTAAAATTTTAACATAAGGGAAGTTTATGCAAAGATTACTGAATGCTATGTTGAAAGATAATTGAATGAGCAAAGGTTATGTATAAAAAATAGTGAATGATCAGAGAAGAGCCAATAGTTGTTAGATGTGTTATGTGAATTGGTTTGAGAAGGATATAAATATATATTTCTAATCTAAATGTGGCAAATCAGTCATCATTTAAATATTGACTGTATTTCGAAGTTTACAGGCATGAATAACGCAGTATAAATTAGAATAAATATTATTTCCAGGCAATGTAATGCATAGCTTTTATCTAGTTCAAAAATTTTACATGTTTTAGAAAAAATATATCGTCTGGATTTGAGAGAAGATCAGGAAACTTTCAAAATCCTCTGAAGAAAAACAGCAATTGATTTAAATTTGAAAACACATATTTTATCAAATCATTGCAATAATAATTATTAGTCACGTCAAATGTAGTTTGTTAAGAATTTTTTTGTTAGTAAATTTGTTAATAAAGTTTTTGCTAAGACATTTATATCTTGATTCGTCAAATTGAAGGGCTTCATCATGAGTAAGACTGAATAGTTTCAATTCAATAAAAATGGTTTTTGTTCAAGAAAGGGATATTCATAAGTTAAAAGAAACTAGTGTAATTTTATGGATAATTTTGTAAAACCAAAATAAATTTATAGTCGCGTTAAAATGATACATTTATCCCTATTTATTTTAAAGCAAACGGTGAATGGAATCTTTTTAGTTTGAAGCTCCTTCCCCATAAATATTGGACAAATTTCGGAGAAAAAAAAAATTCGTCTTCGAATAAAATGATAAAAATAGCCTTTGTTTCTTTTAGCATAAAATTCTGGATGATACCCCTCTCCCTCCCCTTTTATTTCCCACGATTTTATGTCGCATTTTAAAGTGCCGATTGACTGAATTCTACGGTAATATCGGTACCATAAAAGAAATTAAATGAATTCACAAAGACTTCAAATAAACAAAATTAAACAGCAGATGTATATCATTAAATATATAGAAACGGGGTTTTCTTTAAGCATGTAAAATGAAAATATTAATTACATGCATTGAGCATGCAATGATACAATCTAAATATTTTAAAATCAAATCGATGACATTTTTCAGAAAATTATAAAGTTCAAATATTTTTTGTATAAGAACTATTAGGAACGGATACGCTTACTTTTACTCTACAGAATAAGTACTATAGCATTTATATGCAGGAAATTTTAAATCGTCCAATTTTTAAAGAAATAGAAATTTAATTGCAAATTGATAAAGATAATGTAGAGTTTTATAGAAATAAATCTTATTTAATTCTATTTTTACATATTTCTCATTAGTTATATCCTATTTCAAACCTTTAATAGAAAATACAGACAGTCAAGTGCACAGTCTGTATTTAATGAATTTGAACGGGATATTTCGTTTAAAATATTTAATGTGTTGTAAAAGTAATTCTTAAAAATTACTATATTAAAATCCATATTCATGCATTTGTGAGTAAAAATATTAATAAAGATTATCAGTTTACACATGAAATATGTAAATTTTGTGTAAAAAAAGAAGATGAATGTATTTGTTATACGAAATCACCCGGAAAATCATATCCTTGTCTTAGTGTATAATTTGTCAAACCACTGTTTTTGACTTCTTCATCCGTTAATTACAGCAATTTAGTTCATTTTGAATTCAAATTTGAGTTCATTTGTCATGTGTTGTTAGCACATTATTTTAGGAAACATTTCATGTATCTCGTTGATGTTTAAAGCAAGGCATTTTTGAATACAACCATGCTGTTTTCCAACGTTTTTCAACGAAGCGTCGCTGGTCAATAGAACGGAAGGTCTAGCAGTGACGCCCCAGCTTGCCCAGAAATGTTACCATGGGGGGAATAGCGAACGAGACAACCTGTTAATATTCTATTAACTTTGCCTTAGATCCACAATTTTTGACATACGTACAACACTTCTCAATTTCAGTGCTTCTTTTCCAGTTAATGAAGTCTTCTTCTGTCAAAAATTTCAAGTCTTCTTTCTCTATGATAATGTCATGGGCAAATGTAAAGTGATCTTCAAGAGCTAATTTTGATACACATTCGAAACTACACTGTATACAGGAAACATTATTCTTGATTTTGTACTTAATTTCTTTATTATGTTTCTGCCGAATATGTTTATACAAATTAGAACTTTTAGAAAATGTTTTATCACAATCATTTATTTATGTTCTGCTACATCCATTATTTTCAGCTAGAAAGAGACCTAAACTAAATAAGAAGTATCATTAATAAATCCAAATACTGAGTGAAAATGTTAAGCATAATGTATTAACGATATTACATAAAATTAAACACTCATTAAATACATATAACAACAGCAACAAAAAAATATTGTTAAATGTACATCACCCAATCTTGCTCAGTTTAAGCCATGTCATCCAATTTCAGAGAACACACCTTTTAAATTACTAGAAATATTAATTTGTCAGTTATTATCTAATAGTAAGTTAGGATATCATAAATGTTTTACATAAATAAATGTTCCTTAGATATATGCAATACAGTAGCTGTCGCTTTAAGAATTAGTGGTTATAAGAATCAAAATAACTGCCATCTTGGATTATGCCGATTAGATTTTGCTACGATTTGTAAAAGAACAACCTGCCTTTTTTTACGAAATGGCCCAAAAAAATTGCCAAACTAAAAAGAAAAAGATTACGTATGCTCAAATGTATCAATTAAATTCTTGTTTTATACGCAATTTTTAACGAGTAAAAGAATATAACACACTCCATTATACTAGGGGCGCGGTAGCCCATTGGTTAGCGCGCTGGAGTTGCACTCGGTAGGCCCGGGTTCGATTCCAGCCACTGCCAAAAACTGCCGCCGTGTTCATGCGGAGTACGTTCACGTTAAACATGTGGGTCCGAAAGTCCTTCCGAGAGGTTGGTGGTAGGGGAAGGAGGGTACGGTCCCTGTGGATACCTCCCCCACTGGGTTCCGGTCTAAATTGGGTGGCACTTCCCGACCGTCCAAAACAGTTACCTTACACCTTTCTGGTAGGTCGGACGGTCTGGGTTTCAACAACAACAACACTCCATTATACTTTAGGCCTAACCATTCTCAAGATATTTGAGATTTCTTGCATTTTTGTTACGCCACTTTAGGGAAAATGTCCAATTATCAAATAAAAACAAAAATTGAATTAAAAAGGCAGATTTATATTTCGTGCAATTAAACTCAATAAATTATTAAAGAAATAATGAAAATATGAATTTGAGTCTGCAGGGAAAGTCATGTGCTGCCCACATCAGATTTTTATTGTTAGTTGCTCAACCATGCAAATTAGTGCTGTAAGAAGGTGACTAACATAGTGGATTCTGTTTTTATTATAATTAAGTTTGTTTTCTTTTAATGACATGTGAAAGTTATCTACCACAGGTTCGTATTCAGCTATCGACCAATAATAATATAACTATCCATGCACAAATCTAATGGTCTTGTAAAATTAAAATGAGAAATTTCAGTGTTCATTTATGTTACAAAGTGTTTTGAGAACATTTAATACAGCTTTAGTGTAAAGAATTTACACTTGGTACAATTAATGGCACAATGTAGCAATCCCGTGTCTAGCTAGCTGCGGTGCATGGTAAGAGCAAGGAATATGTATGTAAAAGTACATATTTGATTTTGATTTGAAACAGTTCATGTCAATTGCCCTCTTTGTAAAGTTAAAATTAAGATTTTCATGTTACGCCTGTGTAGCATACGTAAACCCCTGCTCTATGAACTACAGAACACCTGTTCTACATGCGATCTCCGATAGCCAGCAGGGCCGGATTCCGTATTGTTTTTTTAGCATGCGAGTGTATCCATGTTCAAATTACTATAGATCAACTATTTTACAAATGGCTGTTCCTATATTAAATTAATCCATTTTTACAGTGTTGACATGTGCTACTTTTTGCGATGAAATGTATTCAGTTTGTCATCTGGAATCATAACGTTAAAGTAGTATTTATTTATAAATTGTTTATTCCCTATATTTTTTAATGTTAAATGCCCAACCAGGCAAATTAGTGTTGTAACAGGGTGAACAGCAAGACAGATTGTTTTCATTATAGCCAAATTTCTTTAAGCTTGTATATATATATATATATATATATATATGTATATCTTTTTAATGAAATGTGAAAGTTATCAACCACAGGTTCATATTCAGCTTCCAACCATGCACACACAAATCATTAATGTAAATTAACACTAAAATTTCTAAGTGCACTCAGTAGAACGTTTAAATATCAGTAAGCATAGAAACACTGGACTGAATTCAATTTATTAAATTTTACTAGTCAATCAAATGTAAATAGAAAAGAATAGTTATGCAGTGGTAAATATAGCGTTGTAACCATCGAGGTGAAATACAGGTAGAGACTTATGGCAACCTTTCCGTGACCACTGAACTAAATCACATGACTTAGGCACTCCCCTACGCGCATATTTTCTTGTGCATCTCTCCTTCCATTGCAATTGCATTACGTTTCCGAAAGTGAGAAGGCACATCGCACGGTTGCTTTTACTTTTAAGCAAAATATGGTAATGTCCTGTGCTGCATATGGATGTACGTCAAAGTTTATCAAAAGTGGAGACACTACGTTTCACAGGTAAGTCGTTTCCATTCATTTTAAAAGATATTTTATATAAAATAAACCGTTAATTGGCATGTACGACCATGCCTTCCTATAATAAAAGTTGATTTTCTGGCTTTGTAAATAATGTATAGCCTTGTAATTATTTTTAAAATAAAATATTTTATATATGTTTGTGTACTTTCATAAACTGTACCTCTATAAATGCTTAAAATTAGAAGAGAAAAAATAAAATAAAGGTGAAACTTTTAATACGCCTAGTTTCCTCTCTTGGCGACATTTTTTTTACGCCAACTTGGATTGTTTACATTTTCATACATACTCTTTTCCCCTGACAATGTTTTCATGCCATATAATGCTATGAAATGATTAATAACTCCCAAGAAATTTATATAAATATCAGTAAGTACACATTTAAAATTGATATTTTTTGCTGAGTATATATATTTTCCAGACTTATAAAAATAAATACAGTATGGCCGTAAATATAATTTTTCTTGAGAATTGTAGCAGAAACAATTACTTTTTACACTTTCTTTTAGTATTAACTGTCTTTGTATGTACATTAAAAAATACTCGTTAAACATTTCAAAAAAGTCTTTAACTGTATATGTAATGTATCAAATGAAATTGAGTAATTAAAATGCGATTTGAAATTTTTTTGTGATTATGAAACGTATAAAGTAACCATATAAAATTCCTAATATTTATCTATGATAAGTGCAATAAAATATACAAAAATATTTTTCAATTCAGTTTTTGTGCAGTTAAAACTTTTATTAAAATATTAGCTAATTTCTATTATTTTTATTAGTTTTCCCAAAGATGAAGAAAGATGTGGGAAACACAACTGAAAAGAGAAAAGTTTTAAGCATTAAAATATGCTAAATTGTGCTATATGTGCAAAATATGCTAAATTGCATCAAAATAGGCTAAATGAAAAAAAAAAAAATTAACGTTTAGTCATTTTAAACAATTATTTGTTATGCCTAGTGTTCTATAAAGGCTGGAATTTTTTAAACAGTCAGTGGGGGGATGAGGATGTTTTTTACAGAAACTTGGGAACAAAACTGATTTTTGTTTTCAACTCTGGCTTTTTTCCATATCTTAAAAATGAAGAAATCTAAACTGTGTCTCACTGTCTGATGAATATGTAAAGCAAAGAATGATATTTTAAATAATAAAAATAAACATATATAATGAGTCGCCCCGTAAATTCATAAAAGATTCAAAGTAATACTTTTTTTTAAAAGTGGAATGCGAAGATATCATCCCATTATGTTAAAAATTGGAATTGTGAAAATATTAAATTTTGAAATGCAACAACATAAATATAAGAAATTTCATAACACATATTTAAAAAATTAAAAATAATTTTAAATATGGAGAAATTATTGTCGTATAGATTCTATCTAGCTCTTTGAAACTTCGTTCTTTGATCCTTTTAATTATGTCAAAGTAATAATACTTTTGATCAGTGAGGAATTGAGTGTGAAAATGTTTCAAAATTGTGTTTAAAATGTTTATTCATTCCCCACTCCTTCCCAGCATTTAACAGGGTGTTGTTCTATTGATAAATATGAATTAATAAAGCCATTTTATTAGAAAGTTAAAGTCATTAACTTTTGCAAGTTAATGCCTTACAAGCAGTATTTTGATTTATTATAATAACATTGTGTCCAAATATTTTTAAAAGGAATTTTTTTTTTGGGGGGGGGGGGGGGTGGTGTCAAGGAATATAAAGTAACTGTTGCATAATCTGGGAATAATATACAAGATTTTGAATAGATACAATTGTATAATGCTCAGCTATATTACTAAAGTTGAAAATTGGCATTGCCTCACTGCCAATTTTGCACTTCAGTTTGTACAAAAATAAAAGTGTTTTATTAAAAATAAAGTTTTACTGAAGTAAGAAAATAATTTTAGCGGCACATTTAAGACACTAAAAGGTATGGTAATTCTAATGACTGAATGTATATTTTCTAATGACTGAATGGGGGGGGGGGGGGGGGTCAAGGAATATAAAGTAGCTGTTGCATAATTTGGGAATAATATTCAAGATTTTGAATAGTTATATAGAATTGTATATTGCTCAGCTATATTTCTAAATTTGAAAATTGGCATTGAGGCAATTTTGCACTTCGTTTATACAAAATCTAAAAAAAAAAAGTATTTTGTTAAAAATACACGTTTACTGAAGTTAAGGAATAATTTTAGTGGCACTTTTATAATACTAAATGGTATGGTAGCTCTGTAAATGTATACTTTTAAAATCTCAAAGTTTATTCAGGTTTTTTATTCATTATTAAAATGTTGATGCATTAATATTAAACATCAACAACCTTAAATAATTAGTGATTTCTTGTTTTATTTTATCCCGTTTAATTTTATATACACTATATAAACCAGTGGTGAATTATGTATTGATATACCTCGTTCTTCTGATATAAAATGGGTCTTTTCCATCCACATATTTGGAAAAAATGAGCAATAAGAATTTCAGAACTGAAAAATATTTTAAAATGTATATTCCTGCCCAACCCCTTCTCTGCATTTGACAGGGTGTTATGAACTAATAAAGCCATTTTATTAAAAAGTTGCAAGTTAATGTCTTGCAAGCAGCATTTTGATTTATTATAATAACACTGTGTTCAAATATCTTTAAAAACATTTTTTTTTGGTGTCTGTGTGTGGGTGGGTGCAGGGTTTCCACTAAGTCAGGAAAAGAGGGAGAGAATTTCTCTCCTTCCAAAAAATTTTGGGAGAGATTTTCTGTTATAAGGAGAGACACTTAAAATTTCATTTTTTTTTTACGATGCTAATTTAGAAAGTAATAAAAAAGAAAGCATTAACTATAACTCATATTCTTCGACATTTAAATTTTTTAATTCTTAAAACTAACATTCTTTTAACATTCTTACTAACATTCTTTTAAAAAATTAATTAGGAGTCGTTTAAGTATTAAGTAAGCACATTTTTGGTAATTTCATAGCTCCCCCCCCCCCACTTGTTAGCAAAAATACTCAAATTCCTGACTTCCCCCATGCTTACGTTATGATTTTATTTGCTGACATAAAAACGTCTACATGGGTTATTTTATGTAAAATGACTCACATGCGAATTTACGATTTTTTTGTCTGTAAACTGCAAAAGTCGAGGGCCGACTGTATTTACTTTATATTTTCATTTTTAAAATCATTTTATGATCAATTTTCATGCAGCAATAGCAATTAAAAACTTTAACGATTTTTGATCGCCGAAGGCGAATATCGACAAAAACTATTTCACTAGGCAAATAGAATTAGGTAATAAATTTGACTTTATGTTTGAAAATGGATTTTTTTTTGTATTTTTTACAAAACTTGCAGAACATAAGGATTGCATCGTTTTTTTGTTGAATCTCAAGCCAGTCATGTGATTTTAGCCATTTTGTTTGACTCGACTTTTTTCTTTTTGTTTTCAAAATAGCCCTTTATTTCATAAATAATACGTTTGTAAAATAATTTTTCTGTATGAAACGCGAAACAATTACAAACACTGTAGTCGATGCAAACAGATTGGAAAAGTGGGAAATATTTTTCAAATTAAACGAGGTATGCCGAGGATAGCGTACAAATGCAGATTTTCGTGATGCTGCGGCCAAAATAACCTTTCATTTTATTAATAATACGGTAGAAAAATGGTTTGGTTTTTATTATTTGTATATTAAACGACATAATTATAAAAAAATTCAGTCGATGCAAATATATTGTGAAAATGGCAAAAAGATATTCATTGGTCATCTCTCCTCAGAAAATGTGGGAATCGCCGTATGCGAACACCGTTTTCGCAATCGCGGAGAAACAGATTTTCAGATCATGTAAGAAAGGAATGCCTCTGATAAAAAATTCGTTGCTTTGTTCAAATTTTGTAACATTTTTTGGGCATATATGGCCAATTTCACGACATTTTCGGGATTTTTGTAACCTGTAGACATACTGTGTACGGGGGGAAAGGATTTTCGCCCGCGGAAAGAAGAAAATATCTCGAGCAAAACACAAAAAATGCGGGAAGTACGCGGAAAGAGCATAATTCAAATCCGTGAAAGAATCCTATAAAAAAAAAAGCAAAATTTTATTTGATCGAATTTGCCACCCGCGCAAGCTGAGGGGACACTTATAGTTTTCTATAAAATATCTCTCTAATTAGAAACACGTAGTACTTTAGTGTACCCAAATCGCGATTGACTGCGATTCAGACGTAGCTACGAAATCGCGCTCGGCAATCGGCCCGCGATTCGCAACAACGAGGCAACTGATCGCGATTTGCGGTCGCGAAGCAATCGGCCCGATCTCCGATCGGGCATCGGATTTCTCGGTATCCAATTTGAAGGAAAAAATAATTTTAGGCCGGAACTGGAGAGAGAGAAATTCTCGCGCAGTCTAAATTTTTACGCGAGATTTTTCATGGATTACGCGAGAATCTCGCGGGTTCGCGCTGAAATGGGAACCCTGGGTGGGTGGGTGGGGGGTCAAGGAATATAAAGTAGCTGTTGCATAATTTGGGAACAATATTCAAGATTTTGAATAGTTATATAGAATTGTATATTGCTCAGCTATATTTTTAAATTTGAAAATTGGCATTGAGGCAATTTTGCACTTCGTTTATACAAAAACTAAAAAAAAAAGTATTTTGTTAAAAATACACGTTTACTGAAGTAAAAGAATAATTTTAGTGGCACTTTTATAATACTAAATGGTATGGTAGCTCTGTAAATGTATACTTTTAAAATCTCAAAGTTTATACAAGTTTTTTATTCATTATTAAAATGTTGATGCATTAATATTAAACATTAACAACCTTAAATAATATAATTAATGTTTTTTTCGAAATTAAGGATAATTTCACTGATGCTTTTATTAATTGAATTGAAAACAAGTAAAAACAAACAAAAAACGTATTTTCTTTTCAAATACACCCTTTTATTAGTTGTATGTAACTTAAATATATGAAGGACAACACCATACAAAATGTTTGCTCCGGTTCCCGAGGTTTTCCTTAGAATAACATTAAATTATTCTTTACTCTTAACAGTTCCTGTACGGGCTCGGATGGTAAGGTTCAAAATCCAATGAATTAAAATATACCATGAAAGATAATCATGCCAAATATGATATGATCTTTCTAGATACACCGGATCTGGAGTTATTCCCGCATAATGAGTATATATCTATAGCGGGCCCAGGGTGGGCTAGCCCGATAAGACTCAAAATACAAGAAATCAATATATACCGTAAAAGACAACGAAATACTAAATTTGGACCTTCTAACTAGAAAATTAAAATATATCACAAAAGACAACGACATGCCAAATTTCATGTTAGTGTGATTAATGGAACTTGATTAGTTAGGATCTAAACAATAGGTATTTTGAAATACATCAGACGTATTCAGCACTGTTTTACTCCAGTACAAAAAATTATTTTATAGCGCCAAGCGCGGCAATAAGTCGCCAAGTCTGCGAGTCTTCGACCCCAAGTCACGTGATACATGCAGCGGTCACTTTTTCAATCTCTTCTGAATAGCAATGCGCAGTCTACCTATATCTCGGGTCAAAGGTTGTAACAGGGTGAATACCACATGTTCGTATTCAGCTACAGACCATTATATATCCATGCATGCACAAATCTAATGGTCAGGTAAAATTAAAATCAGAAATTTTAGTGTTAATTTAAACATAAGTAATCATAGAAATCTAATGGTCGGGTCAAATTTACATTACAAAGGAACGTTTAAATATCAGTAAGCATAGAAACACTAGGCTGAATTCAATTTATTAAATTTACTAGTTTACGAATCAAATGCAAATAGAAAGGAATAGTTATGCAGTGGTAAATATAATGCTTGTAAGAAGATGAACACCACACGTTCGTATTCAGCTATAGATCATTATACATCTACGCATACACAAATGTAATGGTCGGGTAAAATTAAAATCAGAAATTTTTGTGTTAATTTAAACGTAATCATAGAAATCTAATGGTCAGGTCAAATTTACCTTACAAAAGAACGTTTAAATATCAGTAAGCATAGAAACACTAGGCTGAATTAAATTTTACTAGTTATATATCCACGCAAACACAAATCTAATGGTCAGGTAAAATTAAAACCAGAAATTTTACCAGAACATTATTAATCAAATGCAAATAGAAAGGATTAGTTATGCACGTGCGAAAAATAGACGAATCCTCAGATAACGATCGATCGAATCATATATATAATAATCATCAAGAACTTCAAATTAAAGGAAATAATGCTCATTAAAACTTACGACGTGCTAAATATAGGAAGGAATAGTTATGCACGTGCTAAATATATGAATCAAATGTAAATAAAAGATATGCACGTGCTAAATATCCGAATCAAACGAAAATAGACAGGAATAGTTATGCACGTGCTAAATATCTGAATCAAACGAAAATAGACATGAATAGTTATGCACGTGCTAAATATCCGAATCAAACGAAAATAGACAGGAATAGTTATGCACGTGCTAAATATCCGAATCAAACGAAAATAGACAGGAATAGTTATGCACGTGCTAAATATACGAATCAAATGCAAATAAAAGATATACGAATCCTCAGACAACGATCGATTAAAGGAAATTAAAGGAAATAATGATCATTAAAACTTACCACGTGCTCAGATTTTCTGTAACACACCAACTGACCAACACTACACAAGCACCTTGACACAAGCAAAACACAATATTGAAATTTTCCCTCAGGATGTCCCTATTCCTCAAATTCCCTACAGCATCAGCGCCATCTAGTGGTTTCGGAATTTAACATTACGGAGCCTTCCTGTCCGTAGCTGCTTTTTCGGGGTGGGCATTCATTCATTCTCCCCCGAGACTCCGTACTGTGCGTACCGTATCTCTCTGCTCCCATCGTGGCTGTTACTACACGTGGAACTTTTCGAACTTCGACTCTGCTTTATTCCTGTTTTTGCTGGTCTCTTTTCTTCATCGGATATGGCGTCCGCAACATCGACTTCAACCCATCCTGGTGATATCACGATTTTTATTGAAAATACGATCGAGGAATTCCGGACTCTGCAATCCCCGGACCATGCTGCTTCCGACCACGGGCGACTCCAATATCAGAACATCCTGACCCACGCCCGCCTCTTCCTGCAGAATAAATGGAACAAGCGCCAAAGACGACGCGCAAAGAGGAACTCAGGTATGTGCATTTTCTTGACCTCACATTTTGAGCAGTTTGGAAACTTTGACGATAGGACCCCTTTCTATGCAGAGATTAAATCACTTATGACTATTGTTAAAACCACTGGAATTGATGTAAAAAACTGTACTACTCTAAATGTAACTTTTAATAGTAAGCCTAGTAAAGGCAGTAATTTAATTGAAGATGATTACCAAGTTAATATTGTAACTACTGATAGTTCAAATGATAAACTTAATATTGTTGATACCCAAGTAATTGTTAACCAAAATTGCATTGAATCTGAATGTAGCCATAACTCTGATAATACACCTAATCTTAAAGCACCTAATGCTCATGATAATATTAATTTGCAAAAAACTAAAGCACTTAATGCTGCAAATAATACCGCGGACATGGAAGGCCCAAGATCTCCCTTAGTCAAAAAGCACTGTCGCTGGGCGGATGCCTCTAATACCAACGAGGAAATCACCACCGCCAACCCCTTTGCAGTTCTCGATATGGATACCTCCCCCCCCCCCCCCCCGATGACACGGAAACCACCAACACAACACAATCCAACGATGAAAATATCCCCTCGAGTGAAGTTAATAATTCTAACAATTCTAAAATTGAACCCTTCTTCGTCAACTGCCCCACTAATTGGAGGGAACTAATTAAAAATATTAACACCCAAGTCAAAACCCACAGAATACTATATTCAGAAGGTTCACTCCCATAGGAACCTATGGCAGCATCGTTAACATAGGATTTCGCATAGACACTAGCTTTCGATCAGCCAACCATCCTTGACTGCTAGATTTGGTGACTATCGCTCAATTGGCGATTTTATGTTAATGCCGCCAAAAAAAAAAAAAATAAACTGTACTTCTATAATTTTTTAAACTATAAACATGATCAGCATTTAAAAATACTTTTATCTGTAATATGTTTAACTTTAAATAAATAAACACAGATATATATTTAATTCATGCAATCATAAATTAAATAAAAAAATTGACGCATTGCATCACTGTAAATCATTATACACCAAAAATTACAAGCTAACATACCCCAAAGACTAAAATATTATATAATATTTTCAGCCTAAAAAGTATATTAGCGTGTAGATAGTTAAATTGCTTAGTTCTTAATTTATTCTGGGATGCTGGGATATATATATATATTTTTAAATACACTACTAAACTATATTCTTATACTAAATAACAAATTTACATAAATGCATTATCAAAGGTGTCGAACTCAATCGTTAATTAGAAGGGGGGAGGGGTTATTTTCCACATTACGTCAGTTAGTAAAAAGCATGTAAAATATATGCACATCCAATATTATATTCAACTTTCTCTAGAAAAAGCTATCCAAATATCAATTTTTATACAATTTATATAAACGCGGAAAAGGTTTTTTAACTAATAATGCCATTGCTTCTTAGAATTTATAATCTAGGCGGCAGTGATAATACTGCACCAATTTCTTATGATGAACACGTGCATAGGTTGAAATATGGGATAGATAACACATAATTTTTTATTTAAATAAAAATAAATTACATACCTTTTGAACGTAATTCCTTTTCTTTTAGTAATCCATAAAATAGCAGCGAAAGTAACATGCGATGATAGAACTAAGTTCCAAGTGTTTCGTTTAGTGCCAAATAGGGTTATATTAGCAGAACGTCTTGGCGAAAGCCGTCACAGACCATCGCCAAGCCCCCCCCCCCCCCCTCAGCCATCGCAGCCAGCTCCCCGGAAAAAAGACTCCCTCTCCCCCTGCAGGCAGTCGCGTCTACCTCAGGAAATCACCAAGACAAGACAACTCAACCTGCTGCCACCGTCAACAGTACTGACAAAACCTACTCTGAAGTTATCTCAACCCCCCCAGCCCTGGAATCGGGGAAGGTAGCAATCCAAACCCCAAAACTGTAACCGAAAAAACTGCGCCCACTTACCAGCCAGCTTGCCACCCAAAAAGACTTCCCCTCAAAAACCTTAATGTCTACTCTTACATCACGCCCCCCACCCAACGAGTTATATACTACCTCGATGCCCCCACCCCTCCCACTGTAATAAACTCAAGCGCTGCTCCTTCCACTCCTGCCACCAACGTAAAAGATGTTCTTGCTCCCCCTGCCTCCACCTCCCACTTATCTGACATTATTCAACTCATCCAAGAGGTTAGGAAAATCTTCGCAGACTTCAACATTGACTTCAATCAAATCAAAAAATTCCTTTCAGCTGTCCAATCCAGAATAAGTCAGGCCTACAACCCCCTGAACAAACTGTTCGCAATCATCTCTGCCTTCGAGGAGGCTTTCTGCTCAGCCCCCCCCCCCCCCAACATGGGGAGTAATTGCAATATTGGCGCCCTTCGCCTCCTTTCTTGGAATGCGAACGCAGGGATCGCATTCGTCCTAAAATTCCTAAAAGTTTGAAGCTTCCCTTGAATTCCTAAAATTAACCTAAAATTTTTAAATCATCCTAAAATTTTGTAATGTTTTGCTGCGGCGTCAAATTTACTGTACTATCGCCCGAATGCATTCCATTCATACGGCAATCGATGTTAAAAAATACTTCAGAAATTAAAACGTTGTTCAAAATAGCACTCATCTTTTACAAAGAGGGCAAAAGTGTCAATCACGAAAAAATCGCCGATTCTCAATGGTTAAATCCTCTCCGTGCACGGGCGGTTTTAGTGAAATACGATCGCAAGACGAATGGCGACCCACGTGATCATTTACGACCGCAGTTTAGGGGAGATTCTTTTGTTTGTGGGAGTGGGAATCTCCAGGATATCTTAGGAATCTCCAGCGCAAGCTAACAAACCTAGAAGCCTTTAACCTCTCAAAGAAATAAAATAGAAAAAGACGGGTTCGATTGTTTAATAGTGTGCTTCCTCATATTTACTAGATAAATCACGAAGTTTCTCTTTCTTTGCAAAGTTAAAATTTTGCTCAACTATTCTTTGTTGGGAATCAATTGTGTGCAAAAATTTAGAAGAATTTTAGGTCTAAATCCAATAATACAAATATAGTTAGTCGGATTATGATTCTTCTACGCCCCTCATTACGTAATATTTGATCAACATCATGATAAAACAGGAGAGTAGAGAATGAATTTTTGTCTGCTGTTAGCAACCTCTCTAGGCATTGATGATACGAGGCGCATCCACAAAGTAAGTTTCCCACTCGTCCCACAGCTAGCAAACCTTATATTGCGCGAAACGATTGCACGTACGTGATAGAGCAATGACGTAGCATGGCGCATGCACTAACGGTACTTCCCGCGTTCTCACAGTAGCATCGTTGAAGCTATTGAAGATGGAGGCTCTTATTCCAGTTCCCGCCGACTGTGAAGTGCCGTCAGTGATAAAATTTTTGAATACACAGAGCATAGTGCCGATCGAAATTCATCGTCAGCTGTGTCGGGTCTATGGGCCTAACGTCATGAGCAAGCAGATGGTGCCGATAATTTTCAGCTGGTCGACAAAGTGTGCAGTGAGTGAGAAGTGCAGTGGGAGGCCATCCATCATTACAGACGACCTGGTGGGGGATCGCATTATGGAGCATCGTCGCTTCACAATTACGGAACTCGGCAGTCATTTCCCGCTCCTTGTTGCACGCAATTGTCACGGAGCACCTGTTATTCAGGAAAATGTGAGCCAGGTGGGTGCCGAAGCAACTGACACCAGAACACAAAACAAAGTGCATGGGGTCAACATTGACATTTCTGCAGCGGTACCATGATGACGGCGACGAGTTTCTGGACCGGATCATCACAGGTGATGAAATATGGATTGCACACATTACCCCAGAAACAAAGCAGCAGTCAATGCATTGGCGTCACAGTGGATCTCCCTGTACGACGAAATTCAAGCAGACGTTGTCGGCGCGGAAAGTGATGTGCACGGTGTTCTGGGACAGACAGGGCGTTCTTCACGTCGAATTCCTGACCAGAGGTGAGACTGTGAATGCTGAGAGTTACTGCGAAACACTGCAGAAATTGCGACGGGCCATTCAGAACAAGCGGCGCGGGATGCTTAGTGCCGGTATTGCCTTCCTGCACGATAACGCTAGGCCGCACACAGCTCGACGGACAGCAAGTCTCCTGCAAGAGTTCAACTGGGAGGTGTTTAATCATCCACCCTACAGCTCGGACCTCGCTCCCAGTGATTTCCATCTTTTCCTACACCTCAAGAAATTCCTGTCCGGCCAGCGTCAGCATTTTGAGAATAACAGAGAGGCGGAGATGATTATCACACAGTGGTTCAAATCCCAGGCGGCAAACTTCTACGACACAGGTATTCAAAAGTTGGTCCCACGGTATGATAAATGTCTCAATTCTGATAACGAATATGTTGAAAAATAGCTGAACACTTGCTATATCTGTTGCAATAAATGTTTCCATGAAATTGTGTTTTTTTTCTGTAAACGACCCCAGGGAAACTTACTTTGTGGACGAGCCTCGTATTAAAGGATATCTGTTCAAAAGGATGCATTGCGTAGGGGCCTGGACCACATAGCAGTTTATGAAGAAAGCAATGGATAAAATAAAATACGGCATAGTAGGGAGGTCCCGCAATTGGATCGCCACGCTCTCCATAAAAAATAAATTAAAAACAATGCAAGAGCAGAAATGTGAAGAATGTTAAATAAATACATTCCCGCTTCCAACAGATAGAACTTTTAAACAGTTTTCACTTCTTTTTAAACTTAAAATTTTGTCAAATTATTCCATGTTTAGTATGCATCTGGGATGAAAAGTACCAAAGATTTGAACTCTGTAAGAATTTTTGCTCAAAAACCAATATTTAAAAATATAGTTTTCTGGACTAGAGTTCTTTTGAGCCGCAGGAACTTGTGTATGCGTCTTTGTTGATTCTATCAAAACAGAAGATGATTGAAGGGAAATAGCTGTATCTAGATTAACGCGTTGCAGTAGCTTTGATGAAATATAGGATAACTGATTTTCCTCATATTATTTAATTACTGCCTTCGGCGACCAGCTCTATTGTTTTTCTAAAAGTTTTTAAACTTGCAATACCCTTCTTGCAGTAGCTGTCGATCGTGCACCTCTGCGACACAAGCCATAAATAACGGGGCAGTTCATAAAGAAACTGTCGATCGCACACCTACGTTACGTGAGCAAGTCACGGCTAAGTGTGCAGTTTACGAAGTGTTGATCTTGTACCTCAGCTACGCGCGCAAGTTACGGCTAACGATGTAGTTCATGAAGTAGCTGTCGATCACATGTTTCCGTTACGCGCTCAAGTCATGACTAATGGTTCAGTTCATGAAGTAACTGTCTATCGTACACCTCAGCTACACGCATAAATCTTGGCTATAGGTGCATTTCATGGAATAGATGTCGATCGCACGCCTTCGTTACTCGCGCAAGCCATGGCTAACAGTGCAGTTGATGAAGTAGCTGTCATTCGCACACCTCAGCTACGCGGGCAAGTCACGGCTAACGGTACATTTAATGAAGTAGCTGTCTATCTCAGCTACGTGCGCAAATTACGGCTAACGATGTAGTTCATGAAGTAGCTGTCGATCGCACGTCCCCGTTATGCGCTCAAGTCGTAACTAATGGTTCAGTTCATTAAGTAGCTGTCTATCGCATACCTCAGCTACACGCATAAATCGTGGTTACCGATGCAGTTCATGGAGTAGATGTCGATCGCACGCTTTCGTTACGCGCGCAAGTCATGGCTAACGATGCAGTTGATATAGCAGTTGTCAATTACACACCTCAGCTACGCGACCAAGTCACGGCTAACGGTACAGTTGGTGAAGTAGCTATCTATCTCAGCTACGCGCGCATGTTACAGCTAACGATATAGTTCATCAAGTGGAGTTGATCGCACGTTTCCGTTACGCGCGCAAGTTATTACTAACGGTGCAGTTCATGAAGTAGCTCTTAATCGCACACCTCAGCTACGCGCGCAAGTTATGACTTACGATGTAGCAACATGCGCAATTCACGGCTAATGATGCAGTTTATGAAGTTGCTGTTGATCAGGCACCTCAGCTTCGCGCGGAAGTTACGTCTAACCCATTAAGTAGCTGTCAATCGCGTTTCCGACTGCAGTGCGGGCACACGGGTAATGATACAGCTGCTGCGTATAAAATGAATCGTCTTTTATTAGCGGCTGCATGCAATCCACGTACGATATATGCAATAACGACAATTCTACTGCATGTAATAACGATATACACGCTGCGCGGGCACATGCAATCTGTATAGATTTGAAATAGCTGTCAATCGTGTTCCAGCCTACTACGAGGGTTCAGGCTAACAGATAAATACTTTTCCCGAAATAAATTGACTTTTATTAGCATTATTTGCTTTAAGCCCGCCCGCTGCGCGGGTGCATGCAATCCTTGTACGTTACATGCAATGACTCCTAACTTACCAGCTAGATTTTTGCTCTTATGGCTTTATTTTATTTTACAATTCTTTAAAAGTTTTAAATATGATTTTGAGCTTTTTGGATTCTTTTTTTGTTAATTATATTAAGATTTTCTTTTTCTGTTTATATAAAGTTGTTTGAAAACTGAACTAACATTTTTCTAACATACATGTATATAGTGTGTATGTATGTATATATTTACACAAAAAATACCTGTGATAAAGTGGCCACTGGATACTGAGTAATAATTTGAATTTTCAAGTCTACAGAGCATTAAAATGAAAAATAAAATAGGAAAAATATTCAAAAAATTACCTTTTTCTTTCAATGATGTATGTTTTTTGTATCAATTCTCCTTTAATTAATGAAAAGAACGGTATATAAACAGTACTAATAATAGAAATAATAAAAATTAGCTCCTAAAATTTTCCTGAAATTTTGAAAAAAAATCCTTAAATTCCTACCTAAAATTTTTAGAAAATCTGCTATGATCCCTGCGAACGGCATCCGTAATAAAATCATCGAACTGCGGGATTTTGTTCAGAACAACCCGGTTGACATCGTACTTGTGCAGGAAATAAAACCTGGTCGTTGTCCCCCCCCCCTCAAGATAGCCAACTATAGAAACTACACGGCGTTGCGCGGTCAGACCTCAAACAGTTCTTACGGTGGAGTCTCTATTTATATAAAAAATAACCTTCCGTACCATGGGTTAAGTGTCTTTAATACCGTTATCGTTGAAAACAAATTAATTAAACTGACCCTCCCCAACCAACCGCCCATCATCATTGGATCCCTTTACATCAAACCCTGCCGGTCTGTGAACCTGGAACCCGACCTCACCCAAATCTTCAGTAACAATCATCGCATCATTTGTATCGGCGACTTCAACGCCCACCATCCCAGCTGGAATTGTCGGCGCAGGAACCCGTATGGCAGGCAAATTCATAATTTCATCACAACTAATGGTCTCCATGTAGCCTTCCCTTCCAAGCCCACCCACTTCTCCCTCTCCGCCACCCCTGCCACCATTGACTTTGCAATCATGAAAAACCTTCACTTCCTGTATACCCTGGAAACCCTCAACGAGCTCAGCTCCGACCACCTCCCCATCCTCCTCACCGTCCACCTGAACACCCTGTTGCCTGTTTTGGACTCCCCCTCCTCCATTAACTGGAAAAAGTTTAAATATAACCTCACCAACTCCACCCTTTTAAACCCTAAAATCAGTGCCCCGCCGACCTCGAGATCCAGTGAGATTCAAAGATCCCTTGCCGACGCCTCCCCCCCCCCCCCCCCCCCCGTTATAACTCTCTTCCTCATCACTTAAAAAAGAGAATCAAAAACCGTAATGATATCCGCAGGCAGTGGCAGATTACTAGAAAACCCCCTCATTAAAAACTGGTTAAATTCCCTTAACAGAGCCATCCGCAATGATATTGCCAAGTACAACCAAAATAGATGGAAAGAATTCTTAGAGTCCCTCTCCCCCCTTGATAAGACCATTTGGAAAGAGATCAGAAGGGTGAGAAGACCATTATCGCGATTGCCGCATCTGTGCACCAACACGGGAATGGCCTCCTCAGACCTCGAAAAAGCGAATGCCATCGCAAACTGCTATGAAAAGCAGTTCACCCTGGACATCCCCAACAGTGATTTCCATGATAATATTAACCTTACAGTCAATAACTTTCTTATGGCCTCCCACCCTGACCCCCCCTCCGAAATTGTCCAAATCATCAGTAAACTTAAGAATAAAAAAGCTCCAGGTATAGACAAAATCTCAAATAGGGCCCTTAAATTTCTCCCCATTAATATTATATTTTACATTACTCACATAATTAATGCGGTCCTTACCCTCCGGCATTTCCCAGACTCATGGAAAACCTCTGTCGTCCCCATCCTCAAACCTGGTAGCATCCCCTCCGACCCTGTCTCTTACCGCCCCATCTCCCTCCTCCCCGCCCTCAGCAAAATCACGGAAAGAATCATCCAATCCAGGCTTCTTCACTTCATCAACGACAAAGATCTTATCATTCCCGAGCAGTTCGGGTTCCGGCCTGCTCACTCGACAACCCACCAGCTTCTTAGGGTCGTTGAATTCATTGCTGAGGGACTTCAGACCAAAACCCACGCTGGAGCCATTATGTTGGACGTGGAAAAAGCGTTTGACAAAGCTTGGAACACTGGCATTATATTCAAGCTAATTCAGATGGAAATCCCCCCCCCCTTCATCCACATCATAAACTCGTACCTTAACCAGCGCAAATTCCACGTCAGAATCCTAAACACCCTGTTCAACCTCAAACCAGTTAACGCCGGAGTCCCCGAAGGATCTATCTTTGCCCCCCTCCTCTTCAATTGCTTCATAAGTGACACCCCCCGGTCCCCCCACACCACCCTCTGCCTCTATGCAGATGACACTTGTATAATCACCAAGCACCGCAACCTTAACTTCCTGCACACCCACCTCTAAAAGCACATTGACTCTCTTGAAAAGTTCTACAGCAACTGGAAAATTAAAATCAACCCCAGCAAATCTCAGGCCATCTTCTTCTCCTGTAAAAGGATTCCCCCCCCCCCCCCCCCCATCATGATCAATATACAACCCTTGTGCTTTGCCTGCTCGGCCAAGTACCTCGGTGTCCATTTGGACATCCGGCTTACTTGGCGCGAGCACTTCAACCACGTCTTAAAAAAGTCGAGAAAGCTCGTTGGCACCCTTGGTCATCTTTTATTCTCCGATCACCTCGAGCTCCAAAACAAAATTCTTGTATATAAATCCATAATTAATCCTATCCTCCTCTACGCTTGCCCTGTCTGGGGCTTCGCTTGCAGGACCAGTGTAGCCAAGCTCCAGACAGAGCAAAATCGTATTCTTAGAATAATCAGAAAAGCTCCCCGGTTCCTCAGAAACGACATCATACATAAAGATTTTAAAATTAAGACTATCAAAAGTACTATTCGCAAGCAAGCAAACCAACAAATTCTTCAGAAACATCTCCAGCATCAATAATGAAACGCTTTTTACGCTCCCCGATTACGACCCGAGACTGCACAGGAAACGACCACGGTCAATTCTTTTCGAACCACCTTGAAGCATTGTTATATTTTAGTCTTCCATGTTCGCACCCATCTTGTATCTTATTGCATAATCATCTTGCTTAATTCTCTCTCTTGATCTCAAGCCTTTAACTGTGCGCAACTCTGTATCTCATAAGGATACAGCTGCTTCCCCCTTTTGGTGCCCCTCTCCTCACCTAGAGGGCAGCACCTTAGTTCATTTAGTTCCCCTTCCCTAGGAAGGTTGGGCCAAAGGGCCGCACTTCTGTTTTTCAAAATCCAACTGCTCAAATGACGTCATGTGCAAAGAATTTCTAACCGTAAAGAAGGGAAGCTTCCGTAGACCCAATATAAACAGCCTTATCGCGACTGCTGAAAGTCTGTCATGCAGGAAAAGCAACGTTACAGGACGAGAATCCGGGATGAAGGATTCTTTATTGTTTCTTCTCGGGTTTTTTTTTTTTTTTATACTTTGATTTGATAATCGTATGATAAGTGATGCAATTTAAATGGAAAACATATTTTCATTTACATAAAGATTTTTTAAAGCAAAATAAAAAATTTTAATGTTTTTTTTTACCTCCAATTACATTCAAAATAAGAATTTAAATTTGCATGCTTTGTCCTTGTATAATTTTTTTTTTTTAATTTAAGATATTTTTTCTTTATCATTAAAAGATATTACGGTAAAATAAAATTATATTTTATTTCATATCTAATTATACTTAAAATAAGAATTTTATTTTGCATGCATGATCTTACAAAAAACTTTTACACTCAAATTCAAGTTCGAGTGTCTGCTCGAATAAAACTTCAATTAACAAAATTAAAAACTGTGTTCTCATAGCTAGAGAAATATCCAACAAAATCACTTGAATAGCCTGAGAGCCATTGCTGCTTTTAACCTTTTCTCTGGTTGTTGATCCCCTTGGTTTTTACTTGCTCCTCCCCGGTGGTGCCGCCTTCCCTTTTATTTTGGTTTGATGTGTTGTTTTGATGTTGTGTTTTGTTTTTGATTACTGCTTTGTTTGTTTGCTGTTTTGTTTAGTTGTGTTTTTTCTGGTGTCGCCGGATCTCTTTCCGGCCGTCCAATTAGATACTCAAGTCCTCTGGATGAGTCGGACGGTCTGGGTCTTCACACTCACTCAAATTCAAGTGCACTCTTATATGTAATATTAATAAAATAGAAATTATATATATATAAATGCACTTACCTTTGACATGATAAGATGAAACAAATAAAGAGTAAGAAGTTCCGCAATTTTTTTCACACTAAATATTATTTTCGCCCTACAGATATACTTGTGTCCCTCTGCAGAAAATTTTGCCACAAATATTGCAACTGGTCGAAACTAATTCAGTGGTATTTTGAGAAGTCTGTGATTATCATCCTAGCATGTCTAGGATATGTTCTATTGGCGATAGGTCTGGGGACCTGGATGGTCATGGGAGAGTATTGAATCCTTGAAAGCATTGCTGAGAAAGTCGTGCAGTATATGGTTGAGCATTGTCTTGTTGGTAAATGAAACCCGAGTGGCTTGACAGCATAGGCAGAATATTGTCGACAAGTGAGCCACTAGATTGACTATAACATCATTGGCACTGACAGTTTGATAATTTAAACTTTTAAAACAGCATTTGCATGCCAAGTTTTGTAGTTGTAGCTTAATTTTTTGTGGGTGGATATATTTTTTTGCAACAGAGTGTATTTACAGGATTCAATATGATATGGAATAGAAATTTCAACAGCTTGTACTATCATAGGCAGTGCTTCCTTTTTTTTATCGAGTAGAATTAAGGAATTGTACTTTTTGTAAGAAATTAATTTTTAAGAATAATTAAAAAGATATTTTGAATTCTTCTTAAGAAGAAGTATTCATTTTTAAAAGAATTATAGTCACACTGTAGCTATTTTTAATTTGTGTACACTTTGTATATTTATGATCTCATGTGTAGTAACTTTATGATGGTAACATATAAAATCTAACACTTAATTTAAATATTTGAATTTCAAATAGTATAATGATTTTAATATTTCTATATTTAGATTTAATATTTGTTTTCAGGGGAAGTGTCTATGCAAAAGGTTAAAGTTTTCCGTTATGTTTCTGGAAGAAGGTAATATATTATTTATAAGTTGTAATGATATTGTACAATTGTAATATTGTTATTTTAAAGGACTAGTATAGTCTGCATAGAGCTCAAACTGCTGCTAATGCAATAAGACTTGGTTTAAAGCAACATCCAACACAAAATTTACAATGTCAATTAGTTTCAAAGGTAGAAAATGGAAAAGGGAAGGTGAAAACTGTGAAGGAAGAAACAAGTAGTGGGATACCATGACAAGACAAAAACAAAAGATATCTAACCGGTATACAAAAGATATCTAACCGGTTTTCGAAGTTACACTAGTCATACAAACTAGCTGTAAAAATATCAGTTTATATACAAAAATGAAAAATAAGAGAACAGAAAATGAAAGAAGAAATAGGTTTTAGAGGCTAAAATAACTATGTAAATAAATACTCCAGAAAATAGCAAGAACTTAGGAAAATTACCGAGAAAAGAGGAAGAAAGTAAACAATATCGATAGATTAAAGAGATTTCGAAGCAAAAAAATAATGGTGTTTTTAAGAAGCAATCAGAAGGTTTGATTATAGGCAAACCACAGTCACCTCTTTTATGGGATATACATAGCTATATGTACCATTTTGAAGAAAAACTTCTTCATTTTTAACACTTTACAACAAAGTTGAAAAGTGTTTATGACTTTGTTCATTCATTCTGTCTGTCTGTCTGTCCGTTAGCACGATAACTGCCGTAAAAATGACTTAATCAAAATGAAATTTTAGTATGTTGCTCAGACGGTCTGTAGGACCTATGGGAATATAAATGAATAATATCACCCAATTAGTTTTGGATTGAACCCGGGTTGAAAAAATGAAATACATTGAGCCCTATGGGACCTAATTTTTCAAACATTTTTTAAGTGGACTTAAAATTCAAATTGTTTCGAAAATGTTAGGTAATATTTAAATTGTTTCATAAAATATATAAAAAAAAATTCAGCGAAATATATTCAGTAGTTTTTTAATTAAAAATTAAAATAATAATTACACCTCTTATATGAAACGATCACATGACCCACTTCAAAATGATATATGGCATCCATCTTGTTTCAAAATCGTGATTTTTTAAGTTCTTTTTAATTCATATTGAGTGTTGTATCCGTCCTAAAACTACTTTATTTTTGCTTAAATTCTGTGCATCTACATACTGAAACAACGCAAATACAATATATTTGAGTTTAAATGATTATCCAAACTTGATTATTTCTACAACGAAGCCTATTTTTCACTTATGTAAAATGTAAACAGCAAAATATGTAGAATGAGTTGTACAGTGACCGCCGGTTATAAGATTCAGTGGTTATAAGAAACATTATATATGTATGTATATATATATGTATGTATATATATGTATGTATATATATATATATATATATGTATTAATATATACAGGGTGTCCCAAAAATATTGACCTCGTCTTTCATGCCTTGAAAATTTATCTTAAACATATAGTGACCGCCGGTTATAAGATTCAATGGTTATAAGAAACAGCCGTTTATAAGACCCAAAACGACAGAAACAAATACAAACTTCGTTTTAACATTAAAATTGTGTTGCTTATAAGAAACACGATTCCGCTTATAAGAAACCGTTTTCTACAGAAAATTTGTTGATTTCCTTGCGCCGCGGGTGTAAAAAAATAATCGATTTGTTTAAGGTTAACTGAAGGACGAGTTGTTATCTCTTGTCTCTGGGCGTACGGGGAGGGTGTAGGAGTTTGCTATGTAACAAAGGATGACAGAGAATTTCTTCGTAGAAAGGCTTGGGGGGAACAACCCCAAACCAGTAAGAAACGAGTTTTAATCTTTTGGCAGTTAAGGAAGCGTACTGATAAGGAAAGGCATCTTTGCTTATGCACTCAAATAAGATTCGTACATCTTTAGTTAGTCATTTTATTTTTGC
This sequence comes from Amaurobius ferox, assembly GCA_951213105.1. NCBI lineage: Eukaryota > Metazoa > Arthropoda > Arachnida > Araneae > Amaurobiidae > Amaurobius > Amaurobius ferox. The sequence continues at coordinate 26,045,437 of OX578148.1, forward strand.
TATTGCAGGGATGTATCTAGAGAAATGTGAGTGGTGGTTGATTTTCCAGAACAATTATTATTGCGAATATAAAATTTCGAAACGAGCTTTGCGTTAATTCGCACACACAAACAGTATTAGTATTCTATACTTTTATATTAAAGAAAAACATTTGATAAAATTGAATATAACTTTTTTTAAATGTAATTGTAATATGTATATTTTTTTGGATGAGTGGTGTTCGGCAATTGAGTGGTGGTCGGAAATTCTGAGTGATGGAAACCCCGACCACCGCCGACCACTGTAGATACATCCCTGCTATTGGAAGTATGTCGCAAAAGAGAAAAACCCTTACTTTGCTTGAAAAGCAAAGTTTACTTAAAAAGTATGATTCTCTACCTCCGTGTAGTCAAAGAGAAGCTGCTTCTGCATTAGAAATTTCGCACTCAACATTATGTAAAATCCTGAAAGGTACAAACAAGTTTTGATTTAATAGATCAAGAACACATGCGAGTGTCCCTAATTCGATTTTTAATGCCATCCAAAATTTTCCTTGTGACTGCACATGCTATAGACATGATTAATCTGTAGGTCTGAAAGACTCCTGAGAGATGGTGGGTCAGGAGAAGGAGGGTATAGTTTCTGTGGCTGCCACCCTTACTGGGCTTTGGTTGAAATTGGGTGGTATTGACAAAAGTCGAACTTTTCACATGGAGTGCCTGGAGTCATTTTTTTAGACCAACAAAAACTGCAATGTCTATCCCATTATTATGGACTTTGGTCTTATAGACTTGTTCTGGCCTAGTTCCAGACAAGTGAGATTAGTAACAAGAACATGTTATGTTAGCACTCCTCTTCCCTTTTGTACACATACAATCCTTAAATTGTGTAATAGCTAGCAGTAATCATAAACTGTGCCCATTTCACCTATATTGTGGTAAAATAGAGCATTTTTCTTATTTTGTGAAATGTATGCTGCATATGAATCATTACCTAGATAAAGTCTGAAATATAGTAAAGCAGGTTTGATATTAGCCAAAATTTCCTTCGTGTGAATATAAACATTCCATTACCAATAACTTTTTTTGTAAAAACCAAAACTCTCCATAATCAGTTGTGCTAAAAATGGTGGCAGTTATCATGAGTTCAGTGTATTTTTAAGTTCAGTGATTTCTGTTATAGTACAATTGTTATCTTCTTGGTGTATAAAATTAGTTTAATATGTGGTGGTTTATAAAAAAAGGATACAGTTGTTGATACTTTACTATTTAGATAACATGATGTATAGCCATTATACCTACAACTATATATTTTTGATTCAGTGGATTCAGATAGTTGCATGCTTCACAAATACAGGAATCATTTTCATTAACTCTATTGCACATTCTGAGAAATTAATTTTTTTCTATCAGCTCAGAAATTTTCTGAGCTGTTTTTCAATATTTTAATGTTCTTGCTTGATTACTTAATAAAGCCTTAAACTCAATTTTGAAAATATTTAAGAAACTAGATCCTCTTCTTGTAAGCCATCACGTGTATGAAATATCTAATGTAGGCAGTACATGACTTTCCCTGCTCATAAGTACTTTGCGTCTTTCAATTCAAATAATGATGCACAAGATCCATAGCAGAATGTTTTTAATGTTGCAAATTACACTGGCATTTGGTGCTTTTCTGGAGGACAACATGTAAAATTTTTAAAGTATCAAATTAACTTATATTTTGCACAAATATAATTTGATAATTGGAAATACTGCTAGCGTCTGCTAAGTGATATACTCCCGTATGTTTATTATTAATTCATCAATTTGGCATTATTTTCATAACTTTAGTGTTATTTTTGTCAATTTCACAACATTTTCATTAATTTAACACTACATTAAAAAGTTGCCAATTTGGTGATATTTTGCCAAATTTGTCGCCAAGTGTTACATACTTCACCAGGGTGATCCAATTTTTCATGCCAAAAGGGCCGCAAGAATACTTCGACGTAGAACCTGCGGGCTGCACATTGAATTAAATTTCCATATTGTAAATTAAAGTGATTGCAAAATATTTAACATGCAGAATTAATGTATCTAATTAAATTATTAAATACTTATAATTAAATATACAATTAATAGAATTAATATATTTAATTATTAAACAAATTTGATACACAGAAAGATGTATACGCTTTCATGTATATATCATTATTCACAAACACAAAAGGAGCGAAAACCACCATTAATGGGATTTCTGAGCTTGAACATTTTTTACAAGTTGATCGATGTCTGGCTTGAGTTTCGTTGTTGATAACCGCAGATAACTCTTGAGTGAATTGTCTGCCAAATTGTTACGAGATTTGGATTTTATTAGTTTCATTTTTGAAAACCCTTGCTCGCAGCTGTATGTGGAGCCAAACATCGAAAGCATACGAAGTCCGAAATCACGAAGCAATGGAAACCGCTCTTTTTGAAACAATTTGAAGAACTTTGCACCTTTTTCAGTCCGTTGCTAAAGAAATGGGTCAGCCTGAAGTTCACAAAGTTCCATCTGGTAGCAGCGTCTCACAGTCGAAATGTCAATCATTCTGGGATTGTTGAAAAGCATAAGAGAGGGTTAAAGTTGAGCAAAATCACGAAATCGTAGTTCAAAATTTCGTAACACTTCTAAGTTGGGTTTATAGGCGTTAAAATTCACGCAATCACCAATTTCATCTTGTATATCTTGGCAAGCAGGAAAATGAAGTCACTGCATTCAAACTGCTTCACAAGCAAAGAGAGCTTGCTCTGAAATCCTTTGATTGTAGTGTACAGCTGGCAAATGTGTTGATCATACCCTGAAGAGACTTATTGAGAACATTAAGGTGATTCATGATATCTGTTAGAAATGTCAGTTCTCCCAAAAACTCAGTATCAACCATCTTTTGCTGAAGAGATTCATCACAGGTCATTTCAATGAGAAACAGATGTAACTCTTTCCTGATTGCAAAAAATCTTTCAAGACATTTTCCTGAATTAAGCCAGTAGATGTTGGAGTAAAGGAGATGGTCTCCATGAGCGATGCCAAGCTCTTCAAGATAACTTTTTGGTTTTCGATGTAGCAGTGAACAATTTCCACCTTGAACTGTATTTGTGATTTTAACGATTGTCTTCATGGTGTCCTTCGGTTTCAATTCATTAGCACTGAGAGATTCTTGAAAACACAATGAATGAAAGGACACTTGATGCCATGCTTCTGAAGCAAACCAACAAGTCTCGAAATTCTCCATATCATCGACAGTGCACCATCTGTTGCTACAGAGCGTAGCTTGTTGAAATCTCCTATTTTCTGGAGTACAGTTAAAAACTTCTTCATAGATATCTTTTCCTTTTGTCGTTCCATGAAGAGAAGCCATGGATAATAGCTCCTCAAAAACAGTGAAATCACTGAGCACGCAACGAACAAATAGAATGAGTTGCTCAGTGTCTGTCACATCAGTACTCTTGTCAAGAGCAGTTGAAAAATATTCTGCATTCAGCAATTTTTCATGTAGCTTATCTTGCACATTTTGAGATAAAGATTGTATACGGTGCGACACCGTTTGATGTGACAAGGGCATGGATTCAAAACACATCACTGTTTTTTCATCCTGAAAGGCTTTGGCCATATTTATAGAGCAGGATTCCACAATTTCACCATTGCAAAATGATTTCATATGCTGACCAATTAATTCTGTCACTACAAATGACGCTCTGCAAGCAGCTTCTTGATCACACCTTCCTGTCAGTTTGCAAAATGGTTGTGTCTGATGGGCGGATTTCTTTTTCAGTGCCTTAATAAGGGCTTTTCTTGCTTCATCTTTATCGTACTTTGTGGTGTGATTGGTAACATAATGACAATTAATACTATACTGTTTGAGCATATTAACTACTTGCATACACTCAATACATTGTGCCTTATCGCCAAATTGCACGAAAAGAATCTATTGTCCAGCGATCTTGAAAACTGTGTTTTCGGTCCTTAATCGACCTCTTCTTTTTCCGCTCATGGCTTTTGAATAAGAAAATGATGAAATGTAGTAATTTTCACAATACGAAGCAATGTTCAAACTCGCACAGAAAAATGAATAGAGACGGAATAAATTATCAGCAAGTGTATACAGACACTTTTATTTGTAATGGTGAATTTACCAGAAAGTACACGACGATTGGAGTTGAATCATACATATGCAAAATAATCCTGTGTTTCAACGCCATTTGTCACTCTTGAAAGATATTATTTCTAATACCGTACTTAGGATATTTAAAGATCGCAACACAGTATGTTTATATTTTTCTAATTCTTGTTCTTTTTTTTACAAATAAACATGCATGTGTATAGAAAAAAAAATATATGTAAATAATTAAATATAATGTAAATTTAATTATTAACATAAAAAATTTTATGTTAATAATATTTGTAATGAAATTTTTAAGGCCTTTAAAGTGTTTTTCCTTGAAGGTTGTCACAGTCCACCATAAATGATCTCGCGGGTTGGACCACCCTGTATTAGATGATACTTTTGTTTATTTTTATGTAATTTTTTTGTATAATTTTTGAAAAATATGCAATATCTCCAGAACGATTTAAGTTAGCATTTTGTATCATTCATTTTAGAATAAAAAATTATGTACAAAATGATTACTTCTTTAACATTATTGAATGTCCTGATTTTTTCAAAAAATTCATTAAAAAATTTAGGGGTCTTCCAGATGTTTGATCACATTTAAAATAAATAGGGTTCCAGTATTCATGGATTGTTATAATTGTATCAAATTACATTTAAAATGCTCCATTTGTTCAAAAGGTATCATATTCACAGACATCACCTCAAAAACATTCGATTCGAGTTCATGGATGCTTGGAATGTGCTCTTCCATTGAAAACTTGAATTCAAATTATTGACTCCACAACAATACTTTCTCTATACATTATACTGTGTATGTCGTAGGGCTTATGAAGAACTTACAATAAGGGGGCATGCAATCATCATTGCATTTCTGGTGAAGGAGTTATTCCAATTATATGAAGGAAGTGTTGTTCAATTAATAAACTTCAGGAAAATATGTCTTCGTACATTTTATTACGAGGCTAAATGAAGTATGTAGTTTCTGCTGTTTTGCTAATTATTTTATCACAGCAATTAATAATATTCAAAGTAATAAGTTGGAATTATGCTTACAGTGTAACTGCCAGTATAGACAGACTCGTTTCCTTTTATTCTCAGAGCTTATTGGCACTGACAAATTAATTACAAACTCAACTGACAATCATTTCAGTATATGGCAGGAAAAGGGGGGGCGTCAGGGGCACAAATCTAAAGCTAAATTCATTGTAGAAATATTTTGTTTGCGAAAATATTTTTTGGCCCATAACTTTTTGGCTTTTTGGCATCCACTGGCCAGTGACCAAAATTCTGAATCTGTAGCTTTACAAATTTTAAAAACCTCTGTGATGGCAAACAAAATCAGTTGTACCATGCAGCTATTATCAAATATATAGAAGATAGAGCTCAAACTGCATGGGACTTTGTAATAAATAATCATTGTACAATGATTATTTATTTTTAATCCCAATACAATATTTGTTTCACCTAAATTACGGCTTTAATAGAAATTAACTTTTAAAAGGGAATCAATTGTAACATGCTCATTCTCTCATTCTAAAGCAACTTTTTATAAACATTATACAAATTGGATTAAAAAGTTATGTAATAAGCTAATTGTTGGGTTAAATATAGCAACTTCTAATTTTAGACCAAAATATGCCCCTGAAGAAAGCAGCGATGAAGAAAGTGAAGATGAATTTCCCTTTGAAAAGAAACAAGTAGTACCTCCTCCAGAACCACCTGTTATAGATGATGAAGAGGCTTTAAAGTTAGACCCGAGGCTTCGTCGGTTGATGAAAAGAGATCAAGAAGAGGATGATGATGAAGATAGGTAAGATTTTGTTTTATACATTACAAATGTATAGAGATCATTATTTTACAACTTGCCTATCCATGTTTGCTATTTAAAAAAAATTTTCATGCATATTATGTAGGGGTGTTCCGATATCTGATACAGATTATCGGTTTCACCAATATTTGAGAACCGATAGATTCAATAAATTTTTCAGCATTGAGGAAATATTTTTTTTTAACTGCCTTTCCTTCTGAAACAGAAAGATAGATACTGGAGGCCAGGAATAAATCTGTTGGGTCCTGTGCATCTACATGGAAGGAAATCTCTTTAAGTCAAAGGTCATTCGGTGCTATGTTCAGACATTTATAGTCAATGGCCTCACCCTTCTATTATTTAGTTGCTTATTCATCTTTAGAATAGTATGGAGATCTTTAACTCTTGATGCATGAGGAGTGGGATAGCCCAGTGGTTAGCGCACGGGGATTGCACTCAGACCAATCTATTCCTGTGTTCATGCGGATTACGAGCACATTAAATATGTGAGTCCCTAAGTTCTTTCAAGAGGTTGGTAGCAGGGGAAGGGTTGTACGGACCCTGTGGATGCTGCCCCCACTGGGTTCCGGTCTAAATTTGGTGTCACTTCCCGGCCATCCAAACAGATACCATATACCTTCAGGTAGGTTGAACTGTCTGGGTCGAAGAAGAAGAAAAACTCTTCATACATAAATGAAATGTATTTTTAAAACCGAGTAAGTCTGCAACAAGCAAGCCACAAGGGACTTAACAAAAACATTCTGAGTCAGATGTATAGATATTAAACTCAATGTTTACAATTAAAGACAAAGTTGCCAGATTGGACGACATTCCGCTAATCGGGGTACTTTTGAGCAATTATTGCAACATTTTGAAACATAAATTAACTAAATTAGATTAATTAGAATTAAAAAAAAAATTGCTGAGGTAAAAATCACTGATTGTATTTTATGTAATTTTTTTCCATTCCCTGTAGAAACATTTTTTTCACTCTGTTAAGATTAAAGTACATTATTCATTATTTCACGATAATTCTTTAACTATGATTTTCAGAAGAGCATATGAAATATTTATTAACATGTGTATTATAAAGGTTTTCTTTTTTTTTTAATATTTACGAAGGTGTCTAGTTAATTATGGTTGAAATAAGTATTATACATAATTTTACAGCAATTATGAATTTGTTATATGTTATAATAGCAATCTAATATCAGTGCCAGATTATATCAGTTTTTTGGTAATTCGATAGTATGGGTTATTAGGTATCGCATCTTTTTTAGTTTCGTGATATCCCTAATATTATGCCAGAAATAATACCAGAAACCATTATTTTTATGATTGTTTTCTCTCAAATAAAAAAGGAATCCTGGGATTTTTCTATGCTGCATTACAAAGAGACGATAAAATTTACAGTTCTGAAATTTTACATATAGACTAAACAGGAACCCATTGATATGCAAGATGGGCTTATAATTTTGATTTAGGCCTTCGTTAAGTAAGTATTAATTAATAAGATTTTTCATTGCCAGTATGAGCAAAGACTTAATTGCCAATCTTATTTCTAAGTTCTTTATGATTGGTTGCTGTCAAAAACATCACAACGATAGTTAAAGACAGTGTTTTTGTGACATATTGATTCTTATATAAACAAAGCATTTTCGCAACTATTGTTATCATGAACAATTACAATTTATGTAATTATTATTGCAATTAGCAATTATGTCTGATTGTTGTAATAAACACAAAGTAATTATGAAAAGGAATTTTTCATGATCGTGATTATTAGAACTTTTAACATGCTAACTGTCTGTTTGTTTAGTTGATTTACATTTTGCACCATGTGCATTGTACAATTAATTAAACATTTTCCTTGTTATTAATATAGCTCAGATTAAGTTCCTTACATCATTATAAAATTCCACCAAAACAAAAATGATTTTATTGCACTAGGAATGAAAATTGAAAATTCTCTGGAGCTGCTGTCAGGTATAGGAATAGGATGCAGTCTTATGCACCTGTAGACTAGCAAATAGTTATGTTCTTAATTTAATAGAGACATTTTTTATCACTGTAAATTTGTACATTTTGCTTTTATCACATTTATTTAAAGCTTATATGTATTTATGTATTTAGAATAGAGCGTCATCGTCATATTCATGAACCTGTAGCTGCTGAGGAGCAGAGTGAAGCTGAAGAAACAGAAGGATTGCCAAGGAGGTGGCGGGATGAAGAGGAAAGCAGTGATGAAGAAGAATTAGATGAGGATGTGAGTTTACTTGCGCAATTTTAACGTTAGAAGATTTTTAACTATGTGTCATCACTATATCTTAAATTATTTGGTTGCCCTTTATCAATTGCAGGGATCGCATTCGTCCTAAAATTCCTAAAAGTTTGAAGCTTCCCTTGAATTCCTAAAATTAACCTAAAATTTTTAAATCATCCTAAAATTTTGTAATGTTTTTGCTGCGTCGTCAAATTTACTCTACTATCGCCCGAATACATTCCATTCATACGGCAATCGTTGTTAAAAAAGACTTCAGAAATTAAAACGTTCAAAATAGTACCCATCTTTTACAACGATGACAAAAGTGTCAATTACGATAAAATCGCCGATTCTCAATGGTTAAATCCTCTCCGTCCGTGGGCGGTTTTAGTGAAATATGATCGCAAGACGAATGGCGACCCACGTGATCATTTACAGACCGGAGTTTGGGGGAGATTCTTTTGTTGGCGGGAGTGGGCATCTCCAGTGCAAGCTAACAAACCTAGAAGCCTTTAACCTGTCAAAGAAATAAAATAGAAAAAGACGGGTTCGATTGTTGAATAGTCTGCATCCTCATATTTACTAGATAAATCACGAAGTTTCTCTTTCTTTGCAAAGTTAAAATTTTGCTCAACTATTCTTTGTTGAGAATCAATTGTGTGCAAAAATTTTGAAGAATTTTAGGTCTAAATCCAATAATACAAATATAGTTTGTCAAATTATGATTCTCTTACGCCCCTCATTACGTAATATTTGATCAACATCATGTCAAAACAGGAGAATAGAGAAGGAATTTTTGTCTGCTGTTAGCAACCTCTCTAGGCATTGATGATATTAAAATTAAAGGATATCTCTTCGAAAGGATGCATTGCGTAGGGCCCCGGACCACATAGCAGTTTATGAAGAAAAGCAATGGATAAAATAAAATACGACATAGTAGGGAGGTCCCGCAATTGGATCGCCACGTTCCCCATAAAAAATAAATTAAAAATAATGAAAGAGCAGAAATGTGAAGAATGTTAAATAAACACATTGCCGCTTCCAACAGATAAAACTTTTAAACAATTTTCATTTCTTTTTAAACTTAAAATTTTGTCAAATTATTCCATGTTTAGTATGCATCTGGGATTAAAAGTACCAAAGATTTGAACTCTGTAAGAATTTTTGCTCAAAAACCAATATTTAAAAATATAGTTTTCTGGACTAGAGTTCTTTTGAGCCGCAGGAACTTGTGTATGTGTTTTTGTTGATTCTATCAAAACAGAGGATGATGAAGGGAAATAGCTGTGTCTAGATTAACGCGTTGCAGTAACTTTGATGAAATATAGGATAACTTATTTCCCTCATATTATTTAATTACTGCCTTCTGCGACCAGCCCTATTGTTTTTAAAAAAGTTTTTAAACTTGCAATACCTTTCTTGCAGTAACTGTCGATCGCACATCTACGTTACGTGCGCAAATCACAGCTAAGTGTGCAGTTTAAGAAGTGTTGATCTTGTACTTCAGCTACGCGCGCAAGTTACGGCTAACGATGTAGTTCATGAAGTAGCTGTCGATCGCACGTCTCCGTTACGCGCTCAAGTCATGACTAATGGTTCAGTTCATGAAGTAGCTGTCTATCGCACACCTCAACTACACGCATAAATCGTGGCTAGCTGTGCATTTCGTGGAATAGATGTCGATCGCACGCCTTCGTTACTCGCGCAAGTCATGGCTAACGGTGCAGTTGATGAAGTAGCTGTCATTCGCACACCTCAGCTACGCGGGCAAGTCACAGCTAACGGTACATTTAATGAAGTAGCTGTCTATCTCAGCTACGTGCGCAAATTACGGCTAACGGTGTAGTTCATAAAGTAGCTGTCGATCGCACGTCTCCGTTATGCGCTCAAGTTATAACTAATGGTTCAGTTCATTAAGTACCTGTCTATCGCATACCTCAGCTACATGCACAAATCGTGGTTACCAGTGCAGTTCATGGAGTAACTGTCGATCGCACGCCTTCGTTACGCGCGCAAGTCATGGCTAACGGTGCAGTTGATATAGCAGTTGTCAACTGCACACCTCAGCTATGCGGCCAAGTCACGGCTAATGGTACAGTTGATGAAGTAGCTATCTATCTCAGCTACGCGCGCAAGTTATAGCTAACTCATTAAGTAGCTGTCAATCGCGTTTCCGACCGCAATGCGGGCACACGGGTAATGATACATGTGCTGCGTATAAAAGGAATCGTCCTTTATTAGCGGGTGCATGCAATCCACGTACGATATATGCAATAACGACAATTCTACTGCATGTAATAACGATATACAGATAAGATTTTCTATAACGATAAGATTTTCTTTTTCTGTTTATATAAAGTTGTTTGAAAACTAAACTAACATTTTTCTAACATACATATATATAGTGTGAAAGCCCCAGTCCGTCCGACTCGTCCAGAGGACTTAGAGTATCTACTTATATATAGTGTGTATGTATGTATGTATGTATTTACACAAAAAATACCTGTGATAAAGTGGCCACTGGATACTAAGTGATAATTTGAATTTTTAAGTCTACAGAGCATTAAAATGAAAAATGAAATGGGAAAAATATTCAAAAGATTACCTTTTTCTTTCAATGATGTTTGTTTTTTGCATCAATTCTCCTTTAATTAATGAAAAGAACGGTAATTAAACAGTACTAATAATAGAAATAATAAAAATTAGCTCCTAAAATTTTCTTAAAATTTTGAAAAAAAATCCTTAAATTCCTACCTAAAATTTTTAGAAAATCTGCTATGATCCCTGCAATTGGCAATTAAAATTTTGTGATTTATCAATAATCATCTATAAACCACTTTGCAAGGAGCTATTCAGACAGCTTACACTGCCCTGCCCTGCCCTGCCCTGCCACGCCATTGGAATGGAACTTCTTTAACTGGGATAGACTGGGATATAAAAATTTATGGTTTTATGCACTATAGCTGATAATTTAATCAAATATTTACATGATACGAAAGATGTAATATTCAAACGTCTGTATGATTCAATATTTGTGTCTGTCATATAATCTTAATACCTTTCATTCGGTTTGGCCTGCACATGTAGGCAGGTTAAAAGCTGACAAAAGATCCCAAGATTGCTCATATTAGACCAATAAAATCGAAAGTAGAGAAATATTGCCCATGCTAACCATTCTAGCTGAAATTGAGTTTGAAAACTTTTTCAAATAACAAATATTCCAACTTATAACACATTTTCTAACAAATATGGTTTTATAAGTTAAAATTCTTTTTAAACTTTCTTAAAGTGAATAATTATAGAAGGCTTAGTACAGCTTTCCAGTAACCATGTTGTAAAGTGTTTTGATAAAAGCTTTGTTTTATTTTCAGGAAATTGAACGACGGAGATTGTTATTAAAGCTGAAAGCCCAGGAGAAAGAGCAAGAAGAGGAGGTACCTTTTTATTTTGTTTTTAAAAAGTGTACATACACTTTAGGGAAATCCTGGAATTCCCAGAATTTAAATTCAGCTCAAAATCTCAGAAAATGACAATTGCATACCTGCCAACTCTCCCGGTTTTACCGGGAGTCTCCCGTTTTTTCGCTATATCTCCCGGTCTCCCAGGTAAGTCGCTCAATCTCCCGGTTTTCACTCAACGGCCTTTATTTTCCCCCTTTCTAGGCAGAAATCACTCGAATGCAAATCGCGAATTTCAGTTGCTTTCCGCGGTGTAGGAATGGATCGCGATTGACTTTTGTATTTGTATCTACAGGTTACAAAAGTAAAAAAATCGGAAATAGATCAAGAATTTTTCGAAAATATTACGAAATGAGAAACGAAGTCACAAATTTTGAAATCGAAGTTTTCCCGTTTTTTCGTCTAAAAATGCATTTCTCAGCTATCATGTAATCGGGGCTCGCAGGCGGCAATTATTCCCACAGCGTCATGAGAGAGATGACCAATGATTTTAATTAATGTAGGAAAAACGCATTTGCATCGACTAAAATTTTATTAAATTATTTTGTTTTATATACAAAACTATTGCTCAAACGTATTATTAATGAGATAAAACTATTTTCTTCGGCAGTAGCGCTAGAAACGACGTTTGTGCGCGATCCTCCTTATATTTCGTTTTATTATGAAACTATTTTTCCACTTTTGCGATCTGTCAGCATCGTCAAATTTTTTTATATTTATTTCGTATTTTATACAGAAAAACTATTGTTCAAACGTAATATTAATGAAATGAAAGGCTATTTTGCAGCAGCATCGCGAAAAACGGCATTTGTGCGCGATCCTCCATATATTTCGTTTAATTGTGAAAATAATTTCCACTTTTACAATCTGTCAGCATCGTCAAATTTTTTTATAATTATTTCGTATTTTATACAGAAAAACTATTGTTCAAACGTAATATTAATGAAATGAAAGGCTATTTTGCAGCAGCATCGTGAAAAACGGCATTTGTGCGCGATCCTCCATATATTTCGTTTAATTGTGAAAATAATTTCCACTTTTACAATCTGTCAGCATCGTCAAATTTTTTTATAATTATTTCGTATTTTATACAGAAAAACTATTGTTCAAACGTAATATTAATGAAATGAAAGGCTATTTTGAAGCAATATCGCGAAAAACGGCATTTGTGCGCGATCCTCCATATATTTCGTTTAATTGTGAAAATAATTTCCACTTTTACAATCTGTCAGCATCGTCTAAAATTGGGCTTATCAAAATCTCCCGGTTTTTTCATATTTTTACACAAAAATCTCCCGGTTTTTCATATTTGGAGGTTGGCAGCTATGCAATTGCAAATGATTTGTGAGATCTGTTTCATAATGACGAGCATATAATTTTACTAATTCAAAAAAATTTAAGTTATATAAAAATTTAAGTTATATAAAAGTGTATAAAAAGAATAAATAACAAACAGAAAATGCAATAATAAAGGAAAAAATAAACAAACATTTCAAATGTTTAAACTTCAATATCATATACAATTATAATTAAAATCACGAAGCACAAACAGTAAATGTAATTCCATATAATTGAATTTGTTTAAATCTTTAAAGGAAAAATTGAACATTTTCTTAAAAATATCAAATTAGAATCCTTGATGAATCAGAAAAGAATCAAGATAAAAAATTTCAAAACATTTGGTTAATTATAATGCTCATCTTATAAATAATTGTATTCCAATTCGATCTTTGAACAAAAAATCTCTTGATAATGCTTTGAACAAAAAATCTCTTGATAATACTTTGAACTTTGAACATTGCTGTTAAGTGAAGAAACAAAATAGTGCTGCCAAATTACAATTAGTAATGTGAGATATATAGAGCAGCTTTTGATTGGTAATGTGAGAAATGTACAGCAATTTTTAATTAGCTAGTTGCCAATGATAAATTATAGGTGTGTTTGAAAACTCAATAGACTTGGCATCCCTGTTATGACCAAATTCACAGTTGTTTTTTTCGGTTATTTGGTTACTCAGCAGAAAAAAAATGTGGTATGATTCTAGACGGCATTTTTAGCAAAACAAGTCTTCTGTGCATTAAATGGCTACATAGCTGCAATGACTGGGGAAGATTTTTAGTCATTCTGGTTATAACTGGCCCGTGACCGAAACAAGCTTCCAAATTGTATTAAAATTTGTTTCTATTATTCTTTTAAACAAATAAAAAAGTTTGGCTTTCTGTAAAAAAGGCACTATAAGCTAAATTTCAGAAATTTGTAGAAACTCTACGTATACAAAAACTCGGTACTATGTATAAAACTGAGTGTCATATTTGAATTTAGTACATTAAATTACATGTAAATTAAATGTTTTTTCCTTTGTCACAAAACCTTCATAGGCTAATGTAATCCATGTTTTTTTGTGTGCAGATTGAACTATTGGTTCGATATTATACATTTTCAATTTGCAGGAGCTCCTTGACCTCGAAGATGATGAGAACAAATCAGAGCCTGATCAGACAGATGAGTCTGAGTATGAAGAGTATTCTGATTCAGAAGAAGAGACAGAACAACGTTTGAAACCTGTTTTTGTTCGGAAGTATGTTAATTGAGTTTTTATCTATTTAGTAATGAGAACTAAGATCCTAAAACTGTAAATATGTGTTTTTTCATCAAATGCAATTCTGAAGTGAAGAATACGACTTTGTACACAATCAATAATAAATTGGATCACAACATAAGCAAATATGAATAAGAAAGTTTACATACATTTAAGAATTAAATAGATTTTCTTCTTCAGAAGGAACCCCCTATTTCTCTGAAGTTTGACATGACCTCATTGAGTTCATATATTCTACTTTGCATGTTATTTATTTTTTCTTATTTGCTTCCCATGTTTATTTTACCTTGATTTTCTTTTTTTTTCTCATTTTACTTCTCTTTTGTCACACTAGGTGGCAAAATTGGATTAATTCTGTTTATTCATTTTCTGTTGGATTGGCTTGGTCTGCTCTCATTCTATTTCCAAACTGTATATATGCTTTTTTTAAATATTTATTTGCACTGCATTTTATGCTGGGATCCAGTTTATTATTAAATATAACTCTCATTATTCCTAAACTAAATTTTTAATTACCAAATCTCGATTTCTCTTTCTTATTGGAAATTAATTTTGTTTTACAAATTATCAATTTCAAAAATTTATTTCTTAAGTTGAACATTGACGATGCGTGGTGCACTGTATGTCAATCACTGCATCACACATGCTGCTCAAACTTATGTAATATGCACTGTATGACGACAAATGTTGCTCTTATGTAACATGTATTGTGTCATTAACATGGAAAAAGAGATCTTGTACTATTGACATAGACCTGCACTCTTCAAATGCAAACTCTATAAACAAACATGCTATCTGTCAAAAATTACTCTGAGATTGTTTTGTGAAATACACATGTGTGCAGAGTTTGCCAAATTGCATAATTGCTCTTTATATATATGTGTATATATATATATATATATATATATATATATATATATATATATATATATATATTTGAAATATGTAAAAATGAATTATGTTGAAATGAAATTTGAAATATGTTGAAATTATGTAAAAATAAAATAAAAAAAATATAAAAAAACAATTCAAGTAATATTAACATCACCATAGAAGCAAATTCACGGCCACAATGCCGATAAGAGAAAAGAACAGCACCGTCCCAAATTCGATGATTAATCAGAACTAAATTCATCTTCAGGTCTCAGTATTTAATTCTAATTAACCCAAACAAATGCCTGTTTCAGATTAAGCAATAGCACATCACTATAAATGCTTAAACTCAGACTACAGGCAACAAAAAATGAAAAAATGAAAATAGGATACATTAAGAAAATTTGTATTACCATGCGTATTCTTATAGTGATTTTGTAATTGAAATTTGTATTCTTATAGTGATATTGCCAAGAAAAGATTCTTTTAACAACTGAGTTACCCGAAATTTTTTTACTATGCTTTTAACCATAGATATTGGATAAAAATATATGATTTGTTAGTATGAATAAGGTTATTTATATGTAATTGAGGAAATTTCTTATTAGACAATCTATAAATTTGAAACAATTGTTTTTTAATAAAGTTACAAAATAGTTTGAATTACATGAGGTAATAATTTATTGATATTAAAATTGGAATAACTTTTTTTATCATATAAATTATAAACAATTTTATTAGAAGATTCAATACATGGATTTAAATCCAGAAAGTTAACATTATCACTAATAGAAGGTTCATTAGATAATAATTCCAGATTATCCGGATAGAAATTGATTTTGATATTATTTAAATCCATAGTAATGACACAGATCAGATCATCTACATATCGGTATATTTGTATGTCAGTAGATGTATATGTATATTCAAAATGATATAGATATAAATTAGCCAAAATACTGCATCCACCTTGCAGGATACCTGATACTTATAAATATAATTGATTTCTCTGAAAAATATAGTTGTTAAATAAAACAAAGTGGAGTTGTTTAGGAAAGTTTTGATTTTAATATGATCGGCATGTTTGGCAACACATGCATTGTAAAGAGATAAGATGATATTATAAAGATCTTGAATATTAATATTATTAAAGAGATCTTTAAAATCATAGATTTGGAAGCCAACAATGTTTTCTATTCAATGCAATTTGTCAATTAATTCTTGACTATCATCTAAAATAAAATAATAAAGGCCTTTTTGTTCAGAGCAACAAGGTGTTTAAATGAAATGTGCTATTTGAAAGTGGTGTTTTGTAGTCCCCCTCTAATGATTCTACAAATACATTACCTTCAATTCATTTTTTGATACTCCATCTTTATTTTCAGTATATATTAAGAAGAAATTCCCTGATGTTGATTGCGTTAGATCTCTGATCAATATTTCATTAATAGTGTAATTAGAATAATGGTTAGTTCTATTCCAACACAGCCAAAAGCCTGTGTTGGAATAGAACTAACTGTTATTGAAAATCAAATTAATTTGATAATTAAATAATTGAAAATCAAATTCATTTGAATATATATGCTGTATTTTACGACATTTTACTTTATTAAGTTGTTATAGTAGCAGTTTTTGAGTGATTATTTGAACAGAAATTTCATTTTAGATTATTTCTGAATTCAGTGCATAATTAAATTTCTTGTGTGGCATTTTAGGAGAGATCGTATTACAGTTCAAGATAAAGAGCAGCAAGCCCAGAAGGAAAAGGAGCAAGAGTTGTTAGCTAAACGGCAAGCAGAAGAGCGGAGACGCCAAACTCTTAAAGTATGTCCCATAACATAATATTTTGATTAATATCTTATATATTTTTTGTTAGCACACAACTTCTCATAAAATTAAATATCTGTATTATGTTTCTAGTTAACTTATTATTTTCTCTTGCTATTTATTGTATAGAGTATTATTGTATTGGAAAAATACATTTTGAATACTTTTAAGACAGATGCCTGTTTGTATGTATTAGTGGGTGCCCATAAAAAATCATCGAAAAACTTTTATTGATTGAAAATCAAATGTTTGATACTAAATTTCAATTAATCAGCTGAAAGTTATAAAATCAGATAAAAGTATTAAAATATAATGTTTTAAGTGTTGTTATTGCAAATAGCTATTGTAAAATAATATAATTTCCTATCTTACCAAAAACGAATAATATGATCAGATTTATGGTCGAACATGTCTCGCATCGGTCTGGAGTATGCATATGCTTGTTGCCATTTGGTAAATGATGACGTGAGTAAAATTACTCACACTCAAATTTATATGGCTGTGTGTGACATGTCTCATATTATGATGTGACGCATGGACATAATAACTCCAAGGATAAAGCGTTTTTAAAAAACGAAACATCTTTTATTTAACATCCTAAAAGACGTACAAAATATTGTTAAAAACTGCCAGAGCGCTTTCGGACATATATACGCCCTTCATCAGTGGCTACATGAGTAGTAAAAGCATGGAATGTTTATGTATATAGAGAGACCATTTTAAAACAAATTTGCATAAAATATAAAATGGTAAATGAACTTACTAAAATAATATAAGAAATTTACACGGAAATTATAAAATGGTAAATGAAATTACTATAATAATGCAAAAAATATACAAGCAAATTTGTTTTAAAATGGTCTCTCTCTCTATATATAAACATTCCATGTTTTTACTACTCATGTAGCCACTGATGAAGGGCGTATATACGTTCGAAAGTGCTCTGACAGTTTTTAACAATATTTTGTACGTCTTTTAGGATGTTAAATAAAAGACCTTTCATTTTTTAAAAACCCTTTGTCCTTGGTTTTATCTATTGTATGCAGACATGATGCCAGTCTTGATTATAATAACTCCAGTTTGAATGCATGTACCCATATGAAATTTTATATGTTGATAGAACCATGTCAAATAGTTAAACTGGATAAATTATTTTGTTAATTGTAGGACTAAAACATGAATTATATGGTATTTAAGAAGTAGAATTTAATATTTAGAAGTATTTAACTCAAGAATGAGTTTTCTTATTAGTATGAATTTTTATATAAAAATATATTACTGAAGAGAAACGAGTTCCGAACATAGCTTCCTTAGCATTGTCTTAAATCTGATTGTGTGCAAAAATTTCATTGACATAATAGAAGTAAAAATGAATTGAATAAAGTTTTGTACACATCTTGAACTAATAATATTTTAGGTCATGATGAACTGAATTTCAAATTTCAATCTAGGTTCTGAGATATCTAAGGTCAAAAGTTAGATAATGTTAAGTTTGTGGAGAAGATTAAATTTCTATTAATTTAAAAAGAAAAATTGTGTTACAAACAGAATTTTCTATTTGTTGGTATAACTTGTACAATTGTAGAAGTTACTAGGCTGTTTTGTACATTAATTATTTAACATTTAATATTATGATTTTTATCTACTTTCATGAAATAAACTTCTCTGTTATTAAACATGTAGCTAGGTACTCTGCTTTGCATCAGTTTCAGGTTACGAGAGACAGCCTTGTGTAGCAATTATTCAGAACTTTTACTTTATTACTGAACTAGCCGCCTTTGGCGACCAGCCTGTTCGCTATGTCATAATAAGGAAATGACTTTTTAACCACTTATTTGGTTGGCTTTGATTTCAAAGTTTATTAGTTGATATGTTTACCATACTGTTTATTAAGTTGTATACTATATTAAAATGTGATTTAAACATCGAATGCAGGATAAATAGTCAAAATTTGAGATATATTTTATGATGAATGACAAAACTGTAGAAAGCAAAATGTGCCAGTTGACTGGTGCTTTTTGTCTTTAATATTAGTAAAACAATGTTCATACTTTAAGAATTTTTATAGAAATCCATATAAATTTTACATTTAATGTTTTGCCACAATGGATTATATTAAGTGAATAATAAATTTAAATTTTTTAGATAAATTTTATAACTATTGAGAGCTTTTTACTTGTTAGATCCAAATGTGCCGTATCCGTTTCTCTCATATTATTTTGTATTTAACATTCAATACAATCTTTTTCTAACTCAGCTTTTTAATGTACTTTGTCCACAACTTAATCAATTTCATGCTGCAGCTGATGCAAAAAGTAATTAACAGGAATGGTCATTATATTTCATATTAAGTTATAAAAAATGAAATAAAAGTTAGTAACTGAAGTTAAAAAAATTGTATTACTTATCTATTATTTATGTTATGTCAGTTAGTTAATAAGTTAAGATAAAATGCTAATCAAGACAATTTTTCTAATATTTAATGGTTTATTAAGAGGTGTATTTGTTTGTAATGGCCTAAAAGTAAAAAAAATAAATAAATCGGCACCTAAAAGTCAATAAGGCTTAAAAGTTAAAGAGAATATGGTCTAAAATCAAAGAAAATGGAAATTGAGGGTTGATTAGGGAATATGTACCATACTATACATGACTGTTATTTCATAATTCTAAGTATTAAGATGGACCCCAAATGTTTTCTCATATCTAGTAATTATAGAAAGAATTGCATCCAAATTTATATTTAGCATAATTTTAATTGTGTCAAGTTTTTCAACCACATAAAAAGTTGGTGTTACCATGCATTTGAAAGTTTGGTAATAATGTAAAAATAAATATGAAAACAGCCACTTATACTAATTAGATGTATAGTAGATATTATTCTGAGTTTAATGTACGTTTGTCTTTCGATTTTTGTGGGGGATGAATGATGCCTAGTGTTTGGATATTTTTTTGAAAGACTGCATATTTTACCTTCATATACATATATTTTGTTATAAACTTTTTAATTATCAGATTCATTAAAAATATTTTTGCTATTCAGATTGTTGAAGATGAAACTAAAAAAGAACTGATGGAACAACAAGAAGTTCAAAGTGCTTCTGATATTGTTATCACTGATGATGAAAATGATGAAGCTGCATATGAATCTTGGAAACTTCGTGAACTAAAGCGTATCAAACGTGACAAAGATATAAAGGAGGCGTAAGTTCAATATTTTTAATAATTGGAATATAAAATCACGGCTGTGGTTAGGCTGCCTGCATGTGCGGTCGCGAATAGAGTTGTAGTAGGAAACCTGCAAGTGGGCATCCGTCAAATTAGTCGGACGGTTGTCTTCCGAATATATGTTTGACTGTAGCTGTAATATAAGAATAAATACTTTAAAAAGTCATTGGATATATTATTCCAGCTAACATGTAATAATGAAAATAATTTCAATAAAATCAAAGCCTTCAATTCCCTCCTCCTATATGTATATAGGAGGAAAAAATTCCATTTTTCAAGATCATTTTTAATGTTATGTATGCATTGGTGAGATCTAAAATTAGTATATTTTTAATTTTTTAAAGTAGTTTATTTTAAAATATTTTCTTTCTTGATAAAGAAAAGTTATAAAATAATTATGTTTTATCTATAACAGGATTTTTTTTAATGATAAATTTAAAACATTACGCAATAGGAATAGCAGGAAAAAATAATTTAAAATTCTTAAAACGTAAATTATTAAATATAATAAATAAGAGTAAATTATTAAATTATAAGAATAAATTTAAAAATGCTTTTGAAAAATATATTATTAAATATTATATTAGAATTCGTTTTAAATACTTACAGATGGGAAATCTTTCTACCACTTATGAAAAAAATAAAATTTATAACAAAAATGAAAAAATAATTTACTCCGTTTATTATATACATAAAAAATGCATTATTAAATAATTTAAAACATGAAAAATCGGTTTATGATTAAATCCTTTTTAAGAACATATTATTATATATAATAATAAAAATTATTTAAAAAAATAGCTGCTTGTAATTGAATGGTTGAATATTATAAAATGGAAGAGACAATTTGTTGAAAGATAAGTTAAGCATAAATTTGGTGCTATTAAATCGTATTCCTTCACTAGAAGTACTTGCTTAAACATTTTATATTTTTTCTTCACAACTTTACCAGCGTTTTTCTGAGAAGGAGTAAAATGTCACTTGTACCTTTCTCTTATTCTATTTCTTCAAAATAAAGCACACACAGGTAGGCCCGTGGAAAGCGAGGAGGGGGGGGGGGCACCCCCGTCCCCTCATATGTGTACCTAATTTTTCCTGTCCAGGCCGGGTTTCCAACATACCGGGAGGGGGGGGGGGGGGTGTCTAGCTCGGGTCTGTTAATTAGAAAATTTTCTGATCAAATACTTCTTCTCAAGTTCCTTAAAAAGTTTGGAAAGATTATTATATTTTATTTTCAGAAAAATAAAAGTGGAAAAAAGAAATCTCTATTCTTCAAGCTCTATTTTAATGCTATATATACATTTGTACGAGCTAGAAACCGTAAAATTCGACTCTTTTATCGGTAATTTATTTTTAAATATATTTGAAGAATTATAATTTAAATAACACTGTCATCTAATGTTAGTAAACGAAATATAATTTGCTACCTTCCGCCGTAAGACAACAACCATCCAGTTAATTTGACGGTAGCCCACTGGCAGGTAGCTCAATGCACGTCCGCATTTGACTGCAACCAAATTACATCGTTTCCGCGACTGCACTTGCAGGTAGCCTAACCACTTCGTAAAATCACTGCATTTGTAACAGCATAAACACTAAACAGTTGATTGAAAATATTAACCAGCTTTGGAGGCAAAAAGCAGCCTCCTTCTTTCTTCAGAATTAAAGATAGAGTAGCTCCATCAGTATAGACAGATGCCTTCTTACCTTTGTTGGTTTGGTAACTCTTTTATTTTGAAGGAGGCTGTTTTTTGCCTTCAAAACAGCTTGATAGTTTCTCATTTATCAATGGAACATTTGTTTGCTTTTACTAAAATAGTTGTAAGCTTTTTCTGAAATATCTGTATGCTTTTAACAATTTTTAACATTTCCATGGACCATTATGTTGCCTTTATTTTATAGTAGCATTTTGTTTGCATATTGCATAAAGGTCTGTATCTATAATAATAAAAACAGATGCCTGTCTGTTCATCTGTAGCGGATAATCTAAGTGACATACAGCCATAAAATTTGGTACACAGGTGCTTCAGGCCCAGGAAGGTGTACATCAGTAAGATTTTTAAAATTAAAATTAGTTTTTGAGTTATTTTATGTTTTGTCATGATTTACAGCCATGAAATTTGGTGCACAGGTGCTTCAGGCCCAGGAAGGTGTACATCAGTAAGATTTTTAAAATTAAAATTAGTTTTTGAGTTATTTTATGTTTTGTCATGATTTTGAGCAATTTTTTCACAAAAATTGGTTTCGTAGTGTAAAAAAATGTTATCACCAAGTTTTCATCTTTAAATCATTGAAAATATCGACAAATTCTCTTTCAATCAAATTTTCAACGGAATCCATACTATAATTAGATGAACTCTGTGAGTTTAAAAAAATATATATATATATATATCTACACTCTATAACAAAATCGATTCACCAAGAAGTAGGTGTCCGATTGTAATGAAATTTCGTATGCAAAGACATTTTGAGCGAATATGCAAATGAATAAAATTTGGTGTCCAATGAATAAATAGTGGGATCTTCAGCACATCGGAACTGCTCATTCAGCAAGTGTATATAAGGAGCGATTCTTAATCTATGGTCGAAATTTCTGTTGCATTTCGATGGTGGATATCTTACGTCAGCTGTAACAATGCCTCACTGAAAGATTCTTGCTCATTATGAGCATATATCAGAGTTTAAAAGAGATTATGCTATCGGATTGAAGGAGGCTGGTTAGATGAATCGAAGGGTCGCTCGACATGTGGGTCGAAGCGATGCGGCAATTACACGATGCTGGCAGGAGTGGGTCAGCAACGGCAGATGTCAGCGTCAGGACGGCAGCGATCGACCTAGGGCCACAACAGAACGGGAAGACAGAGCGATTGTCAAAGCAGCTGTCATAGCACTGGAATTGTCGTTGTCAACTATCCAATGTGTGACCCGCACACATGTGTCCACCATATCCCTCTGCAGACGACTGAGAGGTTGGAATTTATGCTCACACCAACCATTACGCCACTTACTTCATATGCCTGTATACCGTCAAGTCTGATTACAGTGGTGCCCGGCTCAATCAACTTGGAACTGCGCTGACTGGGGACGTATAGTCTTTAGTGACAAGTCTCATTTCCAACTGTGTCCTGATGACAACCTCAGACGTGTCTGGAGACGTTCAGGGCAGCATGGGGATCCTGCTCTTACTATCACACTCCACACTTGCCCCCAACAGGGCTTTATGGTCTGGGTCATCTCCTTTGATAGTCGGACCTCTTTGGTAGTCATTTCTGGCTCACTGATAGCACAGTGGTACATAGACAACATTCTATGACTTGTTGTGTTACCGTTCCTTTTGCAACACCCTGGACTTACTTTTCAACAAGATAATGCCCGGTCGCACATTGCACATGTTGCTATAAATTGTCTTCAAGCTTGCCCAACACTTCCTTGGCCAGCTAGGTCTCCTGATCTCTCTCTCATAGAGCACATTTAGGATGTTATGGGAAGGCGATTGCAACCATCCCAGAATGTTAATGATTTAGCCCGACAGTTGGAGACAATTTTCATTCAAGAACACAACAAGACATTCTGAAGGACACTATCCGTGAACTTTAGTAGTCTGCCCCACACTGGGTGACATCGTGCTACCAGGCCAGAGGTGGACCAACTCCTTATTGACTTCCTCCCTTTGTATACGGTCAAACTCTAAATCCTTAAATTGTTCTGAAATTTTAATCGTTTCTTTTTCTATGTATGGTCTTTACATCCACTAATTTTTATCACAATCGGACAACTCCTTCTTGGTTCGTCGATTTTTTTTGTTATAGAGTGTATATATATACTGTTCTTGTGTTGAAGACATAATCTCTCGATGTATGGGATGCCCTTGATGTATTATCTCAAAGTTTCCATCTTAATACCATCATCGTAGAGCTTATTTTTGTTGGTGTTGTTAATTAGGCATATTGTTAAGGCTTTCTTTGGTTTTCGGGAATTCACTGTGAGTTCCTGTGTAATTTTAATTAAAGGTTTGCGTCTTAAATCCTGGACAATGCCGGGCACATTTTCTAGTTATATAACAAATTTTCTCTATATCATGTTATTGAAAAGCAATAAAACTATTTATTTTATACGAAATCTTAATGGCAAGTTTACCAGTCCCTATTTTCTGTGTGTACACATTAAAATTTCAAAACTAATAACTGTATTTTATTGTCACCTGACTTGTGTAATATTTATCATTTTCACTAATCACAATTGAATTAGATTTGGGTGCAAATGTTTGCATAGTCTTAAATGCATCAAGAAGTATGGTCTCGAAATACCTCATAATGTGCATTTTAATGATTATTTTTTCTTTGTGCCTTTACAATATAATATACTTGTTCACCTGCCATGACACTTTTCTAAAATTACATAAAGTTAGTTCATGTAGTAACTTATGAAAATCCATTGTTAAAACCCTGAAATCCTGTCAATTAAATCCTTGAAAAGATAATATGGTATCTGGCTGACTATGGATAATGTTTACTGATCCATGCAAACACGTTTGTTGTAAAATGTTTATTTAGCAGAGTGAAGTAGAGTTCTCATGCCAGCAATACAAATTATGGAATATTCAAATGGGCATTGTTTTGAAACACTTCCAACCAATTTTGGTAATTTTTTTTGCATATAATTGTATTTCATTGGGATCAAAGTCATGACAAATCCTCAAATTTTGAACTTTTAGTTGAAAAAATTGTAAATTGATTAAAAGTGATGCAATTTTATCTTTGCAGGGATCGTACTTGGTCCCTATAGTTCCTAAGAGTGTCCCATGTTTTTTAAATTTTTATGGTTTTCAGTATATTCAATATGACATTTCTTTTGGGTTATTTTACTACATATTTAAAGCAAGAACCATATCAATAAGTAAATATTTTTTATAAAATATGGCTAAGATTCTTTCGGGACATTTTAACATCGAAAAATCCAAACTTCTGTTGCCAATTGTTGGAGAAGTTTCCATCACACAATCATAAAACTTTTTGGGTGTCTTTTAATGCAATGAATCAGTTAGTGTACAAATATTTTTACTCAGCTTGTTTTTTTTATCCCAACTTGCCACTGTTGGGGGGGGGGGGAAGTGCATTATGAAATACTAAAACATTCTAAATGATTCTAAACATTCTAAATTCATGAAAAAAACTATCTCTGAAAGCTGCAAAAGTTCTAAAACTTGTAAAGTTCATCTAACATAAATCTGAAAACACTGAAATACTTCTGAAAAATGTTCTAAAGTTCCTCAAACCTGAAAACATTCCAAAAAAGTTTCCAAACCTTCTAAAGTTCCTAAAATTCATCTGAAAAAGCTCTAAAAATAAACTGAATTCTTAAATAAACAGAAAGTGTTAAATAAACAGAAAGTGGACCTATTGACCAGTTTCCCTACGTGTACAAATATGTACTCTACATGTAATTAAATGGAACTTTCCTAAAAATATAAAAAACATGCATTAAAGTAAAAGAGAGAGAGAACACAGAATTTAGGTTTTCAAAATCTAACGTTTATTAAAATTTTAAACTTTATTTTAAAAGAATTTTTAAAACATTTTACATCTCATTAACTAAAATCAAACATCTTAAATAATAAAAATAAATGGAATGGCCGGTCGTATAGTGGTAGAAAAACGTTAGAATATTAAATTTTAAAGTTAACAATATTAAACTTATTCAATTATTTGTCGAAACTGGAATTTTAGATAAAAAAAACATAAGTTAGCCAAAAGGGAATTTAGAACAAAATTTAAAAGATAACCACAGGTTCAGATGACCTAAAGTATATAAGTCTAAAGGGGTCTTATTCTACTAACACAATTAAACTGAAAACAATTGGAATATAAACATATTTTAACTATTGAGAGATATAATTAGCAAAGGTTTCACCAAATGCTCCAAGGAACTGCAAGGATCAGCAGGAAGGAACTTCACAGGGAAAAGTCACCAAAGATCCCAAGGAACACCTCTTGAAACGCAGAACACAGCAAAGGAGAATTATGTCCATCTCTAGAGAGGAAAATCCTTAACCGGATCCTTTTTCCAAGGGGATATTCCCAAACAGGATGTTTAGTAATGATGGAATTAAGCGATTTCTTCCAAACAGTGGTAGCTGACTTTTGGCATCAGAACAGAATACAGACCATATGTCCGTCTTACTTTTTGGAAATGTGCATTCCAACCATCATAAGCAGAGCTACACTGCTTGACAAGATAAATAAACTCTTAATTGGCCGGTAAGGATTCCTCGGCCGACATCGTAAACAGCTGGGAACACGGTGGATTACTAATTAAATGACTGAAGAGGCAAGAAATCAAAACATCCAGTCTGTATAGACACAACAATTCTCAGCCATCAGACGCAACATTTTCAACAGCTCTTGAATGTTTAGATTAAAATTCGAACAATAAATAAACAGAGCACAATTAATGGGCCGGGAATAAAAAAAAGAACTTTCGTTCCTCAGAACGCTCGCCGGATTCAAACTACGGCTCGCGCCGAAGCGCTGAAAACAACAACTTTAACAGATCACATCTTAGGTTCTAATCAATAAACAGAAGAGAGCGAAAAAACGCGCGATTTTACTTATATACTCCGAAACATCGCTGCCACAGATTGTAAACAAAATTATCGATGAACGATAAAATAATTAATGACAGACGATTTTAATATTACGGTCAACCAATTAAAAACTCGAAATTTTAAAGCAGACGAAAATTAAAAGGAAATGAAGTGAAACGATTTGGAAATGTACGAATTCGGCAATAATTTAAATATGGACGATTCTGAAATATTTAAAAAAAGCTGAAAATAGAATAAAACTGAAAAATTGCAATGAATTAACCAATTTTTAACAGAGAGCAATAAATTTGGAATCAAACTAAAGGGAATTAAAAGGGCAATAAATGGAATTGCAAATTAGCCAATTTAAATAAATTTAAATTGCCAAATCCTAAAAAGAACGAACTTTCGCCGTTTTTAACACAAAACCTATAGAATAGAACCTATTTGAACAAAGAATATCAAAAACCTAAACAATTGGAAAATGGATAACTAGAAGAGAAATACTATGTAAATAAGACCCCTGAACACATTTAAACAAAAGCAAAATTTCTAAAATAATTAAATATCCAAAAGTATAACCCAACACCACATCGACCCATCAAGTACATAAATGAAACTTATGTCATTCATTAGCATTTAACAAAACAAATACAAATGTGGAAGCCTTGCATCTGTCCAAGGTAGTATATTTCAAGATATTGAGAGATCAAGTTTTTCAACATGCTCATTACTTGGATTGTAATTAATGTGACAAAGAAATGACGTATTTTGACTATAAATAAAAACTAGCTATACCACATCCCGCATTAAATAAAAAAAACCTTATCTTTTTTCGTTTATTATGCCTAAAATAATCAAATTTAAAAGTGGAGTTAAAGTTAAAAGACAAGCTAAAAAGTGAACTTGAAGCGTTAATATGCATTGAGAAAAAATTAAGACAATCTTTTTTGGTTTGACTGTAACTGGCTGAGTGGTAGAAGTAAAGAAAGTTTTGAAGAATGCTTTTTTGTTCTTATAGATTTTATGAGATTTTTGTCCCTTCTTTTGACCTGAAAGCACCCTAAAGTACCTTAAATTGACCTGAATATGCAATATGATCTCTGCTCTGGGAAATTTTTGATTATGTAAAAATGTACATGCAATCAATAGAAAGCAACATGTGTGTTTACATTCATGTAATACTTTAACATTGCTACTTTTGAGACTCTTTTCTGATATTAATTTTATGTTGCATTCTGCTCCAGTATATGTTACAAGCTGTTTGCGAATCAATCATAAGTAACAGATTGTGAGTTTTTACTGATATTTTTCTTTTGATTTACTTCGCCAGTCATCGTTAGAGTTTTCAAAATATAAATTTTTAAACAAAACTTATATAAAGCTAATAATTACTTACTTTTTGATAAATTTATCATTAATCAAACATTTTTGGACCTTTTTGTTGTAAAATGCTTATTTGTACTGCTTTTTATAGATATGAGAAGGAGCGCATGGAGATTGACAGAGTACATGGTATGACAGAAGAGGAGAGACGTGCTGAACAGAGATCAAATCCTCGTCAAGTGACAAACAAAGCTGCTAAAGGAAAATATAAGTTTCTGCAGAAATATTATCACCGTGGTGTATTTTTCTTGGTACGTAACTTTCAAATTCTGCCTTTTTAATTTTGTAGATATTTTTGCATATTATAGCTTCTACCCTTTCTTCATCTCCAATTCTTTGAATAACCATTTAGAATTTTAGAAATGAAATTCTGCAATTAGCTGAAAAATTTTAATTAAGGATTTTTTAAAAATTTGAACTGAATTAAGAATTAAATTAATAATAAAATCTTTGTATAAATGCAGTATAGAATAAAATTTTGCAGTCAATCAGTTTCGTAGGCAAAAAATATCCTTATTTTTCATAACAAGCAAGAAACGTAATATCACGTGTTTGAGCAAGTTTGGCATCCTCGGCGAAATTGCAGTGATGGCTGAAAGGAGAAAAGTTGCTATTGCCACATAGAATAATGAAAGAGGTAAAATCAAGGAGGCAAGAAAATGAGTGGAGGATACTAAGAATCAACAGTAAAATCCACAGATAACAGAAAGAATAGCAGAAAACAAAAAGTAACAGAAAATAAATAATAAATTTTCTTTAGTTTCTGCCATTGTTTATTTTCTATTTCTTATTCTGCTATTATTTCCTTTCTCTGTGGTTTCTACCATCCATTTGTAGTATCATGACACTCGTTTTACTGCCTCTTTGGTTTATCTCTTTCATTTCTCCTTATGGTAATGGCAACTTTTTACCTCCCTTTCACCACATTTGCTATTCTATCGCAAATGCTGTATTTGCTTGAATAAGGGAGGTTGCACTTCTTGCTTGTTCTGAAGAAGAAGGCTGTTGCTTCAGAAGAAGTTGTACCTTCAAAACCAATTGACTCTTTTATTATATGCTGTATTTATATGAAGATTTCATATTAATTTAATTTTTAACAGTAGTTTTTGAATATTTTTCTTTATTGAATTAAGAACATTTGATAGGGATTAACTTAATCACAATGTAAAGTACTGTGCAAATAAAATGTAAAAATGATATAATCATTTTGGAAATGCTTGAATTTCCTTCTTTGGTTCAACAAGTTTAGAGCTGATTGATAAATGAGGGTTAATTATGCTGCATTAGCGAAATGGCCAAATCACAAAATCAAGTGGAGTAGTGGCAAAATAGAAGTAAAATGAGAAAAAAAATAGTAAAAGGCAGAAAATAACCCCTTCTGTATTATTCTATAGTGATTTCATTTTACATTTTCTCCCAATATTTTGTTCCATTGACTTTTAATGAGAAATAAAATCTTTGGTTTATCAATCTAATGTTGACTAAGTATGTCTATTTTATAGGAAAGTGTATAAATTCTTATATGCCAAAGAATGTTTACAAATATGTCAAAATCCATTTCCCCCCTTATAAATTGTAACTTTAAATTTTTTTTTTCACACATAGTAAGAAGAACATTTCTTATATCGTGTGGTTTAGTTGTATTGTGATTTGCAAAATATGAATCTGTTGTATTTTCTCAGATTTACCTGTTTTAAGTATATCTAAATAGGTCAACTACTTTTAAAATGATATATGCATCCTGCTTAATGTCTGCATTTGAGTTTGGCTAGTGTAGATTGAAATTGTGCCCATTTTGTATTGTATATTTAACTTTAGAAAGCAAATGACGTTACTTTATCTTCTATACTTTGTTTCATTTCAAGCATGAAGCTTCTACAAGCCACTATGGGAACCATAAACAATTGCAACCCTTACTCAATTACAGGAGTTGCCAAAATGGCCTTTAAGCACACTTTTATTATTTACACGACTGACTGTGCAGTATGTCAAACGTACATACCAATTTTAACCCGTTAGATGTTTAGTATTAAATAAAAATGAATGAAACTCATTTAAAATAAATATTTTTTATAATGTATAGTTCATAGCAGTTTATAAGATTACAAATAAAATGAAAATTCATAGAAATATTTTTCACTTTATATTAAGAAGATTTTAAAAATTCAGGTTTTTTTTTGTGTGTCTGACAAATCTACCTAATTCTTCATATGCAGACAAAATCCATTTTTATGTTTAAATATTTTATAATTCAAAATATTTTTTATAATATATAGTTCATAGCATTTTATAAGATTAATGAAATTAAATTTCTTTCATAGAAATATTTTTCACTTTATATTAAGAAAATCTTAAAAGTTGAATATTTTTTCTTGTGTCTGACAAATCTGTCGAATTTTTCATATGCAGACAAAATCCACTTTTATGTTTAATTAGCTGCAACTAACTTTTTTAAAATTTTCAATACAAAATTATTTATTTTGATTTACAAAGCATACACACATTTCTTCTACAATGATGAAACCGGCAGATTTTCAAATAATACAGTGCTAAAAATTTCTACTTTTTTGAAATTTTCAAAATTTCTAACTTTTCCAGAATTTACTTTTGCAGAATTTCAATTTTTCTTGTAAATAAATCAGGCTTTTGCAGTTCTACACAGGTACAGTGGATTATCTTTCCTCAGGTTCAGCTTCTAATAATAAACAGGGAAGGACTTAAATGTAAAGTAAATTTTAATGCTGGATGATTATTAATTCAACACTTACGCTTTGTTCAAACATAGATTGAAACAAATGAGAGTGGATATTTATTTCAGGTTTACAGGATGATTGATTAGAATCCTATTGTACAGTATTACAAGTTTTCCAGAAATTTAAATTACAAATACTATACTTTTACTTTTCACTGGAATTGCGAAAATCTCAGTTGTGTTTTTATGGCTTTGTGTAGTACGTTAATGCAGTGAATTAAGCAAAACAGCTTTGTTTTGATTGAACATAATTATACTAATTTTGCTACCTGGGATAAAAACTTCAAGGAGCTGAAAATTCTAAAACTTTACTCTAGTAGAGTTTTCTTCGTTCCTAAGTTGAATGATAGGTATTTTAATGAAAAACATTTTTTAGGCCAAAATGTTTAAAGAGATTTTAATTAGAGAAATGAACTTTGCAAAATGTAACACCCTGCATTCAAGGCCAAAACATCAACTTTGTTCGATCACGATTATAGCCGTTCAATAGAAAGGAACATGGGATAAGCTGTTAAAATTCCAAATATTCAGTTGTTCTGGATACCCATGACTGGAAAGTTTTAAAATTATACAAAGTAGTCTTTCCAATTTCTTTATTTTAGATAACGTATTTAACTGTGAAATTTTTGTGTTGCCTATATTAACATCTAACTATAAATTAAAGTTCCTATGACAATCTTACTCTATGGGGACAGTATTGTAAAGGGTTTTAGCTGACTTAAGTTTCATTAATGATCTACAACATTTAACAAACACATACTTTATTCCAGCTAACTTTGCTGACAACTCAATACACAATTACATACACAGAATATTTACAAGCTAGCACTATCATATCATTTCCTCGACCTAATCTTAAACCTTTCATTACTGAACTGAATTATCAATACTAACCAATTATTAAATCATAGCTATCTGTAATCACAGTATGGTATTTTGCAGCGTGCTTCCTTGAATGAACAGACCAACACCACACTCTCGTATACCCGAGCTCTCCTTATCTGCTCGTTATCTCATCTCTTCTTTCAATCTAATTATTCGATTTGTCTATCTGATTTCTGCCTAATGCTTGCAGCCTTTATAGTCCTGGCCGGTCTTGAGTACATGACTCTCGAATACAGAGTTGAGGCGTTTCGTGCATAAATTAACATAATGAACAGTGAATTAAGTATACAATACTAGAATCCCCACAATCTCATGTCCTGTTTCTCCTATATAAAAGTATTTAAAGTGCACCAACATAAATTGATTATGAGTGCTGCGACTTTTATTCATCTCTGATTATTTCAAAATTTTGGTGCATTACAGGTGCTCATATGTATATCACATTACAGGTGTTGTTGTTGTTGAGACCCAGACCGTCCGACCTACCAGAAAGGTGTGGAAAATGTTTTCCATCCCCCTACAAATGTTTGTGATAGTAGTTATTCTCCTAGAAACATTGTTTTTGTGCCTTTTCTTAATAGTTTTTCAATTAGGGTTGTTGTTTGTAGGCTTACACAAAATTGAACAATAGCTTAAGCTTTACTTAATTATGTAATTTAGGTCCTTAAAATGTCCTTGTATTTTATGGAGTAGGAACCCTGGAGAATAATTGCTTTTATGTTGAGAACAGTTATTGATCAAATTGAAAATGTAGATGTTTTGGTCACTAACTATAAATTAATCCTTCTGTCTGCCTGTCTGTTTGAGAATTCATGTAAACATTTTTCCACCCAAACTATTCAACTGATTGAAAACATATTTGGCACAATGATAGGCTGTTATTTATATGAATGGGAAAATATTATAAATTCTTTGAAAAATTTTTGTATTATGTGTAGTGAATGCAGCACTTACATGTGCATTTTGATTTTTTTTTGTTCTCCTAAGATAACCAGATATTAATTCCAAATTGAATTCAAATTGTGTATTGAAAAAGCAAAATTTTAGTCCAGGTAGATGTTAAAGTGCAAGGAATGTCATGGAAATATAAATACTTTTGATTTTAACTGCCTTTTGTACTTTATGTACTTAATTGCTAAGGTACTGTAATTCTAACTCTTTTTTTATTTTAACAATTAGCATTCTAAATTTTACTCCATTGATGTTATTTATAAAACAAGGCTTTTAATTATTTTTTTAAATTAAACTAGCTATTGAAATAGTTTCCAAGCTAAAATATGTAATATGTTTGTATGATGTTATGAACTTTAATTCCATGAAACAATGCCTATGACTTTAGCTTAAAACAAGGATTAAAGTGATCAATTTCTTGAGTTTGTTTAGAATTAATGGATATTTTCAAACCCTGCACAACATGTCAAGTTATAATACTTCACTAAATTCCAAATTTTAGAATTGATGAATGGTTCATCAAATTACCAATTTGATGCAAATTGCAAAATGTGCCTATTCATACTGTATTTGACTTATATACATGCTTAAAAATGTATTGTCATAATATTTTCATATTTGTGGAGATTCATATTTGTGTTGATTTTAAGCAGTTAAATCATTTCATAGAAAATATTGTTATACAATGTGGTAATTTTTTTTTTATTCATGTAAAAGTCTATTTACTAAATTATGTGACAAAAAGTTGATTAGTTACAAAAAGGAAGTTGATATTTAAATTAAGCAGGCATCAAACAAAACATGGGAGGAATACTAAAGCATGTTTTAGATAAATTATATTTTTCTATGCTTCTCTTAGAAAGTAAAGTGAAATGCTTGTAATCAATAATAAGAAAACACTTTGTGCAGAAGATCAGGAAAACTTGAGTAACATATTTAAGTACAAATAACAATGCAGCATACAACTGTTTCAAAGATGTGCTGGGTCCCCTTCACCAGTGTTGGAAATTAAACAAAATAGAAGTCAAAAAAGGCGAAATTGGCTTATTTTGTCGTTTTGATTTTGGGTTTGTTAGTTCTCGCACAAATGAAAAGGATCAAGTATATTTTCAAAACATCTGTATGTTGCCATGTTATTGTACTTATTCTTAAATGTGCTTGCTCAAAATTTCCCTCATGAAATGCATGTAGTTATTTATGCCATATTTTTTTAAATTGCTTTTCTATATTTTTAATCATAATCTTGTGTTTAAAATCAATTTTATACTAAGTACATTATCTTTAAAGGATAATGAGGATGATGTATACAAAAGGGATTTCTCAGCTCCAACTTTAGAGGATCACTTTGATAAAACTATTCTACCGAAAGTTATGCAGGTAATCATGTGCCTTTATTATTAAATAGTCAAAATCATGTTTCGTTAATTTATTTGTGATATGGTGTTTATTCCTTTGTTTTGTATTAATTTTATTTTGAAAGTTGTCAGAGTTGTTAAAGTGTAAACTATATTTTGCTTATGATGTTTATTCCTTTTTTTTGTATTAATTTTATTTTGAAAGTTGTCAGAGTTGTTAAAGTGTAAACTATATTTTGCTTGCTATTTGAATACCAGTTGTATAATAGAATATTTATTTTTGCAACCCTTATTTGTTCTTTTAAAATATTTTTATGTTTTTAATTGTGGAAATTGTAAAATTTACCTGTATGTTACTAGTAGGCTGTAATTCAATATGCTACCTTAAATTCGAATTGTTGAATTTTCAGGAAAAAGAAATGGCTAAAATGTTAAAAACATTTTAAAGCCTTTAATATGGAACTAACTAATAGAGAATATTAATAAAAAAGTCACTAGTCTTAAAATGTGACTAATATTAAAAAATAACATTGGCAATAAACTTGCTTTGTGTTTTTTTTAAACTGTAGGCGTAGTCATTTGAGCCATCATGTGCACAAAACACCAGTACCATCAAATGCACTTTATACAGTCCAAAATAACTATGAAATAAATCATTAGATGGTCAAAGAAATGGGATATTGCAAAAAGTAGGATTAAATTCTAAAAGAAAATCTTAGGTGCAAATGATTTTTTAAATGCTTAAATCAAATGAAAACTTACCAAACATTGTTAGCAACTGCTTTAGCTCAAACCAGCAATTTGTTAGTCAACTTCTATAATCAACACCTTACCATTTGAATCATCAAGGACACAATTGTATAAATCGTAATTTAAATTCAGTAGGTTTGCAATGGTGAATATAAAATAGTGGATTGCTGCCAGCTTGTATGTGAATGATTGTAAACAAAGTAAATGCTTTGAGTTTAGATTATCATAGCCAGTAAACTTTACAGAATTAAATATAAATTTGTGAAAGTCAAAAATTTAAATCATACTCAGATTTTAATTTCTCTAATATTCAAAATTTAATAAAATGTTATTTATTTTTAAAGTGATCCGAAACTATACCAGAGATATTCACCATTGTGAACAGAAAGATCATATCTTATTCTTGTTTTTGTATCTATAAATGCTAGAGACATATTGAATTTCAGTGTTAATGGAAATCAGTGGAAAACGCATAATTTTTTTAAATATTTAATGAAAGTGTAAAAACATTATAAAAACTAATTACATTTTTTTATGTTACAAAGTAGCTATATTTTAAATGAATTTTCATTAGAATTTTTATTATCATGTTTATAATGATAGCAATCACTATTTTAGAGATAGTGATAATTTCAATCCAAAACATCATAAAAATAGGCTAACACAGAAAATAGGCTAACACATTTTAAAATTTAATAATAAATGGTAGTTAAAAATTATATATTTTAAAGTAAAGAAAACAGATTTTAAGATTGAAGTTACACCAAACAGCATGATCATATTCTTAGATGTCATCTCATTCAGCAAATTGACACTATATATATAGTTATGGTCAAAATGTAGTGCTGTGTTTTGTTTTGGGACAACCCTGCACTTTCAGATTGGGTAAGAAAGGAATGTGTAAATCTGGCAACCATTTCATAAATCTACTAAGTGCTGTTGATTTAATACACAAATGTATGTGTTGTGACACATCACAACACCTTTTTTATTTTATTATTCCAAATTAACATTTTTTTTTAATTCATTAAATATTTTATTTTACTTTAAATTTATTATTCCAAATTATCTTATTCTAAATTGCTTTTATTTTATATACTCATTAATAGGCCAATTGTCTCTTTTATTAAATTAAATCATAACGCGCGGTTGTATTCATATTTTCATGTACAGTCCATGCCCTCTTTCATACTGTGGTGAAATGACATCCTTTTTCTTTTGATGATTGGCAAAGGAACCTCCCTGGTTGCACAGAGGTTATTTTGTTTTTTTGCTGATGGCAACGTCAGATTAGGCGGGAGAATTTTTTTTGCTGACTCCCTCTTCTCTCGAAATTTCTGGACAGTGAAGGTCGTGATGTTGGTGGGGTCCCCTTTAGGGGGGATGCCTCGTGTCTTTGCCATTTTTATATTCATGTGATTTTAAGTTTTAAGTGATGTAAATGAAATTATTTTTTTTCTTACGGAAAATAAAAACTACATATATTTGTTTTTTGTGTTTCTGTTTATGAATCAAGTCTAAAATTCTTGGATGGATTTCCTGTAATTGATTGCTACTCCGTTGTCTCATCGATCATTTTTGATTAAAGTTATTTTGGCCAAGTTAAAGAAATTTATTTATTTCACAGTTTTACAGCAGCATGTGCCTCTATAGATATTTTCAGTGGATTTCACTTTTTTGCCAATTACTATGCAATTCTGGTCTTATGCAAGGATAGTTATGTCTGTTACTATGCATTTATGGTTTTTGGAACCTTTATTGGAATCGTTATGTTGGTATTAACTTGACATAATTATTATAACCATCTTTCTACTGTCCTTGTGGATTATTCTAAAAGATTTGTCCTCAGGATATGGAAACGAGTTAACAAGTCATCATGAAGATTGAAAATTTTAGCCATTTTTATTTATGCTTAGAAAAAGAATATTACAATAGCAAAGTTCATATTGATATTTCTGTGTGCAGTTTTCAATTTACATTTTGGAATCGTGTCCAGCTATTTCATTTTTTTTCTGCAATGCGAGTTTGAAACTTGAGTGTAGCAGAAAAGGTGCTGTTGATGTGAACATTTTCATTGTGGAACCTGTGACTTTGCACATATGCTTGGTCAAGTTTTCAGCATTGATTATGAGACATTAATATTGATTATGAGACATTTTACACTATTCATATAATATTTTTTATTTCGGGTCCTGATTTCCAGTAAATTTTTTTTATGTTGAATCTAATTCGTATTGTATTTTTTTTTTTTTTATACATTTATAAATTATTTAGGCGCTCACATACAAAATGGTTTTTTTATATTTTAATTACACAACGCATTGTATTATATTCTAAATTTTATTTCCCACTATACGGTCCCATTACATTAAGTATTTAATTAATTAATTTCCCTTTTAATTGTATGTGAGTGTCCGACCCAATCAGGTTTTGAGATATGATCATTCAATTGATTTTATTTTCTTTAATTAAGTCTCTTGAATGGTTGTATCACAACAGTATGTTTTATATATCATTTTTTCTGTAATACATTAATACTTATTGCTTCTTTTAGGTCAAAAATTTCGGACGTTCTGGCAGAACCAAATACACTCATTTGGTTGACCAAGACACCACAGTCTTTGACTCACCTTGGATGGCAGAGACTGCCCAGAACATTAAATTTCATCACAACCAATCTGGGGGTATGAAACAAGTCTTTGACCGTCCATCAAATACTAAGAGGAAGAAGTAAACTAATGTATATTTTATATTTATACAAAATGAAAAGATTTTTTTCTTGTAAATAGTTTAAACGTGTATATAAATAAATATGTCTTTATGAATGGAATTATTTTTTTAATATTAAAGTCTTTCTCCAGCACTGAGAAGGGGGGGGGAGGGCTCCAACCCTGCTTGTAATAATTGTCGTCCTTCATTTTTATTGTCTGACTAGCAGCATACCTGTTCTTTGTACGGAGTATATAATATAAACTTATAATTCGTAATCATGTGCAAATTTTGTTAAAATATTAAATTTATTGCTCCTAAAGAGAAGTTTAAGAATATCTGTTCTCACTATGCAAAATTATCTTTATGAGCAGATCTGAAGAATAAAACATCCTGGCCCCTTTTGTAAGCAAATTTACAAAAAAAAAAAGGAATTTAATCAATATATGCAACCCTGCACTACTTATATTGTTGCAGATTAGAAAATATGCCAATGTGTTAGTAGAAGATTACCTGTATTACAATATGAATCTCAAAAATATTTGCCAAAATAAAATAGATGACATAATAAATTAAAAATATCAATAATCTCCGTACTCTTTATACCAGAAGGTTGTAATTGATTCCAATATATGCCAATATATATAAAAAAATATGCCAATATACCTGTACTACTTATATTCTCGTAGATTAGAAGATATACCCATGTATTTGTAGAAGATTACTCGTACAACGTACAATATATGAGTTTAAACAATTTTTGTCGTAATAAAACAATTGCATAATAATTTGAAAATATCAATAATCCCCGAAAATATCAATAATAATAACGTTTAAACCTGAAGACTGTAATTGATATTATCCAGTCAAAAATGCTATAAGAGAAATCAAATCGTTCTTTTCTAAAATATATTTTTATATCCATTTATTTATTATTCAAATTGAAAAAAATAATAATTAAAATTAGCAGAGAGATTTAATTTAATTGCGTTTCTGAGCAGCATGATATAAGATAGAATCTTCCTCATAAACTGCGAAATTAAATAACCATTTTGATTTCTTTATATTTTTCATTGTTCAGTAAAAGCTTGTGAAATATAAATCATGGAGATAGATTTCCCATTTAAATCATGTTTCAAACAATTCATGTTTTCAGAAAGTGACTAATTGGCGCAAAAAATCTCCCATCAAACTCAGAGATAAAGTTTTAATTCACTTTCAAACGATTTTCAAGCTTTTCGTTTGGATAAACCATGGAGTTAGAAAGTAGAACTCCTAGGGAAAA
Source organism: Amaurobius ferox (assembly GCA_951213105.1). Lineage (NCBI taxonomy): Eukaryota > Metazoa > Arthropoda > Arachnida > Araneae > Amaurobiidae > Amaurobius > Amaurobius ferox. The sequence continues at coordinate 26,084,256 of OX578148.1, forward strand.
GTTTCGTTTTTCTTTAATATCTCAACAACCCCTGGTCTTAGGTACTCGAAACTTGGGCTAAATTTATGGGGGTCTATTTCAAGGCTATCCACAAAATGTCATCAAATTTGGTTCAGCAGTTCTTCCGTGATGATGTGACAAACGAAAATTTCATTTTTTTACTAATATCTCGAGAACCACTGATCGTAGAAACTCCAAAAGTAGACTAAATTTTAAGTAGGACTATTTCCAGGCTACCCACAAAATTTTATCAAATTCGGTTCAGCTGTTCTCCCGTGATGACTGGGCAAACAGACAGACGGACAGATTTTCAATTTTATTTATATAGATGACTCATTTTTATTGTACATGACTTTCGCTACAGACTCAAATTCACTTTCTTTTTCATATTTCATTAAATTGTGTTTTAATAGCACAAAATACATGGCTAATTATGCAAAATTACACTGAATTGGCAGTTTTATTGTAATTTTTGTTTCCATGCAGCAACTGGATGTATTTTCAAAGGAGATGTAGCAAAAATACAAAAATATAAAATATCTTGAGAGCTGTTAATCCTAGAGTTATGGGGTTAGTCTTATTTTTGTTATTGTAAAAAATTACGTATAAAACAAGTATTTAATTGATGCATTTGAGTATATACATTAGATTTTGGCAATTTTTGTGGGTCATTTTGCAAAAAAAGTCGAGTTCCTTCTTTCCAAATCATACTAAAATGTCATCAGTATCAGTGTATTCCACGGGAGATTTATTTACTAAATTTTGTGAAATTTGGTTAATTAGAAAAGCTAGAGTGGATACATACATTGCGCAGACAGACACTCACACTGATGTCATGCTAAAGTAGTTTTCTTGTGTTCTAGAGTGCTTGAAACATGTAGACATGTAGATTTGTCAAAAACTCGAATTGCGATTTTCGATACAATTTCAATATCTTCCTTATACATTACTGTCTATTGTAGGGAAAGTAAAAAGAAATAATGATCTTGGGTTGTTCTACTCAGAGATGCTGTTTTCTATCCGTAGTTTTTCTATGGATAACAACTGCATACTACGGACTACAAAATTTAAGAATTTTCTTATAGAAAATTGATATTAAAGTACTATTTTTAAAAAAAATATTTCAGCAATTTTATACCATTTCTTAAGAAGCCATTACATATTGCTGTGAAGAGAATGAGCAATGGGAACTGTAATTTGGTTGCATGTTTTAGGTGCAAGGAGTGTACACTTGATTTCACCTTTGCCTACATCACAGTTGAACTCCTACACATAAACAATACTCCTTTTCCGGCCATCCAAGCAGTTACTCGAGTCCTTTGGATGAGTCGGACGATCTGGGTCTTCAACATAAACAATACTCCTAAATACATCCTATTTGTGTCATTCCTGCCTGCATCATTGTTATAAGTCCTGTCTCACAAAGCTCTTCACTTACTGCACCTTCCCAGGTGCAGTAAGTCGAAAAGCTTTCGACTTACTGCACCTGGGAATATGCAGTATTCCTGAATACAGTCAAACATCCTTGACCAATTCATCAAAAATGCATTAGTAGTTAATGTCATCCAGGATATGTCCATATAGCTTGCACCCTTGAGGTTTAAATTTGTATCTAAGGTGCATAACATTAATGTGGTTCTGAACCAGATCCTTATTCGGAGCTATTTGTTTACATTTTGCGTAGCACAGCATGCATTTAGGATATAGAACATAATGTAAGATCTATTTCTTATTACATACGCTGCAATACTGCTAAACATTGCCAAACAATGCACAAGTGTATGTAAATAATGATACTGGCAAAGAACCCATATGATAGCAATTCAGCACTAACTATGTTATGTGAAATAAATGCCTTCTGTAACAGTTTTACTGTCCGTTACTAATCATTAAACAATGCTTTACAACTTTGTAATTGGCATTTTTAATCTATCATGCTTTGTTGCAGAGTTCATTATACTAACTTTTTTAATTCAACGCACCTACCTTTATAAAATTCTATGTGTACAGAGTATCTAAGAGAGCCGTTAAACACTCCCATAACTTTGTAAGATAAGGTCCATGCACATTAGGTTTATTTATAATAAAGTGGCTATGGCCAATTGAATAAATTGATTGCAGTGCCCCTAGCAGAGAATTATAAAAGTTCATATAACCAACTCAGCAATAAAGCAAGATAGACGAAAAAATCCAATTACAAAGTTGTAGAGTATTGTTTAATTGGTAGGAATTGACAGTAAAACAGTTACAGAAGCCATTTATTTGACACAATGTGTATACTGTGAATTTCTGTCATTTTCAGAAATACTAAAATAATCAACACTTACATGAAAGGAATCTAATGTACATCCATGGCTAGCACTATGGTAACTAGGTGACTTTCTAGGGTGCAGAAATTCTTAAAATTATTAGAATATTTTCCTTTTATTATGTTTAAGAAAATATAATAGTTTATTGTTCATAATACTGTTTAGAAAATTGTTAATTCATAACCAATTCATTGGTTTTAATCTTAATTTAAAACCAAAATCAACCTTTTACTTTCCCTGCAATACATGGTAATGTATAGGGAAAGTATTGGAATCATGCCGAAAATCACAACTCGAGTTTTTGACGGATCTACACATTTCGAGACCTCTAGAATATGAAAAAACTATTTTTTGCGTGACATCTGTGTGTGTGTCTGTCTGTCTGTCTGTGCAGATTTTGTATCCACTCTTAACTAAAAAACTAATGGACCGAATTTCACAAAATTTGGTACTTGTGAGCGAGTCTGGTGCTGATTAGTTTTGGGTACGATTCGGAATAAAAGAACCCGCCTTTTTTTGCGAAATGGCCCGCAAAAGCTTGTATCCACTTTAACTGAAAAACTGATGGACCGAATTTCACAAAATTCGGTAGATGAATCACTTGTGGGTTACCTTGGTGCTGATTAGATTTTGGTACGATTCGGAAAAATATGACCTGCCTTTTTTTGCAAAATGGCCCGCAAAAATCGTCCAAATCTAAACTAAAGAACTGGGTATACTCAAATATATCCATTAAATGCTGATTTAATACGTAATTTTTAACGACGAAAAGAATAAGACCAACCCCATTACACTAGGACTAGCCGTTCTCGAGATATTTTAGTTTTTCGTACTTTCACTACGCCACCTTTGAAAATAAGCCCGGTTACCGAATGAGAACGAAAATTGAATTAAAAGTGAAATAAATTTAGTTGAAGTAAAGAGAACGTTAATATAAGTCTGCAGGGAAAGTCATGTGCTGCCCACATCAGATTTTTTGATTTGTGATGAGCATTTTACTGTATGGAGCCGAAACATGGAAGTTAACAAGGGGCCAATGCCACAAGTTGATTGCCTGGCAGACTAAATGTCTGAAAAAAATTTTGGGAGTATTTTGGCTTTATGTTATTACTAACACTAAACTTTACAATAGTACTGGACAGGAAGCAATTGAGATGGAAATAAAAAGTCGTAGATGGAAATGGACTGGATATGTCTTAAGAATGCCGCTGCATAACATCCCTGCTATGGCACTTACTTGGGTACCTGAAGGAAAAATATCTCGGAGTTGACCCATGCTAACTTGGAGGAGACTGCTAGAATAAGAGAGGAATTTGATGAGATGGGTGAGCTGGTCAGAAGCAAGGACTGTGGCACAGGATCGACCAGGGTGGCGACGCAAGCTGAAGGCCTTATTTGCCACAAAGCATGATGAGTGATGATGAATTCATTGGTTTAAATACTAACAGTACTTAATAAGTAAAAACAAGTGCAAAGGATACGGAAAATTCAATATAATTAAGCACAAATTATTAAAACTAAGTAGCATACAGCTGTTTTGGGGGTACTTTGGATCCCCTTCTTCAGTGCAAGATAGACCAACAAATCTACAGTCAAAAAGATGAAAAGGGCACAAATGGAAGAAACAGAGGGTTATATGTAATGTACCCAAGTCAGTGATTAACAGTTCACCTGAGAGTGCCAATCAGAGTGAAGAACAGCACAGCCAATTCAAACACAGGACTAACACACAAGATTGAACTGCCCCCAAACACAACAGAAATGTCCACATATGACGAGACAAGTCAAAACAAGATTAAATTGAAATCAATCTTCTGTTTCTTCCATTTGTGCTCATTTCATCTTTTTGACTTTAGTTTTATGGGTTTATCTTGCACTGAAGGAATGAATCCAACATATATATCCTCAAAATAGTGTTTGTTGCTTTGTTTTAATAATTTGTGCTTAATTACACATTGTTAGTTTTCCTTTATTACTAACAATGCCCTTAAATTTGATTCAGTTTGGATCTCATTGATCTCTATATTTTTATTTAATTTTTAAATGTCTGGTTAAAAATGGCCTTCTGAGAGAAGTCCAATGGCACAAACTAAAGGCCTGAAAAGATAAAGAGTAAGCAACGTAGGCGGGTTTCTTCCTGAAATACCTTTGTAGGCAGAAAGCATGTCTGTACTTTGTTGAAATTATCACTAAGGCGTCTGAATGGGGTGATCTTACAACAAATGATATAAACTCTTAAGACAAGAATTTCAGAAATTGAAAATATTTCTGGAAAAAACACAGAAAAAAATATATATATATATATGTAAAAAGATATTAAATTGCTTATTGCTAAAAGGTATTTTAAAATAATATAATTTTTTACTTTATTAAAAGCAAATAACAAACAAACCAAAATCGTCAATCATGCGCATATGTTTGTTGCCATTCAGCAAACAATAATAACAGACACATGGAAAAAACACAGAAAAATATATATATATATATATGTAAAAAGAATTGGAGAGTACTGCAAAGTCTGCAAAAGAAGATGTTATTGTGCTTGAATTAATATTTGAATTACGGTAATCCTGCCAAATGGTCCTACTAATGCAGTGGCAGTTTGCTGCAGCTTTTAATACAACGTGAACTACAGCAGGTTATACCACATCATCTTCCTTGGCTCAAAAAACAGATTTTCTCCTGTATGCTGCAAGAGAAGACTACCAAATGGTTAAGAAATTTTATTGTTGGAGCGCCTAATTGGTGTTGGCAATGATACTTGGTATGGTAGGTTGGCGCTCGCCAAAAATTGAGCAATGCTGCAACCCTTTTGTAACCAGCAGTTGTGAAATATTCTTTGACTCCTTTGGGCCAGCGGGAGTTCTCTCCCCAATAAATTGTGTGCGATATGGTTGTGATGAAAATAAATCATTATTACAGTCCACTTTGAGTAATTAATTTTGAGCTATCCCCGCAGTTATCATTCGACAACAAAAGATAGTTTTTTGTTTTTACTGTAGTGCAAAAAAAAAAAAAAAAAAAAAAAAAAAAAACCAGCCAGCAGTGGTTCCAATCCGATGAAACCGAAATGATTTTGTGTAAATACCTTTCTTTGTGGGTGGTTTGTCTTCTTTAAATATTTCCAAAACAGTTCAAAATTATAAAATATTGAAATTAGAACAACCTTTTCAAAATATTAAAATATCGGAATTATAAGCACTATATTTTGAGAACAAAACCTAATCTGAAATCCAATTTATATATGCTTGTAGGGCTTTCAAAGGGCTGCAAATGACTTACAAACTATTTATAGCTAAAAATTGTAGTTTTTGCTCTGATTTCAGTCAGATACTCCAACTATGGACTTAACATCAAAATATCAAATTATTTTATTAACTTTCTTTGCATATGAACTAAAATTATACAATATCAAGATTCAGTTGAATCTATAAACTTGCTTGGTGTCACAAATACATATTTGGATTTCTTACTTCCATTTCTTCACTTTAAACCTCACCAATCATTAAACATTTGTAGAATCTCCCAAGTTCACCCCACTTATTAAAAGCAAAATAAAGCATCTTGTGCTTGTGTATAAATATTTCATCAAGGAGAAAAGACATTAAGCTACAACACACATGACATTTTAAATCTTACAACTGTCCCTCCCATGGTTAAATGTTGGTTGGGCCTAACTGTACGGATATGAAGAATCTTCAGTGAACATATGGAACTTGTACTCTGGTTTAAGATTTAATTAATCAGCTGAGCGTTATAAAATAAGACACAAATATTGTATATTAAATGTTCTTATTGCTAAAAGGTATTTTAAAATAATATAATTTTTTACTTTATTGAAAGCAAATAACAAACTAACTAAAATCGTCAATCATGCGCATATGTTTGTTGCCATTCAGCAAACAATAATAATGGACATAAATTACTTGCATTATCTTATCGAAATTATCTTATTTGATGATACTTCAGTCATGACGGGAAGAAGAAGGTAGAAGTGCTTTGAGCTGTCTGAAATTGAAATTACAGTAACCCTATAGAAGACCCCAACCAGGCACAAATATCAGCCTGTTAGAGATTCTGTGCATCAGCAGAGTTTTATATAGTTTTCCATTTGCAGCTTGTTAAAATCTTGTAAATATGTGATTTTTTTTATGATTAATATTCATAGTACAGTTGAAGCTATCAATCTTTCCTTATACTATTATATCATTTGGGAATTATAATTTTTTCACATAGGAAATAATGTTTTAAAAATCTTAAAATTTGAAAAATAGAGTTCTCTCACTCTTTCTCTAATCATTAGAATAACTAAAAATTCTATCTAGTTCTAGTTTTCTCATAATTTACACTGAAACTGATATAAGTATATAATATTTTAAAGGGAAGGTGTGGATTGTATTACTTTTAATCTGGTTGCCCCCCCATATGTCACCCCCACCCTCAAGGATGTGGTAGAGGAAGGAGGGTACAGTCCCTGTGGATGCCTTCCCCACTGGGTTCTGGTTTAAATTGGGTGGCTCTTCCCTCCCATCCAAACAGTTACCTTACACCATTCTGGTAGGTCGGACGGTCTGGGTCTCAACAACAACAACCCCCGACCCCCAGAAAATCTTGAAATTGCACTCCTGGATAATAGTTATTCAGATTTTTGGTTGGTTAAAATATAATTAAAGGACAAACATGTATCCTCAAAACCTATACCGTTTATTTACAACTCTTTATAAGAAATCGAAAGAATTGTGATAATTTTCTTTTTGCGAGATATGAGCAAAAAAAATGCAAAACAAAATAGTACATCTTCTATTGAATAACAACACACTATGCGCCGGATTTGTCCCTTTAAATACCTATACAATATACATACAAACAGTTTCAGTAACAGATTGAATATGCAGATTTTTGTTTGAAAAAAATATAATTAAATAATGAACACAGTTTTCCAAGACTTACACCGTTTATTTACAACTCTTTATATTATAACAAACCAAAATAGTTGTGATAAAAAAATACAAGGTGTGCAAAACAGAAGACAAAATAGAAAATTTCCTATAGAATAACACTGAGTGCTGCTTTTATTTGGATCTGTTTTGTTCCTTTAAATAACATTACATGACTTCTTCTGGCATTCCCGAAACCCTATTGTTAGCTGGATTAGGGCACCTCCACTTTCTTCCCGCCATTGATCCTCCATTAGAGATTTTTGATAATAGAAACCTAATAGTTCATCTGGAAATAATTCTTTATTGAAGCCCTTACTGATGAAATAGTAAATTCAAGTTTGTGACATCCCTTGTTGCATCGCATGGTATAACATAATTCTTGAAGTCAATCTTACAAATAAGCTGCTACAAAATAAGAAAGCTTTATTCAGCTGTAAGATAATTGCAAGATCTCACCCATCCAAATGGATACCTTACACCTTCAGGTAGGTCAGGCAGTCTGGGTAGAAGAATTAGAAGATAATTGCAAGTGACTTAAGAAATATCTAGTGGACTGCGAGTATGATGAGGTTAATTAATAGTTAAAAATTTAAATTTTGCAGTATGAAGAAAAAGTAAAGTTAAAATCAAGCGATTACTAAATCTGGAATTGTAAATTCTACTCATATTTACTCTAGTACTGTTTTCACGAAAAATTTTGATTTTGATGCCAATATATGTTTTAAGACTTATGAACATGTTTTAGAGTGAAACTAGTTTTAGAGTGATATCCATTTGTCTGTCTGTATGTGGTCAATTTCTTGTGTTCGCAATAGCTGCCACAAATATTAATATATTTTCGCTAAACTCTATTTTTTGACTTTGTTATCAAAAAATTTAGAACTAGATAGAATTTTTTAAAATTTGAATGTAAACTTTGAAATTTTATATTTTCTTAATATGACCGCATTGGACAAAGTGTGACACAATCATGCATAAAAGAGGTTATTTATGGATCAGTGATCACGAAACTTAATAGTTACAATCACTGTAGTGAAAAATAGCCAGAATCAGTGTTTCTTTCAGACATACTTCCCGGGGGGGGGGGGGGATAGGTAGCAAAAACCCCTGCAGAAATTTTATGTTAACCTAGTTGTTTCTATTTATGTGATACAGCATTTAGATATATTTATATAGGACAAATAGAAAACTTGCCCCCCCCTAAAATTTCCATCACCCCCCCCCCCCCCCCGGTCAAAAGACCTGATAGAAACACAGGTGCGATTCAATTTTTGTGTTCGTGACGTTTTTAGCCCCACCCTTGTGGGGGGGTTGACAACGTACCCTTGGTTGACAACGTACCCTCCAGAGGGGTACGTTGTCAACATTGATATCAATTGAAAGATTTTTTGAAACCCTTTAAAATGAAGGGTTGCATCCTGTAATTGTGATCATTTGGGCCAGCAATACATATTTTTCAAAAAATTTCTTTAACATTTGCAGAAAAAAAATTTACAAGCTACTTAAAAATAGATTCTGGTGTAAGAAAGTCGAGTAGGGCCACATTTCAGAACATTTTTCATTTTTCAATGAAAAGGAGTTGTGTGTGTATGTGTGTGGGGAGGGGGGGGGGGGACTTCTCTTGTTTCACTCTCTGCTATGAAAGACATTCTCGATTATACCCTCGAGCCTGAGGAATTCTTTTGGCCTAACGGTACAGCGTGGGATCAGTAAGCTCTTAGAACCCTACAGAGTTATTTATGAATATTCAAAAGCCGATCTGTTACTATGCTAACTAAAACCATCCTGTCAATGTGTGCAAAATAGGTGTTTGGAATCCAAACTGAGTAAAAATGCATTCCTAGTCAGTTAGATTTATGAAAGTATGGAACTCTGTTTTTTTATTTATTTAATTAAATACACAATATTTTTATAAAACGGGATGAGTAAATAGTAAAATACAAAATATGTAATTTTTATTTCCTTTTGTACTTTGAAGTACTTTGTATTTCTGAAACGATCATATTTTTATTATTTTGTAAATTTATGTTGTGTATTTTTTTTTAATCACCTTAACAAACTTCCACATATTCTTGGTTTCCATACCTTTGATTTTAAAGTCTTATTTAATAATATAGATATTAAAGATTTATATAAAGTTATTATCTCTCTTTATAATGATTATCTCTCTTCCAATCGTGTTTCATTTAATGTTAATAATTAATTCCTATGCTATTGCACTTTGTGTTATACAATAATTATATTATCCAAAGTGTTAACATATACATGTATAAACATCTGGTGTACCCCAAGGGGACTGTAGTAGCAGTAATCTGGCTAACTTATATCTTTATTATTATGAACGTCATTTTTTCTCTAATTCTTATATCTATTCTTATTCTTATTCTAATATCTATATGTTAACGACTTAATTTATATTCTCATAGATGATTCCTATCCAATTAATATTGATTTTTACCCCTCTAACCTAGAATTAATCCCTAATAAGCCCAGTGTTAGTCAAATTGTAAATTATTTAGATTTAAATTTAGAAACACTCCATAATCATGTCATTACCAATCTATTCGATAAAAAAGATTCTTATAGCTTTACCATCATTAAGCTGCTATCATATCGTTCTTGTAATTCTATTCAATTGTTTAGAAACATAATTTTAAACCAGCCTTTTCGAATACACAGACTTCAGATCCTCAGTATCATTATCTCCACATCAATAATCTAAATGCATTTGTCAAAATTGCCACTATCCGGAATTTTTTGTTAATAATATTATTAATAATTTCAAATACACCACATAATAATTTTACAATTGCATTATTTATCCTTGCTTGGATAACTCATTTTTTATGAATTTCACCCATTCTTTTCACCTGAATTTCCACTTATCCTTAGTTGTCCTATACTGATTCCTATTTTTGAAAGTTTACTGTTAAAACTTTTCCGTTCCCATTCTCTCAAACGATCATTCCGGTGTTTCCTTACGCATTGACTGGATATGTTGTGTACTGTAGCTGTACTTTCCATGACAAACTCTCGTACACATGGAATCTGCACATGTAAGTTTCTATTTCTGTTTTTCATTTCTTATGGATTTTATTATTTTCCTTCTATTAGCCAGTAGACAGTTCCAATAGGGTTTATAGTTTAAAACTATCGACATTGTTAGAAACTGACTATTCGATCGGTTTTAATTTGGATTGTATGGCTGTCCTGATGAGTGTTGTTGTTGTTGTTACCCAGACGGTCCGACCTACCAGAAAGGTGTAAGGTAACTGTTTGGACGGCCGGGAAGTGCCACCCAATTTAGACCGGAACCCAGTGGGGGAGGCATCCACAGGGACCGTACCCTCCTTCCCCTACCACCAACCTCTCGGAAGGACTTACGGACCCACATGTTTAACGTGATCATACTCCGCGTGAACACGGCGGCAGTTTTGGCAGTGGCTGGAATCGAACCCGCTGATGAGTGTGTAATTCCAAATTAACCACCATTTTTTATGTAGTTTTAACTGATTGTTTTCATTGTTTTGATCTTTTATCTTAAACTAATTGTTATCACCTTTTCCCATTTTTGCCATGTTTGCTCTTTCATTTTTTATATATATTTTTATATATAAATATCTATTTATTATTGATTATTGTATGCATTCATACTCATGTCGTTTTCGATTGTATTTCATCATTAATTATTTCCCTCTTCCCCTTTTACCATTATAGCGATAAGTTACCTACTGTTTTTGTCCTTAGTCTTGGTCTATAGTTACTTATTTGTAATGGATATGCTTGCTAGAGATGGGTTTCTTGTACTTATTGTAGTTTATGCATAGTTTTCGATTATATATATATATATATAATAATAGTTTGAAAATCCAATGATAGAATAGAGACAAGCTGCAGCTCAAAAAACCCCAACATTAAAAAATGCCTAACAAATAAAAAAGTATCAAACAGAGAATCATCAATCAAGTGGAAAACAAAATGCAAACCCCTAGTCATCAAGCCGAAGACAAACAACAACCATCAATGGAAAGGAATCGATAATAGAAAATCAAATAAAATCCAAGCATTAAAGCTTTACATGAGGATGGACACATGGACTTGATGAAGAGTTTTAAAATTCTTCATCAAGCCCAAGTATTTTATCAAAATGAACACAAAATGCTTGTTTTTGATATCAGTGATAGATTATATCTCTAAACACTGATAACTTGGACTACATTCTGTGGTAAATGAAACTTAATGTTGATCTTTTAGCTTAATTATTATTAACCTAATATATATCTTAACATGGCCGTAAAATTGTACATAGTGGACTCATTATTAAATTGTACATTTGCATTGTGTGCCGCTATTAACCCTCCAATTGTTTATCTTTCGCGCGAGTTCTGTAAAAGAATTATTAATTAATATAGTACTAAATGGATTACATCATTTTAACTTTAACAATAAATCATTTATTAACAACATAAAATACTGAATTACTTATTTACAACAATTATTCTTCTTATTAATTATTTTGGCTGAGGGAGACAATGTGAGACCACTTAAATTGCCTAAAATGTAGTTAGGACCAGATATCATATTTGAGGAACACATACCTTCAAGTCTGTCTTGGACTTTGTTAGTAGCACGTACTTAATGTCATCCTTATTACTGGCATTAACTCGTAGTGTAATGCACCGACACGTAAATTCGTCGATCATATTTTACTGCTGGCTCGAACACTCACACCTTAAATGTCGTGCAGTACGACCGTTTCTTACCAAGTCATCCGTATATATCTTAACTGAGTATCACCATCATTCTAGTCATAATGTCGAGCAAATAGTTACTTCATCATCGTCGTTATGTCATAATGTCAGTATTGACCAAGTCATCGTGCTTCTATATTTTTTAAGTGTCGTGCTGTACGACCGTTTCTTACCAAGTCATCCATATATATCTTAACTGAGTATCATCATCGTTCTAGTCATAATGTCAAGCAAGTATTAACTCCATCATCGTTGTTATGTCATAGGGTCGTTCTTAAGTCATGGGTTGTGGCTCTTTTTTGCCTCAGGACTGTTACTCCCCATTTTCTCTCACTTGCGGCCTTCAGGGTTACGCAACAAGCACCTTCTCCATTGGTTAACCTTTCATCCAATGCCGTTACTTCACATTTTCTTAAGGGTTCGACTCCTCTTCTGTCTTGACACCCCTAAATTTATGGTTTTATCTGACCTTTGGGTTCACGTGCTGTAAACCCTGACGTCATTCAGACTGTAGGTATTGTCCGATGTTTGAGACACAATAAATAATGGACATAAAACTGTCTCACCAATATAAGTGTGGATCTATTTCTGTTCTCACACATTCATAAAGATTGAAAAATTATAGGAAACAAGAATAACTGATAAAACACTGCATATGTCTGATCCACGGGAGCTTTGAATAAAGAGACCAATGTTGCCGATCGCAAAAAATAAAAAGTTGAGAACTGCTGTTGTCAATCGTGAGAAATAAATAACAGTAATGCTAAAAGACGATAAAAGGTGATATTCAACAGTAAGAGGTACAAAATAATGGGGCAGATGATAGTAGAAAATATAGAGGCTAAATTATAAGGAGATGAAAATACATGGTAATGCTTATTCAAGAGAAAGTGGATGTCTGGCTATTATAAGATACTAAGGAGAGAATTTAAGTATATTCAACCATTCCAAACTTTTTAACTATACCATTTACTAAATATGCTAGATATTAATATAATTTGCTGGTAATTTTTAGCTTATTAATATCCATAGCATGAAATTTTTTATCTGATAATCTATAAATTCTAAAAAGTTGATTAAGTATAATAAACAATTGAACTATAGGAATTAAATGGTAATATTTTATTGAAGTTAAAATAGTCTTTTTTATCATATAAATTAGTAACTATCCTATTGGTAGTTTTAATAATAAGATTTAAATACAAAAATTTAATGTTATTACTAATAGTGGCTTCATTAGGAATTAGTTCCAAATTATCCATATAGAAATTTATATCTATGACACAGTTGTCTGTAAAGACCAAACAAATCAGATCATCAGCATATCTGTAAACTTTATAAGCTGTTAAAGTAAAAGATTTTTCATAATGATAAAGGTATAAATTAGCTAATATACTGCTACTACAGCCACCTTGTGGAACCCCTGAGACTTGTAAGTATAATTTTTTACCTTGAAATATATAATTATTGAAAATAACAAAGTGAAGACATTTAGGAAAATTGCTAAATATAGTATGAGTAGAATGATTAGTAATATAAGCATTATATATAGAGTTAAAATTACTACATAAAGATCAGAGATCTTAATATTATTAAAATCCTTAAAATCAAATCTTAATATCCTTAAAATCAAAAGTTTGAAATCCAATTAGTTTACCTAGTGATGTTAATTTATTCTTTAATTCTTTACTATTATTCAGAATAAGGTAGTTATCGCTAGAAAAATGTAAACTATCATTTATTACATTTAAATAATTTAGTAGTAATTTACTCGGAGTAGTAGAGTAAGTATTATGACCACTAGTTACTGTTCTAAATTTAATAGGATTTTTATGAAATTTTGGAAAAAGCACTATATATGGAAATTTATAATTAATATTTAAATCATTATACATATTGATAATTTTCAGTTTGATGCTATCAGTTCAGTTTGATGGCCAGGCAATTGATATATCATCATTCGCCTATACACTGGCTAGAACCGTGAACCTATTAGCCGTCACATGACGTTGCCCCGGCGCACCAGTGGGGGTCGGAACACGCCGCGCCCAACGACACAACATCCATGCCTGAAGGTGGGACTCGAACCCACAACCCGGCAGCCGAACGATCGCTAGGAAACGCTTGCCTTGACCGTTCGACCACCGCATCGGCGTATTAGAAAATAAGCCCGTACTATTTATATTTTGCTTCAACAATTGGCTAAAAACAATATATGAGTTCTGGCTGGACACAATATACGAAAACACAATAGATGAGTGTTTTCCTTATCACATCTCAGTTTGAAAAATATTTTCTAAAATAAAACACATGACGTAAGAAATTGAAAATATCAACCATTCCCGTAATCTTTAAATCCGAAGACCGTAGTTCTTTTGCCAAAATCTAATCAGCACAAGGTAACCCACAAACGTATAAAATTAACACACAAAGCGTAACACACACCTATGAAATTTTATGAAATTTGCTCTATTAGTTTTTGAGTTAGAGTAGATATATACATTGCACAGACAGACTGACACACATACAGAGAAGTCATGCTAAAAATAGTTTTTTGTATTCTAGAGGTAGGTCCCAAAACGGGTCGAAAACTCGAGTTGCGATTTTCGACACGATTCCAATACTTTTTCTATACATTACCATGTATTGCAGGGAAAGTAATAAACAAGGATTTGTTAAAAAGTATGCTTTATATTTCTGGAATAATGATAAAAGTTTTCACTTCTCAATAAAATTTTATTCCACGGCTTTTGTCTCTGAAAACAGATGGGAAACAAATATATCAGATATAAACCCTATCTGTGAGCGAGGAAATATATCGATCTACAGCAGGATATCCTTCTTTGTGGTTTTATACTCAACTATTAAACTTTATCAAAAGTTTTACTGAAGGATTTGATTTTACAAGTTACCTTCTTTCTTTTTTGTAAAGGATTTTATTGTCTCTAACTGTTCTCTTCGGGGAGAAAATAATACAAATTTCAGAGTGAAAAGGAAAATAATATAAATTCCATGTTATTTAAGCAAAACACGTGACTTTGCGCACATCAATAATGAACTGGTTCATAACTTAAAATGCAGCGCAAATAACGATAAAGGAGCATATACAGGAGTCAAAGTCTTCCTATATTTTAAAAAATTTCATAAAAAAACGTCCTATTTTGTCCTATATTTCGTACTTGTCCTATATTTTGGACATAAATCCTATATTTCCAAATTACAAGCAGTAAAATCCTTATTTCTATCATTTTGTTTTCAGTCTATCTGCTAAATCTTCCCAGAATTTCAAAAAACATGGAAGTACGGGATGTTGGACGTCTGCAAGTGGTTTCCAACTGCATGTGACGTAATACTACTCTAAACATGATGCCCGCCGTCTGTACGGAAAGCGTGGTAACGGTAGCTGTACTGTAGATTAGGGGCGGAGAAATATCGGTAATATACGTACGTTTCGGAAACAAGTTTGAGTTCCTTCTTCAATGCAATAAGTCTGGACCTGAACGTCCAAATAAGAGCAAGAGTATTTTCGCCAGACTGTAAATGGTTAAAAGACAGATCCCAAATATAGTAGAATCCTAATGCGACGAAAGGGAAATAAAACTAGGAAAAAAAAATGAACATGAGAAGGAAAAAAATGCAGATAATATAAAAAAAATTTAACCTGGTTATGCCATACCTCGGAGAAATATGGAGTCTTTGAAGAGTTATTAACTGGATTACTGTAATTTTTATTGATATGAAAAGCTTCAAAGAAATCCAAATCGTAGGCTGAAGGGTTCAGGAAGAAGAAAATTCAAACCGGCGACTAGTCATCCACCAATAGTTAGCGATAAAAGATTTATTAATTTTTGTTTTTACATAATGTTGATTTTTATTTAAGTGGTACTTAAAAGAGCGTTTAGTTGGAACTATGTACGATAGTCCGCATTGACAGGGAATTTGACAAATGCCCCAACCTTTTCTTCTAGTTTTGTTTCCCTATCGTCACACTATGTGGCGATACAATATTGGAATTTGTCTTTTAGCTACTTTCAGTTTCGCCGACATAGTTTTGAGTTTAGTAGGACGTTCAGATCGAGACTTGTTGTACTGAAGAAACGATTTAAATGATTTCCGAAACGTAAGCAGTTCATTATATCATTTAATTGTCAGAACATGACTGTTACAATAAAATAAAATGCATTAATTTTTAATAATTGGTCGTATTTTTGTGGACGCGCTGTCTAAAGCAAGTGTCACACTACTTTCTGCACGTCAACGAGCCATACTTTCTACATGTCAACGAGCCATACTTCCTGCACGTCAACGAGCCATATTTTCTGCACGTCAACGAGCCATACTTTCTGCACGACAATGAGCCATACTTTCTGCACGTCAACGAGCCAAATTTTAGCAAAAAATTCTTTTACTACGGGTCATTGTCCAAATTCCTTTTTGTGAGTCATAGATATAGAAATTCTAGACTGTTCTCTATATACAAACGAGTTTTTTTCTGATGATATGATACGTTATGAATATTCTGTGATACGTATCGTATACGTTAACAGCCATTTTAATGCATGTAAACTATATACCAAACATCGAATACGTACAATGCATTTTATTCTCATATGATCTTTTACTGTCGGTCATTGTCTAAATTCCTTTTTATGAATCATAGAAATAGAAATTACAAACAGTTCTCGATATACAAACGAGTTCAGTGTCTTTCGATCATTCGCTATACGTTTTGTTCGTTATGTATTAGATATAGACACCCAAGTATATAGATATCTGTGATGCGTATACGATACGCTTATGATATTTTGTGATACGTTTCGTATACGTTAATAGCTATTTTAATTCATGAAAACTATTGTTGTTGAGACCCAGACCGCCCAACCTACCATAAAGGTGTAAGGTAACTGTTTGGACGGCCGGGAAGTGCCACCCAATTTAGACCGGAACCCAGTGAGGGAGGCATCCACAGGGACCGTACCCTCCTTCCCCTCCCACCAATCTCTCGGAAGGACTTACGGATCCGCATGTTTAACGTGATCGTACTCCGCATGAACACGGGGGCAGTTGTGGCAGCGTGCAAATCCAGCGCACAAACCACCGAGCTACCACGCCCGAAATGTGCCAACAGCACGCGGTGTTCCCAGGTTGTCACCCACTCAAGTACTAACCGCGCCCGATGCTGCCTGACTTCGGTGATCTAACGAGAACCGGTGTTTTTAGCACTGTACGGCCGTTGGCCCCCATGAAAACTATGCACCAAACATCAAACATGTGCAATGCATTTTGTCCTAATGTATAGTGATGAAGTGTGATAAAATAATTACTACAATGAAACCAAATTCCAAAATTAGCAGTATAAATCTAATAACACTATAAACAAACACTAGTATAACATTAAAGCATAACATAAAGCAAAGCATAAAACTAACGCATAACATAAAACAAAGAATAACACTAAAGCATAAAGCAAAGCATAACACTAAAGCATAAAGCAAAGCATAACACTAAAGCATAAAGCAAAGCATAACACTAAAGCTTAAAGCAAAGCATAAAACTAACGCATAACATAAAGTAAAGCATAACATTAAAGCATAAAGCAAAGCATAACACTAAAGCATAAAGCAAAGCATAACACTAAAGCATAAAGCAAAGCATAACACTAAAGCATAAAGCAAAGCATAACACTAAAGCATAAAGCAGAGCATGACACTAAAGCATAAAGCAAAGCATAATACTAAAGCATAAAGCAAAGCATAACACTAAAGCTTAAAGCAAAGCATAAAACTGTTGATACCTATGGGTTAATTGGAAATCAATCCATTACATAACTGGCATCTCACAAAGAGATACTATAGCCATTAGCCGTTACTCATTTAGCACCACCTAGGAGGCACATGTACAGTTGCTGAACTATTCTTGGGGCTCTAATCATGATTTTAATTTTTCTGAAGCTAGGACCGTTTTCAACACTTTACAACATAGTTGAAAAGTGTGTATGACTTTGTTCATTCTGTCTGTCTGTCTGTTTGTCCGTTAGAACGATAACTGCCGTAAAAGTGACTTTATCAAAATGAAATTTTAGTATGTTATTCAGACGGTCTGTGAGACCTATGGGAACATAAATGAATAATATCACCCTATTAGTTTTGGACTGAACCCGGGTTGAAAAAATGAAATGCATTGAACCTTATGGGATCTAATTTTTCAAACCTTTTTTAAGCGAATTTAAAATTCACAAATTGCTTCGAAAGTTTTAGGAAATATTCAAATTGTCCATAAAATATATGGAAAAAATTTCATCAAAATAGTTTCGGTAGATTTTTAAATAAAAATTAAAATAATAATTACACCCATATTATATGAAGAGATCACGTAATGCATTTTGAAATAAAATATGGTATCCATCCTGTGTCAAAATCGTGATTTTTAAAGTTCCTTTTAATTTATATTTAGTGTTGTATCCGTTCTAAAACCGTTTTATTTTTGCTTAATTTCTGTGCTTCTATATTATGAAACAACGCAATTACAATATATTTGAGTTTAAATGATCAATGTCATCCATCTTGTGTCAAAACTGTGATTTTTAAAGTTCTTTTTATTTTATATTTAGTGTTCTATATGCGTCCTAAAACCGCTTTATTTTTGCTTAATTTCTGTGCATCTACATTCTGAAACAACGCAATTACAATATATTTTAGTTTAAATTATCATCAAACTATGATTATTTCTACAACGAAGCCTAATTTTCATTTATGGAGAATGTAAACACATAAAGATGTAGGATGAGTTGTATAAGAATTGCTGAATTTCTTTAACACAAAATTATTTAGCTCTTTGAGTCTTGAAATATAGCTGATATGAATAAAACATTTATTGAATTTACATAGGAACAAACGATTTTATAGCAGACTTTTTTGATGAAGTTTTAAGCATAGAGTTAAATTAAGTTTACCTTCATGGTTTTAAGTTTTTAAATAAAATAAATTATTGTAGTATTGTGATGAATGAAAGGAATGGAATAAAAGTGTATGAATGAAATATTTACAGCTTTTAGATACAGAGCCGTTTTATATTTCAATGACGTCATTTGAATAAAGTTCATTTTTTTCGATGAAGTTTCAAGTTTTCAAATGTAATAAATTATTGCATTATTGTGATAATTTTAAAATATTACCGCTGCATGTATTGCATTTTAGAGATGTTTAAATAAAATTGCATTGCAGTTGGAAAGTGTATCACAATAAATGCTTTATGCATGATTGATCTTTCTTGTTACTTATAATTCCATTGCTGAATTGGATTTTCAACAAAGTACTCAGTCAAAATCCCTTTTTAATGATAACTATTCTTTCTTCTCTTCTGCTTGGAAATCTCTGGTTTCATTTGTTTATTTCGTTTGCTGCCTTCTTATTTGGGAAATTTCATAGTTTTTTTCTTTTTCTTTTTTTTTTAATTTAATTGGACTTTTATAAGAAAGTGATTTGAATCCTTCGTTGGACGTTCCTTGGTATTTTACTATTCATTCATTATCTCTCCCCCCCCCTCCCTCTTGTTCCTTCCGCCTTGATTGTTTTACATCCCTTTCTTTTCTTGCCGCTGGCAACATCCTTTACTGCTCTGTGAAGGTTGCTGTTTCTGCATCAGTTACTGATCTTTCTATGAAGAGCGAAGGTTGCGTTTCTTGTGTGTCTTGACGAAGAAGGCTGTTTTTGAACGATATTATATTTTCGTATTATACGTTGTTTTTAACGACATTATTTTAATTTTACACCAGATACAACTGAGGTAGATAAAAGAACTTTTGATAATGAAGAAGATACTTTTGATAATGTTGAAATTAAGGTAGGAGATAAAGACTACGTTAATGAAATAGTCCTTCCATTCATTTTCAAAATGTTACACTTTTTAAATTTTTATACGACCCCCCTTAGATAAATTGGGTCAATTAGAATCTTTTTATTTTTAATGCAACAAGATCATTAAAAAACCCGCATATCTGTATCTTTAAAATCAACTGAATTATGATAAAGGAAAAATCTGACTTATGCCACTTTTCCGTACCATTTGAAAGGCTGTTTCATCGGTGAAAATAAGGATTATAAGCAAATTGACGATGGAAATTATTTAGATCAAAAATACGTTAATATGTGTCAAATTTTTTTATCACAAATGCATCTAAATAAGCATTATACAGATAGAGATCATATAAAGCAGTGGTACTCACTACGCGGTTGGGTATCCTATGTATCATCACCCAGTTTTATCTTTCTTGTGATATGTCATAAATTTACATTTCTAATTTGATATAGGGTCCCCATTCACAATGTTCAATTTTCAATTAAATATAACTTGCTCAATTTTAAAGCTACAGATATGCGGTTTTTTAATGATCTTGTTGCATTAAAAATAAAAATTTTCTGATTGACCCAATTTGTCTAAGGGGGTCGTATAAAAATGTAAAACGTGTAACTTCTTGAAAATTAATGGGAGGACTATTTCATTAACGTAGTTTTATTTCCAACCTTACTTTCAACATTTTTGCAATTTACATTTTCAACAGGTAAAGAAATAAAGCGCGTTTCAATCTTTCTGGGACACCCTGTATTGAATCGTCACCATCCAATGCTTCATTTATTTTCAATGTCCTTCTCCAACACGCTTATGTCGAACAATAATTTCGATATCACAAAATTGATCGTACGAAGGCCTTTTTTTCTAATTATGATTATAGGAATTATAACTTCAATTATGATTATGATTATGTACGAAATTATTACTTTCCTTATATACATAGTATAATGCATAAGGAAAGTATTGTGACTGGGTCGAAAATTCGAATTCGAGTTGTTGACGGGAGAGCACTTTCCAAGCATCCCTGAACACGAATAAGACGTTTTGATGTGATGTGTGTGTGTGAAAGTATGTGTGTGTGTGTGTGAAAGTACGTGTGTGTGTGTGTGTCAGTGAGTCTGTGGTGAAGATATCTCACGCACGAATGGAGCGATTCGAACGAAATTTGGTACAAAAATTGCAATCCGTGAACACTGGAAGCCTATCGTTTTTTAAAAAAAATCGAATGCTCAGAACCCCCCAAAATTTTCGAGTGAAATTTTGAAAATATCATCAAAAAATGAAAAACCTTTAATAAAGTTATCTAAATCCTCATTCCTTTTGTAATGTTTCGTTAAAAAACAATTGACATAAACTTTAGAACGCACTGACTGTTCTCGAGATATTGCAAATTTTCCAAATAAATTTAGCACTAACTGTTCTCGAGATATTGCAAATTTTCCAAATAAATTTATCAAAAAATCATATAAAATTATAAAAAATTCTTAGCTATTGTGAAATATGTTCGCTTTTCATATGTAATATAATGCGATAAATTTGTTGACATCATTCTCGTGGATCTAGCGCTTTCCATTCATGAGAAAAGATACTTTTGGTAATACTTTTGTATTTGGACGCCAATAGTCATTTACCGACAATAAGAATAACCTATTTCTCCGTCCATAACGCTTGGCAATGTTTTATCGACAAATTTGACGGAATGTCGCCACTTGGCGACTTTTTTAAATGTTGTCAAATTAACGAAAATTTCGAATTGATAAAAATGACGATTAATTGATGAAAATTTAATATGTTTAGCTGGATGCGCCAACTTGGTGACGTTTTGAATATTGCAAAATTAACGAAAGAGCCGCAAAATGGATAAAAATATCGCCAAATTAATAAAAATGACGCTAAATGGGAGGTAATTTTTTTGCAAAATTTTAATTCCGTCATATGACGGGCATATCTTCTAGTACACTCCTATTAGAAAGCTCTTCTCCCCATTTGTCTGCAACACTTGTCGATACATTTAGCGAACTTGGTGAATAATCTAATGACACATCGCCAACATTGACGAACATATCATAGAAATTTTAAAAAGGACGCCAAGTTAATGAAAATAACGCTTAATTGGTGAATTTATTATTTACATATTTTAATATATGGACTATATTGCTTATTGAGGATGAAAAGAATATTTATAATTATTAATTTGGAGTTGCGCGAAATATAAGTTAATTTGGTACGAAAAAGCTTTGCTTGTTGTCGGCCGGAAAAGCCGCAAATGTACAATTCAACGTTAAATATAGTGTGTCATGGATCTTATAGATCCATTTCGACAATAAGAGCTTGTAATTTCGTCCCAAGTAGCTCAACGGTAGAGAGTCGCCGGGCCAATTCTTAGATCCAGGTTCTATTCCCGGCTGGGGAAAGGTTCTTTACAATCTTATACAACAATTTTTCACTCTGAAAGAAGTAAATTTATTGCATTATATAAGGAAAGTCATGTGCTGCCTGCCCACATGAACAGTTCATCAGTTCAAAATGTTTTGAATAAACATCCGAATATTTGGTATGGAAAGTTAATGTCATGTCCACCTCTTAAAAAGGAACATAAGGAACGAAGACAGGAATTTTCAAAAAAATACATTTCTCTCGGTCCAAAATGGATTGATGTAATTAATCTTTTCGGACG